>JACCIB010000051.1:0-600000 GCA_018906965.1 Philotrypesis tridentata
AGCGTTAGTTTTCAGAAACTCGTTCTGCTTCGAGCAATCAATCACTATAAGCGGAAGTTTCGAAATATATCTTTGCTTCTTCAGCAGAGGCTCTACGCTCTTGTCATAGTATGCGTTTTGAAAGTTTGCATACATATCGTAGAGAATAGCAAACTGATTACGATCTATGTCTAGATTGAGATTACCGTAAGGGTAGTACTGAGAATTCAGGAACAGCTTGACATTGCTAACTTCGCAATGATCGAAATAGCTGGCATTCTCAGTCCTTGAACCTTTACGATTAGTTTGAAAGCCTAGAATGACAAAGCGCGGCTTTTCCAACTGATTGGATGTCTTAACAGTCCAAACATGGCGCGGCGTAGTAGGAAGTAGCGGGTATTCATACAATTTCAAACTACGAAAACTCATATCAATCGATTTACTCTTCTGAATAAGTCCAAGCAGACGAATTTTATGTAAATTAGAGAGTACTACGTAAGGCATAAGCCATTCAATTTTTATCAACTCAATCTTGAAATTTTCATACTCTGCGGCAGCAGTTGCAGTCGCTTCTTTCGTAGCTTGTCTGAATAACTGCATTTAAATCATTTCTTGATCTGGTGAGAATAAGTTCATGCTTGACATTAACGACTATCTTTCGATAGTCTTCGGCAAAGCCTAGAATCATACTTAAAGGTATAGACAGGTTCAAAGTAGCCTTGATTATTCACCAATCATCTTTCTCATCGACGTCGAGCCAACCGGCATTCTGTATGACTAAACTCTGACTAGGATTGATCGAAGGCCATCCTTTCATGAGCGTAGTTAATCCAAACGTTTTTATGTTTATCGATATCGATAGCATTTATCTCGTATCGTATTTCCTCAAAGATATGGCCTATAGCATTATTCACTAATTTAGTATGTCGCACTTGAGTACCATCAGCTTTGATTAGTCTACCGCATACGTGTAACGAGCTGCGAGAAGGTAATAGACACAAGTCTTGATGTTGAACTGAGATACGTATTTCATCGCTGTTATTGTACGATGAAGCTGTGTACGGTTGATGCGCATGAATCTCATAATTCGATACTGAATCGTCAAAGCTCACTGATGACTGTATACTTAGAATCTCTTCCATTTCTCTGAAGACAGCAGAGCAATATACACGTTATTTTCCCCCAGGGTTTTTTACTCTTAGACCGAGTCCTTTTAAGAACTGTATATTTTGGCGTGTTAGCGTTCCGAAGGCTCGCTGACGACTGATGATTGGCTAACATTTTGGCTTGCTTTTGTACCCTCTACCGGTGTATACAATGCCCATTACGCTTGCTTTAGGTGCAATCTAATTGTGATGACTTCACCACGAAAGTTTACTAGATTTCCGTCTTGATCGACTATACGCAGCTGTAAGTAATCAATTATCCTCAGGGTGACAGGAAGATAAATAACTTGCGAGGGAACTTCGATGATCTTGTAGCCTGGAGGTACTGCGGGGAAGAACTCGTGTATCGTATGCACTCACTGTCCGATTATATAGGCGCCGGTAGTGATCCTACACTCAACTCTTAGAGCGTTTACTTTGAGAATGGAGACCGGCAAGTCGGAAATATGTATAGTATTAGGCTCGAGTACTCGCTGCGTAAAGCCCAGCAGTGGACCAATACAATCTAGCGGACGAAAGTCTATCGTCTCACTGCACTTTATTACACTGCGGAGAGTGTTGTTATTCGATTTAAGTGAGATCGAAATGCCTTTGATGCTTATTGTATCGATAAGATGATTTTCAATGTTTTCAATCTCGTAGCTACCCGTTGGCAGGTGAACAATCTGTCTTCCTACGTAGAACTTGTTGTTACTTGTATCGATATTAGGAATCGAGTTGAATGTCAACAATTCGACTAATCCAAGAACGTAATTCTTGCTAGCGGAAAGTTCGATTGGAGGATAGTATTGAGCTTCAAGTATGGAAGTCTTGGCGGAGAGAGTCAAAGTTAATGAATCCTCTATGACAGTTGAAGCGATAATAACTCTAGAACTACTTTCGCTGCTCCTTATATAGTCTGCCAGCCAAAAACTGTAGACAAAGATGACCGCAGTTGAATGTATTGTAGTCTTGATATCGTTCATAATTATACTTGACTTCATTGATGACTAAGTAGAGCAACAGCTCTATCGGAGGTTGAAGATCTCCAAAGCTGTCAAAGTAGACGACATTGGAGCCTCGTTTATGATATGCAACCCAGTGTGTACCAGGACCGCGAGTATCATCCAAGTTGACTATAGCTGATTCGTTATAATGTGGACCATTAGCAGGTAGCGAGTCTCGCATGAATACACAGCGAAAGTTTGAAATTTTCTTTACATATTTTATCAAATCGAAATCCGTGAGAGCTCTCTCAGGCAATCTTACTTCGAGGATCTTTTTTTTTCAATCCTTTGCCAGGCTTTAAGTGAAGACCCAGTCCTTTCTTGTGAGGCTTCAAGATGAGTCCCTTACCGAGAGCAATCTCCTCCATCTTTTGATTATGTCGTCTGTTCTCTTCTAAGTTCCTTTGAGCAGCTTTAGCATCGTTAACGGCCTTGGCTATTCCAGCAGCACCTCCAGCGAGGGCGCCAGTTGCACTTAGACCGGCGAACAACGGTATGCGAAATGGTAGGAAACCGCCTACTTTATCTGGAACTGGTAATATTCGAGGAACAACTATATTCGCGCATTTGCCTGGAACGAGTGATTTTGAAGCAGCCATTACAACTCTCCGAAGCGTAGTTCGCGACTTCTTCACACCCATTCCAAATCTAGACTTTAATTTCATAGCGTTTGTAACGGCAAAAACAGCTGCTCTTTCTGCTATTTCCGAATCTGCTGCTTTAACTCTTTGCCAAGCTTTCTCAGCAAGAACTCTGTCAGCAGCGTTTCTAGCTTCAATATTTTCGTGATTTTGCGAATAAGCTATATCGTGCTCTTTGCAAGCAATGTCAAGAGGATTAATTCCTAGATCACCTCGAGCAAGACGTTTAGTTAACTTAGTGCCAGGACCACAGTACTGGTATCCTGGTAAGTGAAGTTCAATTGGTAGCTTATTGATGAGACGATTTGCAATTCCACGACCTTGTCGGCGGTGTTTGTGTATGATCATCACGTCATAAAGGTCAGATAATAACTGATGTCGAGAGTATAAAAACGCTCTATTTATACTCTCCATCATCAGTTATCAGTCAGTTCTCTGAGAATGAACTTCAAAGAGCAGACAGTTAAGTTTCCAATAGCGAATTTTGACGTTATCGCGGAGCCTGAAAAAAGAATTAAAAGACATGGAGATTTACTTCCAGACAGCATTCAAGCTGCATTTTGCGGTCCATCAAACTGTGGCAAAACTAACAGCTTACTTGCTCTCATTACGCACCCTAATGGCGTTAGATTCGAAAATATATACGTGTACTCAAAGTCTCTCAATCAGGCAAAGTATAAGTTTTTGAAAAATCTTCTAGAGCCTTTGGAAGGTATGCAGTACTTCACATTCCGCGAGCATGAAGAGGTCGTAGCTCCTGACGATGCTCTCCCTAACTCAATCATGATCTTTGACGATGTTGCTTGCGAGAAGCAAAACAGTATCAAAGCGTATTACTGTATGGGAAGACATAAAAGCGTTGATTGTTTCTATCTTTGTCAATCTTATGCACAAGTTCCGAAGCATCTTATACGCGATAATGTAAATCTGTTAGTGATCTTTCGACAAGATGATTTGAATCTCAAGCATCTGTACAACGATCATGTTAATTCCGATATGAACTACATACAGTTTAAGGATTTATGCTCAAAGTGCTGGTCTGACGATAAGCATAGCTTTTTAATGATTGACAAGGATAGTCCAATCAATGTAGGCAGATATAGGAAAGGTTTCGACTGCTTTGCTATAAATATAGCACGCGCAAAGTAAATAGCAACAGTCTATCTCTATCGATTGACGAATCAACAACAGCATGAGTGATATTCAAAAAGAGAAGAATATTCTGCAGCAGCTTGTGCAGGCTCAAAATGCAGTCAAGCGCAAGTATAGTATGTTGAAGGCGAATAGACAAGATTTTGAAAGAGTCGTTGTGGATACCTTTAAGCCAATTGTTAACCCTTTACATCAGCTTGTATCTACTAGACAAAAGTCACCACTTAAAAAAAGAAAGACTTTGCTAGATGATACTATAATAAAGAAGAAAACAAAGTTTAATGATACTTTTGTCAACTCTGACTCTGATGATGACAGTTTAGATGAAACTTTGAACGATGAAGCTAAGATAGATGACGATAATTTTGAAACAGCTGATAACGATACTGAAGAAGAAGAAGAAGATAAGTATATGCAGATATTGAAGCGAAAAAAGGATATTGATAAAATGTATGGAGTTCGAAAGGAGGGTAGACAGTGGATATTGGGTGATTCACCTATTATCTTTGGTGATAAAAGCATTAAAGTAAAAGATGGACGTTATGCAAAAACTGACGGTTTAATGGAGCTGCTGATAGCTAGAGAACCTAAGAATTATAATCCAACTGATCTGCAAACTTATCAGACTATCCTTGAGTCAACGTATGCTCATAAGAAACAGTACAAAGATGATGAATCGATTCGAGTTCATAACAGTAAAAAATATACAAACATCATAGCACCTCTGTTTGAGAAGAGAGGAGGAGCACTATTTAAAAAGAAGAAACAAGCTCTACCTCGATACAAAATTGCTCGTCAAAACACCAAAATGGACTACATCTATTGGAACGATCCTAATGAGTTAGTTGATAGGCTTCGCTTACTTATAGCTGAGCAGTCAGCTGGCCATCCTAGTCATATCAATGAAATTCATTCGATTATTGAAGAGTTACGTGAGGACGGCTATATATATTGAGCGCACAGAGTACTGACAATCTGAAGAAGAATGAAGGCAGTCGTGGACCTCAAGGTTTTGCTTCAAAATCACAATCGATGGTCACTATGACTTGGAAAATAAGAGACTATGTAATTTCGCAGCTCCTCGTCAGCAAGATGAAGCAGTCAACTTGGAAACTCTTCAAGCAGAAGTTCAGAAAATACTCGAGCTTATTTCCCTATTAGAACAGCAGCTAAAAGCAAATTAGATGATATCGTTGAAGCGCACAGAGATGAGCTCGACTTGATGTTGTCAAGTCAGCAGAGGGATATCGAGACTATAAAAGAAGCTGTAGCGCAGATCATTAGTAACATTCAGTCTGCAGACGCGTAACATGGAACATAAAAAAGCAGTAGTTGAAGAACTTCATAAGCCCGCTCGTCACAACTATCCTCGTCGAAAGTTTGATATGCGAGGCTTAGATGAGACATGGCAAACTGATTTAGTTGAGATGAAGCCATATGCTAAGGAAAATAAAGGTTATAGGTATCTTCTCACAATCATCGACGTATTCTCCAAGTTTGCGTGGGATGTTCCCATAAAGAAAAAGTCCGGTGAAGAAGTTACAGCAGTGATGAAGTCAGTGTTGCGTCAAGGTCGAGTACCGAAGAATTTACATACAGACAGAGGTCTCGAGTTTTACAATAGCAATTTCGAGAAGTTGATGAAGCGATACAAGATCAATTTGTGCTCGACGTATAGTACTCTTAAAGCTTCTATATGTGAACGTTTCAATCGCACTCTCAAGAGCAAGATGTGGATACAATTCAGTATTCAAGGAAATTACAAGTGGATTACAAGGAAAATTGTTGGAAAACTATAACAATAGTAAACATCGAACAATTGGAATGAAACCTAGCGATGTCTCGCTTGATAATCAATTTCAAGTTATGAAACGTTATACTCGGACAATTAAAAAAGTAAAGCGTCCTAAATTTAAAATAGGAGATAGCGTTCGCTTGAGTAAAGTGAAGCAAGTGTTCGAGAAGGGTTATACACCAAACTGGTCAACAGAGATATTCACAGTGAGTCGAGTAGCGTCAACGATTCATTTTTAGTATTCTTGCGGTTCTCTGTGTTCAAGTCCACGTATGGTTTGAGCCAAGCCTTCTGCTCGAAACGCAGGACCCTATGGATCTTACGTAGGGTCAGCCCATGACTCAGAGCCTGCTTTAAGGCGCGGTAGTGTATAACATACCGCTCCTTGTTGTGCAGGAACCGTATGATAACAACCATAGAGGTTATTAACGTCATAGTATATGAGATACTTTGACTCCTCTAGTGGGTTATATCCCTCGCTCGTGTATTTGTTGTTCGCTTTTGCGTAGCGATTACAACATTGGCTTACACCACCCCGGATCCCTCTTTCAACGAACAGGAGCATATCAATGTTCGTGAGGAGTTCCAGCTCAACTCCGGTATACTTAAGCATAGCATCCCAAGTGAGTCCGGTGGTGGTGAAGTAATGAGCGAGATCGAGACCGTACGCTTCGAGACATGTCGAGCGGAAATTCTCGAACACGTCTGCCAACAGGAGTACGTTCGTCTTTAGATATAGGTCGGAGTACTCGCCGAGGCTAACGATGTTGAAGCGCTGCCAGATATTCTGCGCATGCGCATACTCCGCATCCTCTATACCGCTCTCAGTCAACTGACTGTAGAAGTCGGCTTGGGAGGGGAGTTCCGTCTCCTTTAGCTTGTCAAAGCCGGAGACGTAGTCGTAAGGGAATACTCCCTTACGTTGGAGGAGCTCTATTTGTTCGCTTCCATAGCCATCCTCCTCGAACTCTCGCTTAGTGATGTCAAGATGATCGAGGTAGGAGGCTAGCTTCTCGAGGAAAGACGCCATGAAGCGGAAGCATCCACAAACTTGGTGAAGAAGATGTAGCGCTCCTTGTTCTTGGGAATAAGGCTAATATTTCCCTTGAAGGTAGCCGCACACGCTATCTCCTTAATAATAAAGTGGGAGTCATATCCGGTGAGGTTGTGGAAGATGACCGGGATATAATGCGAATTCTGAAAATTCAGATTACATCCCTGGTAGGCAACTCCACGGTAGCGACCGGTCAGGTGGCAATGATCGCGCACCTTTGTCTGCATCTGCATAAACTGCTTCTTGCAGATGTGACAGATGGCAGCCTGAGCAAAGGCTTGCTCTTCGTCTGCTGTTAGTGCTAACGGTTTAGGATTGGTGTAAGCCTGCTCCAGCTTGCACCGCACCGCATCGAGCTCAGCAACAAACCACTGAGCAGGGGTTTGTGCATCGTTGCTCTCTACTTGCCTGTAGCTACGATAGCCAGAGTAGCCATCGTTGAAGCTACTCGATACGTAGTAGCCAATGCTGTAGGCTTGGTGTTCTTGGAAAGCGTGCTTGTCTTGCACAGGCTTCAAGAGACACTCAAAGTCAGCGTAGATGACGTAGGGGACACGTTCACCTCGCTTTGCATTCTCAAATTTGAGAATTTTGTCCTTCTCGCTAGGAAGCTTACATTTGTTGACTTGAACACAGTCAACTTCGTGTTCATTCAACGCATGTTCAGTATTGAAATAGTGTAAGTAACGGTCACAAATATGTGACATTCGCTTACCTTTCATTAGCTGACTGCTTACCAAGCGAGAGAGGTACTTGATCCATACATAGTGGAACTTGGGAAGAGGATGCTCCTCCTCATCCTCCGCCTCCTACTTCTCCTCGTCCACGTAATAGTCCTGGATGAGTCGCAGATTGACATGCTTCTCCTTCTTGTTAGAGGTCACATGACACGGTGATACCTCGTAACGCTGACCTCTCTTCTTCAGTATGTAGAGATTCACCGATACGCTGTTCTGCTTCTCGAACTTACTGATGTTCTTGGCTTGTACTGGGAACTCGATTCCCTTGAAGCACAGCTCATTAGCAAATTCTCTATACTTGGATACTCGATTTGATCCTTAGCTTGAGGATGTAGTGCAGACAAGATGGCCCACCTAAAGCACTCGTTGTCTTGATTCTGCATATTCACACAAGCATGTTTCTTCCGAATGAAATCGGGAAGGGGGATGTATGAACTCCCATTCATAGGCTTGTACTTATTGATGTGTACGGCAACACTCAAGATCTGCCGGAGAGTCCAACCAAAATCTTTCTTCTGGCATTCCTCCATTGCAGTCTGCAAGGGTTCCTGCGCTTTCTCTACGAACCATTCATAGAGGTTCGTAGTTTGAAAGATGACTGCATTTTTAGTGCTAAAGTATTTTACTTCGAAACACTCAGAGCCATTCTTGACTATAGCATACTCTGCTGTAAGTTCAAGCCGAACCTTGATAGCATCGTACTCGGTAAGCACTGCCTTGATCTTTTCTTCAAAGAGAGGTAGGTTGGTAATAATGCCTGATCTTATACGAGTATCAAAAGCTGAATGAAAATCATCCCATTTAACTTTGGGTTGATCAGCTGATACCGTGGCAATATTACCCCCTCTCTTTGAATATTCAAGGAGCTTACCTTTAATGCTAAGCAAATGTGCAGAGATCGTCTGACTCTTTTGCTTTTGCACTCTAGTCAAGGCTGAACCAGTTGAAATCTTCTCGATACTCTCGAGAGCTTTAGAGGTTAGCATTAACCATCTCTCCAAATCGTCTACGTCAGCATCACCACTGTGAGCATAACGTAGAGATCCTAGTAGCCAATTGATTGTCAACTCAAGATACTCGATGGTGGCCATCTGTAAAAAAAATCTAAAATTAGTAATTATTGAAAAATGATTGCAATAATAATTATAATACTTACCTTGAGGAGTCCTGAAAAAGTCTTCTACTAGGATCTTCTGCGAGGATGATCTTCTGCGAGGAATCTTCTGCGAGGAGAACACCTGGTGATCTTCGAGGAGTGCTGTACACTAGGTACAATGTTCACTCGTCGATCGACTGGTGAGAATGATTTTCCAACGACTGCTGCATCCCTTTTATACCCGCCCTGATGGCACGGGATTGGCTGCCTCACCGCTACTTGTAGGTTTGCAGGTTTGAACATGTTTAACGTTCGCTGATTGGTCTATTGCAAGTATAGTCCTGCATAGATGCTATCGCCACCTGTTGACACTCACATCGGCGGCTCGACTGATGCGCAGAGAGCGTCCGCTGAGGTTGCGCACTAGTCCTCGGTAGGGTATGAGTGGTAGGGTAGCGCGGCGGCTAGACTGATGCGCAGAGAGCGTCCGCTGAGGTTACACACTAGACCTCGGTAGGATATGAGTGGTAGGGCAGCGTGGCGGCTAGACTGATGCGCAGAGAGCGTCCACTGAGGTTGCGCGGTAGCGGTGCGGCGGCTCCAGTGGTGGGGTAAGTAGTATAAGAGAAGCATCATCGCTCGAGGAAGTCATTGTTGATCGAGACGGAGTACGTAGTAGACGTATGTAAGGTTCCAAAGCCGGACAATGATAGAGATGCCATGATTGATTAACCTCACATTAAGTGTGGTTGCTATTTTTAATTCTCATGTATCCCCTCCACACATTCGGCCGACATATTTTAAGATTGCGCTTACCTCTACTCCCGCATCATATGCATTATACCGACGAAGTATGGTGTAACAACGCTAGCTGACGACATCATATACACACTGTACATCATATATACGCATAACCTCATATACACATATATAGACATACATATACAACTTACACATTTTCATACATGTGCATACATAAGCATATAACCTCAAAGAGTATCGTGAGAGGCGTCTGCGCTCGCATGACCGGTCTGCAGCGTAGCATTCCATCCCTACTCTTACGCGCATGTATACTCTTACGCGCGGCATTCCATCTCCACTCTTGCACGCATGTATACTCTTACGCGCGGCATTCCATCCCCACTCTTGCACGCATGTATACTCTTACGGGCCGGGCTATATCGGTCTGTCACCGCTGGATGGCTGCCGGCTGTAGCAACGACATGGGCTGGGCTGGCATCAACGCTGCGCTCGTGCCAGCCTTGTGTATATGAATATGGGCTACAGTGGGCTCGTAGCGCGTTGGAGCTGACGCGCGCGCATCGATAGTGGGCCCGTGCCGACAGCCATGTATATCTATATACAGTGGGCTCGTAGCGTGTTGGAGCTGACGCGCGCGCATTGATAGTGGGCCCGTGCCGACAGCTCATGTATATCTATGTACAGTGGGCTCGTGTCGGCGCTGCATGTATATCTATATACATAGTGGGCTCGTGCTGGCGCTGTGTATATATCTATATATACAGTGGGCTCGTGTCGGCACTGTGTATATACCTATATATACGGTGGATTCGTGCCTCGTGTAGAGTGGGCTAGATCCGGCCTGCGCCAGAACCGGCCTAGAGAGAGATGGGGAGGGGGAGGGGGGATGCGCCAGAACCACCATGCGCTAGAAGCCGCCTGCGCTAGAAACGGCCTAGAGAGAGATGGGGGAGGGGGAGGGGGGGTGCGCCAGAACCGCTATGCGCTAGAAGCCGCCTGCGCTAGAACCGGCCTAGAGAGAGATGGGGGAGGGGGAGGGGGGATGCGCCAGAACCATCATGCGCTAGATGCCGCCTGCGCTAGAAGCCGCCTAAGAGGGGGGGGGGGGAGACTCATATACGCACTGCGCTAGAACCCGCATAGCTTATCTACTTAAACCTTTTTATAAACAATTGAGAAGTAATCTTTACAGTTGTAGGAAGATAATTTTACTTAGTAATTCCTAATTCACACTGATATTGTTCCATTCATCAAAATTTAATTAAAATTTGGATTTTTATAACTAAAAAGCTAATATTTTTTTATCTGTAGATTGTTCAGAGCTACAAGCTTGAATACATATGTTACAAAATTTCTATTGTTGGTGGTTTTTTAGTATTTTGTAACGGGGTTTTGCTCACGCGTTAACATGCAGTTATCTCTGTTTTACTAAATTAATCTACGGATTCTTTAACTTCAAAGAATAAAAGGGAACAGTAAAAGAACAGAATACTTTTCGTCGCTAGAAAGCTAGTGCATATATTCAGCAAAATAAAGAAAAGAAGTAAACTACAAAACAAGTATTTACGCAATTGCTTCCTCTGCACTTAATATTGTCGTATTCGTATGATAGCCAAAGCTAGATATCAGCCGCTGGGAGTGAGAGAGAGAGAGAGAGAGAGAGAGAGAGAGAGAGAGAGACTAATACTTACAGTGTTCCATTGTTTTCAATAAAGTTATGCTGTAGACTTGGGTTTACACGTTCAGTAAATTCTAATAAAGTCCCTGTTTTATCTTTAATCTCCTGTTTAATTACTTGTGTTTAAATCTGATAACTCTTCGTTTTACCAATGATTCTTTTAAAAAAATAGTTCAAGGACAGCTAAAGTGGTAGCAATGAATGCATCATTGGATTTTTAACCAATTATGTTGTTTTTAATAAAGTTATCTGTAGAGTTTGATTTACACGTTCAGTTAGCTTTAATAAAGTCCCCGTTTTATTTCAAATGATAAAATTAAGAGCGTAAATTTATTGTAATATTTAAAATAAATATTGATGTTATTTCATTTTTAATACATCAAAAACGTCTTCAAAGTTAGTGAGGTCTTGACCATGTCTAATTGTATCATCAGCCATTATTTTTATGGCAGCTCCAATTCTAGTTGTAAGAAATTTTGTCAATGTACATATACTTAAGCTGAAGGACATAATGGATATGCTGGATATGACAGTTGCAAACTGTCATAATATAATATAGTAATAAATAAGTAATTATCACATGCTGCTAAGAACTCATCGAGCGGAATGTTAGATCGTCTAGCTATTCGCGTGTATCTCTTTTCAACACTACTTTTTACTAACGCTTTGTCAATATTAGTATACAGTGATTTTATATCTAGGCTTACAATATAGTGGTCCGCCGCAACATTTACATGTTTTATTTTTTCTACAAATTGCTTTGTAGAATTTTGAATAATGTCCTTGAGAAAAAATATGTAGGTGATCCTATTGTTGAAATAATAGGTCGCAACGGATAATCTTTTTTGTGGATTTTTGGTAATCCATATGCTTTTGGTAAAATCGTATCCGTTTGAGTAAGTTTTTGTCTCCTATATTTCTTGCCAAGAAAACCATCATTCCAAGCTTTTTACCTTTGCTTGTAGTTTTGATTAGTAAGATTCCTCGTAAATATAAAAGCGCTGGCTAAATGTATTATTTCCTTATTACCGAAACAATAGCTGAGGAAGCCGGAACAATAACAGTGTCTTGCTTCTCGCTCCTCCTTCCCCCGCCTTAGAGAACGTTTGATTCTATCGGCTGTTGTGCTCCTCTACATGTAAGTTGTCATTAGTCACATATTGTAATATTTTTATTGTGCTCATTTATTTATTTACTTGAATAAAATTGACAGTTTTCCTGAAGAGGGTGACAGTGATCACCGAAACGTTGAAGAAAAGGAAAAATAGTTTAAAATTAATTTTACCTTTTCCCAACACTTGACTCGGAGAGATCGATAGATTCTTTTTAAATATTAAAAAACACCGAGGGATATAGCCTTTGAATATTGTGTCACGCACAGATTCACATATACATTAGAGAAATCATGTTTTGAGAAAAACGCGTTTAAAGTTTTTTATACGTAACCCAACCCAACCCTTAATAAGGAAATGATCTTATCTTTACGGATAACTTTTGAACAGTTTCGAATTGCGAAAAAGCGTTTTACATGTTCTAGATGTGATTTATGCAAAAAAATAATTAAAAAATTCTGTGTTATAAAGAAATAAAAAATTCAATATAAATTGATATCTATAACTTGCAAATACTTTTTAAAAAAGAGATCTTTTCTAAACCACATACACATTGATGTATGTCGGGAAGTTACCTACAGGCGCTATGATTTGCACAAATTAATTTGAATAAGTATGCCATTTCTAATAAATAGTAAATGAATAGTTTGTAAATGAAAGATTTTTGGGATTACAGTATGATTATTGTATCTATTGTTATTACATTAGAATTATTATTATTATTATTATTAGAATTAGAATTATTATTAGAAAAGTAGAAACGAAAGGTTTTTTTTAATTTTATTGAAATACATTGCACTCTCCTTTCTTTCTAAAATTTCTAAACAAATTATAAATTTTTGCTTAACAGTTTTTTTTACAGTCATTCACTGCTTAACGAAATAAATAAGTAGGTTCTTTAACTTAGTAGATTAAGGGAAAATCTGGCAAAATGATTACCACAATAAGTTTGATAGGTAGACGACTAGTGTGTGCGTGTGCGTGCGTGAACTCCTACTTCAGCTTTCAATATTCTGTTGGCCACAACTACCACCTACATGAATGGCTATAGCCCACAAGCGATGGAGCTCTGGGATTCTATCCATGTATTGAATATACATTCATTCAAAGAAGCCCTATCTATTCATCTGAGAAGCCAATATCATAATAGTCACTTTTAAATGTAAGAAAATTGTATAAATGCGTTATTTCTTGTAATATGCGTTATTTCTTGTATGTATTATTGTATGCGACAAACGACGGAAATATATTGTATTATAAAATTCATGTTTGTACATTTTACATGCTACTTGTTATCTGTACGTTGCTTAATGCTTTATTTTATTTGTATTACTGTGTATTCTCCTGCTTCAGCGTATACTTACTTATTATTAGTGCGCCTTCAATATGTTTCTGTTTTTATATTATATATATATGGGTGGTTCTCTGACAAATCGAGCGGTCGATTTTTTGACCCTATCGAAAAAAATTTTTAAAATGTTCCTAAGAGACACATGAGTATCCCTGAATTTTTTCAGATTTTTTGCATCAAGTATCTTCGAGTTACAGAGGGTCAAAGTTGATGAAATCACGTTTTTTTGCTTTTTCTGGCTACTTTCATTAATTTGTAGATCCTCAGGGAAGCATTTTTCACTATAGAGATATATAACATTTTTTTCTGCAAATTTTCTAAACTATTCAAAAAAAATATTTTTGATGTCGTATATATATGTTTTAAAAAAGTTATAAGTCATTTAAGTCTTAAAATCAAGTTTTAGGAAAGTTCGATCATCCAGATCATAACCAAAAAATTCATGAAGATACCTTATTTCAATTCAAAAAAGTCTGCGAAAGACCCAGAATGTCAGAGGCCTTGGTTTCTCTGTAAAAAATCATTATATCCGTTCATATATGAAAAAAATTTAGTTTTATTGCTATATAGAAGAATTTAACCAATTTTATCAATTACGTAAATTTTTTTATAATAATTTCAGTCATTAAAAAAATGATAAGGTTAGTGAAATGCTTCGATATAGCAATAAAACTAAATTTTTTTCATATATGAACGGATATAATGATTTTTTACAGAGAAACCAAGGCCTCTGACATTCTGGGTCTTTCGCAGACTTTTTTGAATTGAAATAAGGTATCTTCATGAATTTTTTGGTTATGATCCGGATGATCGAACTTTCCTAAAACTTGATTTTAAGACTTAAATGACTTATAACTTTCTTAAAACATATATATACGACATCAAAAATATTTTTTTTGAATAGTTTAGAAAATTTGCAGAAAAAAATGTTATATATCTCTATAGTGAAAAATGCTTCCCTGAGGATCTACAAATTAATGAAAGTAGCCAGAAAAAGCAAAAAAACGTGATTTCATCAACTTTGACCCTCTGTAACTCGAAGATACTTGATGCAAAAAATCTGAAAAAATTCAGGGATACTCATGTGTCTCTTAGGAACATTTTAAAAATTTTTTTCGATAGGGTCAAAAAATCGACCGCTCGATTTGTCAGAGAACCACCCATATATATATATAATTGCTTTATATTGTTTCTATATTGTATATTTTACGTTTTGTTTATTGTATTGTACATTTTGTTGCAATGCAATACGGATTGGCCTACGGTCTCGAATAACTTTGACTGCCTTGAAATTTAATAAAACCAGTGTTTCAATCAATCTCTCTCCCCACCTGCAGTCGAGTGTGTGTGTCTGTGTGTGTGTGTGTATTTGATGATTTTAACAATTAATTAAAATAATAATAAGAGATATAAAGCGGAAAAGATAACAGATTAACAAAAAATTAATAATTAATAAAAATGTGATTGTTATAAAATTTTGTAGTAAGGAGAAGAAAGATCACTTATAGAAGTGAAGATGCTTAGCGAAAAAGGAAAATGTATACATTATTGATGAATGGTTGAATCACAAGGAAAGGCATGAGTAATATCGTCTATTATAGAAAGGAGAAGTACTGAGGAGGAAAGGAAAGAACAAGAAATTAAAGATATAGAATAAGGGGATTAAAATATATGGTATATGCACAGGGTACGCAAAATGAAAAATTCTGATTATTGAAAGAAAGCCTAGAAAAAATTATAGCGTGGGAAATATGGGTAAACGAATGCGAACACGAAATCAATTATGCCTAAAATACAAGATAGATAAGGAAAAAAAGGCGCAAAGGTAAAAAACAATAATACAGATATACAAATACATAAGAAACAGGCGCTTACACAGCAAAACAAAACATTCGACGTTAATGCATACATTATCTTTTGAAAAAAATTGATTGTATACTCTCACGACGACGAACTCTTCCTGTATTACGAAGTGTATGTAATACAAACTACTCAGCAAAAATAAATAATTTTCCTGCAGCATACAGCTAATTAAAAAAATAATAATAATAAAATATCATATTCAAGATGACATCAAATTATTTGGATGGCTTTTTGGGCATTATAAAATTCCAAAAATTACATTAGCAAACATTAATATACTTAACGACCGCGTAATTTAGTGATTGATGATAATATTTTTATTATTTTATGAGATGTCAGACATTTGAAAAGTTTTAGGAAAATGTAATTTCCAATTATAAAGTATAAAAAAAATAATAATTTTATAATTACAAAACTTAATTTATAAGTAAAATACTTTTCTGAATTAATTTTCGCTTTTTGCTTTTTTCTTTCTGCGCATCCATGAATTTTTATAACTATTTATGTCACATTATATTATCTACTTTCACGTTTATTCTTCCAAATTATAGTAATTTCTTATTTTAATCTTTCTCTTAACTATTTTAAAATTAATAATTATGATGATTTTAATCCCTGAGTTAAAAAATTGTACGTCTTGGTTTCTAATTCAGGAAAAAATAACCATTTAAAAATTTAGTATTCCGACAAAACGTCCCCAGCCATTTTATTACAATAATGTCATTCACACCCCTTTAATAGTTTTGTAAACCGCAAAAAAATTAAATTTCTTTATAGTTGCGCATAAAAATTCAATGAGATGCAAGCGAGATAGATATTCTAAAGTATACAGTGCATGAATTTCCGGTAATAAAAGTCAATATTAATAGTCAATGGACACGTCGCTCAAACCTTTTCCCTCCTCTACAATCTTGTATAATCAAATTCATGTCTATATCCGCTAAAGCGGCGAACGGTATAGCAAGGTAAAATTAAGCGGTATCCGGTCTGTGCCGTAAAAAATCATTTTTATTTCATGAAGACAAAGAAATTACGATTCTTTTATTGATGAGTCCGCGAGTTCGATGCTAATGCGACAATTTTCTTGAATTAAAATCCAGTACATTTCATTCGAAGTAAAACTGCGTCTAGGGAATTGTGAGCGTACCTCAGCTGTAAGAAAGAGAATGGAAAAGTTATACAGATCGGAAAATGAATTTTACGAAGATCGACTGTTCATAATAAACAAAAGATTTCTGCTGGCACTCGGACGATGGCCATATCAATCCAAGCTATCACGAATCTTAATATTTCTTTGCTTTTGCCTTGGACTTGCAACTGTCGTGACTGCAGAGGTGTGTTTTTTAATAATTTGAGATAATAAAAAAATTAATTTATTTTCTTTATAAACGTTATAAATTTATTATTTATTATTATTAAGTCCTCATCAAAGCTAAATTGAACATAGTGTACAGAGAAAATAAAAAATTGAACTTCTTAATAAAGTATAATAAATAAAATAATAAATTAATAATAAAGTAAAACTAAACGCATATTTTGAGCCACTTTTTTGAATGTATATCCAATTTATAGTATAAATACTAATAATAAATATTAAAAATCAAAGATATTGATTCAATCAATTAAAAAAATTGATATATACTACTTGATCCGTAGTTGTACAAAACAGAAAAATAAATAAATCTAGAATTTATTATAAATAATAAAATATCTTCGCAATAGTATATTATGCAACGGGTACGGAAAGGCGAGTGCTGCAACAAGTTTTATGCTACTACAATCTGAAAATCCGTATCATCTTTACAATAATTTCTACGTAATATATATTTGAATGTTCAAAAGGATTGATAAAAAAGTTTTACGTTATCAACATTTGAAGCAAAAAATTCTTCGAGTTTTGGTAATATTTTAATGAGGGACCTATTAGTTCAAAAATAAAATCCTAAATAAAATTAATATTAAGTAATTATATTAAATAATTAATTGTAATATTAATATTTTTACACTAAAGGTAAATAATATTACCTTTAATTTAAGTTATCATTATCCATATTGGACCTTTGGACCTTCTTATTTAACTTTGAAGCCTCCATCTTTTGCTAAACAGATCGTACTAAAAATTTAAAACAGAACATTTTCAAAGGATTAAGATTTCCCGATTCTATTATTACTTATTTTTTGGAAACAAAATTTATTTATTTATTTAATCAAATTGACGGGTATGCGTCCAAACAAAACAACAAAGCTTACAAAGTAATGTATTTTTGAGGCGTATTTTTCGCATCACCTGACTTTGTCCAAATATTACCAAATTAAGAAACTCATATAAAAAGTAAGGTATAAAACAAAATAATAATTTTCTGCAAGGTGACTTACATATAATCGTATCAAATTAAAAACTTTGACTGTTGATGAAATAATAACAAACTGAAATCACTTCCCCTGTATCTAAGCTTCATACTCAATTAAGATATTTTCAATTTCGAATTTTAATTCAATATCATATACTATAACGATTTATCATTCAACTAATCGCTGTAAGAATTCTATGTGCTTCACGAGATCAGAATTGAGACTTGTATATACAATATACATGATATGCAATTGAGACTTGCATATATACATATTGTACCTACTGCATGCATATACAAGTGACAAAAGTACACGGATCATCATTTTGGCAGCAAATTCAAATTTACAATTGGCTTTTTGCTTATGCAACCCCCCCCCCCCCCACACACACCTCCCAAAAGTCTCCTAGCAGCAATCAAGCGTCGTTTACCTCTCCAAACACAAATTCTATAAATATATAATACCTTCCAAAGGTGAAATTTAAAATACCTTGCATTTTGAATGCTAATTATTATTACATGGTTTCTAAAAGTGCAGTATTAATTCGTTTGATTACAAATTATGTTAGCTAATACACTTCGTAAAAGTAATCAAGGACAAAGACATCCCAAAAATACTGGATTGCGTCCCGGCGCTGATTTTTACCTATGGTTCATTAGTTATGATGTTTAACAGTATGATAACCCAGAAAAAGGTAAATATTTCATGATAGTATTATTTCGTATTGAGAGGATAATGTAAGTTAATTTGCTTTGTAATCGTGAAAGTTATCAAATAAAAAATGTTGATCAATTTCAATATTTTTAGTGTTTCTAAGTCAAAGTAATCTATTTTTAGAAAATGTATGTATGGATGCAGATATGTGCACAAAATTAGACTCTCGAACGGGTGCATATAATGTACTGAAAATCTGACCTTTGATGAAATAGTAATTTGTCTAAAACTTAATAAAATACGAATATTAAAATAGAAAACATATAATATTTAATATTTGGAAAAGAGTAAAATTCATTATCACACATTGCATAACATACATTTTTTCAAAAAGCTACGACAAACATCGTCCTCTTTGAGAAAGCATTCTGCTAATTCAGTCAGTAATTGCGAAAGATTTTCTTTTTAGATGCATCAAATACTCGGAGAAATCAAGGAAAACTGGTCAAACATAAAGGAGAAAAGAGAATACGAAGTGTTTAAGGAGTACGCCGAGGAAGGAAGATTATTGATTATCGTTTACGCACGTAATCGTGATTCTTTTAATATTGCAAGCAAAAAACGCTGCGTTAATTTCACGTGTACTATTGTTTTAGTTTGCGTATTCGTCACCCTTACGACGTTCTCCCTCGAGCCGTTGTTACCATTTTTTCTGGACAAGATGTTTCCACTCAACGAATCCAGACCGATAAAAACTCTGCTGGAAGTCGACTATCTTGTTGACCACAGGAAGTACTACACGATTATTTATCTTCACAATCTGCAGGCCGCCTTTTGGGTAATAGGCACCGTCTTCACCATCGACGCTTACTTTATCATGATCATTCAGCACTCTTGTAGTATGTTTGTTATTCTAGGGTATTGGTATAAACGACAAATTCGAATAACATATTTTATCGTAGACGCGCTTTATTGTAGAATATGAATCTGACCCGATAAAGATTCCTATTTACTCGCATTTGCGTGAATTTCAGGTTCAAAATCGACGAAATCGGCCGAAGTGCGAAGAAACTTAGGCTCGCCGCAATGAAGAGTGAACAGGAGCGTATTGCGGCAAGTGAAATTATCGAGTGTATCAAGTACCACAGAAACTGCATAAAGTAAGTTAACCTATTTTATCGACTGATTACGATCAGCTTCTGTACAATCAAAAACTTCAATACCTACCTATAAATATTGTGTAATGATTCGCTTGGGGGCTATGCAATACGCCGTGCAATAATGAGCCACTTAGGTCACATGTACCATAATGTATACTAATACACGTTGATTCATAATCTACCATTCACATTTTCATAGTTTTTAAAAATTTCGTAAATTCGTTTACTTGTTTTCGTTATGTTTAAACACGATTTAAAATTATACAGTATAGGCTACAGTATAGCTTTTCATGGTTTACCAATTCAAACGGTTTTCTAGAAAAGATCTCGAAAGGATTTTTTGAAGCTTATGCAAACCCTGCAAAAGTTGATTGCTCTAATCTTACCGAAACAAATTGAATGTAGACGTAATATAGGAAATTAAATTATCACACAGCTTTGCCGACTTGATCGAGTCATCATTCACAATCTCACTATTCTTGCAAATGTTTCTTAACATGGTTGTGATAAGCGTGACAGGTGTTCAAGTAAGTATATATTGATTGAGCATTGCATCAAAGCTACATTCTACGAACAGTTCGATTGAATTTTCTAGACAATAAGCCGTAGCGATCATCCGGAAGAGATGTTGAAGTTTATGCTGAATTCAATATCTGTCATATTCCGGCTGTTCTACGTTTCTTGGCCCGGTCAAAAGATGACCGATCACAGTCTTCAAGTGCGACAACTGGTGTGAGTATATTTCCTCTATACCTATATAAAGTTCGCTTAGATAGAAATTTTAACTATTTGGGTTACATAATAGTTGTTTAATGTTTAATTAAAAAATATCATTCATTTTTAATGACAGTTTAGTGTAGGATAGTAAGTTAAAGCTAAGGGCTTTGAGTCTCAGACTATGTCGAGCTTCCATGTTGACAACTTGTATGGTTACAGCTAAAATAAAATACTTATATTATTATACACAAGTGATTATCTTATTACTCGCAATTTATTACAATCTGCTATAATGAATGAATATACCTTTGTTTTCTACTTAACAACTCGAGATTGTAATAATTATGATTTGTATTAGTTTTTTATATCAAATTAATTAAATATTGAGAATTGGGCAAAATGACCTCACTCTGATGAGTCATTTTTAAATACAAAACAAGTATAAAATTTCGTAATAATTGAATCACTACAAACTCTCTTGTCTCTTGTCAACACAATATTGAATAATTATTAATTTGATTTTTCCTATGTACAAATTATGTGCTCATGCTATATGCAAGTAAATGTGCAAAACAATATGATTAAAGTGTAATGACAATTGGTTAATAATTTTTGTCAAATATTATTACTGTATACAAAATAAAAACTTATTTATGTGTCATTATTATTTTATTTTTTAAAACGAGACCTTTTTAATGATCAGAATTTAAGAATTTTTTATTATAATGAAAACCTTGTAATAGAACTTCTATTTGTAATTTGTTTAGAGATAGAAATTGACCACATATTGTTATGTATTATTCAATCAATTTTATCAACTATAGTACTTTGCGACTAACCATTTTTGAGTTTATTATTTACTTTAGGAGAATAGAGATTGGTGTAGAAAAGGGTTGAGTGGGATTAATATCTTTTTTATTTATACGAATTATAATTTATGACTTTACAAAGGTTCATGTTTACATAGCAATGTTCCAGTAAAGTAGTGACTATGATATTAAGAATCATAACCAACTAACTTTTCTAATCGATTACTATATAAAATTATATTAATAGTTTTACGAAGAAAAGCAAACATGATTTCTTTTCTTTTTTTTTAATTCGTTTATATTTATAGTTGCTGCAAGCAAATTAACTGTTTGCCTATCTGGTATATAATGAAGCAAAATTTGTATTTTTTATTGATTATAAAAAATTCTTGATAAACAAAGTAATCGCAGTAATAAAAAGACATACTTTCTACACTAATTTAATTTACAGATGTAATATTGCTTGGTACGAGCTACCGACGAATTCGAGGAGACTCTTGATATTGATGCTGCTCAGGAGTACGAAAGCTTGCAACATCACGGCTGGCGGAATGTTTCCCTTGAATTTCGAGACTTATTGCACAGTGAGTAAGAACGAGAGAGAAAGATAGAGAGAGAGAGAGAGAGAGAGAGAAGGAAAAAGAGGCAAGACGTATGCTTTTATAAAAAGAATTTCGCTGTCCTTCGATGTGTGAGACAAGCCCCAAATATCTCTATATCTGTTCCAGCTGATGCAGACGTCGATGTCCTACTTTACCATGATTTTGTCGACCCAGTGAATGCGCCGAGCTTTTTCTATTTCTTTTTCAAATTCAATTATGGTTTGAGAAAATAAATTTATTTAGTTACATAACGATATGTGCTGCTTCTTTTGTAAAAGATAATGTACGTACGTTTGTTAAGCATCTTTGGAACGTTACAAAAATATGTATTTTGTATGTACTTTTTACCAAGCAGCAGTTTGGAACTGGTTTTTGTACTCAATATACTGGTAAGAAAATATCCTTCCACACAAACTTTTATAAGATTAACGCATTGATAACATAAGAACTTTTGTAATAAAATCTAAGAGTTTGCAACGTACCCAATACAATATTTAACGAATTTTGAAAACAAAATTTATTACAAGAAGAGTCGATTAAATTAAGTAAATATTGGTTTGAACGCGTTAACTGCTTTTAATCAAGTATATTTCACAAGTTTTACGAAAAATCTGTGTAATATTCATGTATTTCCTATTCTTCACTATCACGAGCTATCGCAAGGTAAAAACATTCTATTAAAGAAAAGAAAAATTTTGTATTATACACAATTCCGATTACATTCGATGTTACTTCATGAATGATGATATAAAAACTCAGAGATTGATTATCAATTTTATTCTACTTTTATTGATTATTGCGATACATCTGAATACAATTATTAAATTTATTGATGATAATTCGTTCCAGTCTGTAACTCGTAAATTATATGCAAAGTACATACTTATGATACATAAACAAAAAAAAATCATACAACCTCTTTATAAAGATATGTACTTTAAGAGTGTCTTAACGTGAAATGATAATTCAAACTTCGCGCCACAATACAATTGACGAAAAAAACTACCTCATTTTTTTATAATTAATTATGAAACTAAAATGACAACAAGCTATTAAATACTTAATGCTCCCATATTTAAAAATCTTTCACTGAATATCAATTACATTCAAATGACGAATTTTTTCTTCAGCTACGTTATATGGCGCGAAATTTGAATTTCCATTTACGACGTCGTTGCTCAGAAAACTAAAATTGTTCGTAAATTGCCCAAAATAATGTCTTTACGAATCGTTAGCATAAATAACGCATGATTCCTTTCTCCCTGTTTACTCACCAAAATCTTACCCAGAAAAAAACACCTATATCCATCTCAACAGAGTCTCATTCATCCAGCGATCGATTCCTCAAAAACGCTCGTCACAAAACCAAGAATACAACGATATTTCTCCCCTCTCTCTCCTCGCGCCAGCGCGACTGTCTCTCGTCCACGCAGCCGGACAGCCGAGGTAAGACTGAATTCCACGACCGTTTTCGGTATGGCCGAAAAATCCGTTAATTCACGAGCCGCGTACACGTAGACGGGAGGAATTCTCTCGAATCTTCATCGCGACGTCGAGTCATCGTGCGGGCGGTCGTGGCTTCGCCAATATTAGAATATCCACGATCCAAATTTTCGGTCCCTCCCTGGCTCCCCCTTAGTCGCAGTCAAGGCTGCTCGCGCGCGTGCCGACCTGTTGTGCGCTGGCCCTCCGGCTCTATAAAGACAGTCGGGCAATCGCTGCCGGCAACACTTTGCTCAGCGGCATCTGCAAGAGCAGGACTACAGTCGAACGCGAACTCGAGCAAGTTACACATCTCAAGACAGCGACATGGCTCTCGAACGTCAAGTCCACGCCAAGGTAGGTGGAGTTGAAACATTTTTTTTTTCTGTTTTGGAGAAGTTGGAAGAGAAGGAGTGACAGTGTATATTATCGTTTTATGAATGAATATTGGCACACTGAGCGGGCTGGTTTTGGATTTGAAGCGAGCTTTATTGTATTTGTGTAATTTATTTTATTTATTGTCTAGCGATTTTTTCACAGTGCACAATTCAAATTTTATGAATAGTTTCTTGTAATTTTGATAGATTTTCATTCATTTCTACAAGCTTTGTTTCAAATTCAAAAACTGTAAAAATTTATTTAGAACAATATTGGATATTTTTAAAAATACTATTAATTCATTAATGTTTGCAAGTCTACTTGCAAACATTATTTGTTGAAAAAATCTAAATTGTGCTAAATGAAATAAAGTTTAAGTTAACTTTGTACTTTTGTAAATTGTACTTTTCATAAAACAACTTTTAATATAAGCCTTCAATTATTGCAAAGAATAGTTAGTATGTGATGAATAAAATATTAGGTATTTTTAGCAAAATGATTCACTTCCATAAAATAGATTTATATACTTCCATTATGATGAATAATTATTCTACTTATTAATAAAGTGACATTATTACTTATATAAACTCTTTTGAACCAAATTCAGAAATAATCTTGATGCCAAAAAGGAAAATTATTTTTAAGTAGCAACATTTCTTGTGATTTAAATAAATTTTGTTTCATTTAACTTTACTATTATTTTAGTTCAATAGTTCTTATAAAATATAATTTTTTCATCGGAATTCCCTATAACTCCAATGATATTTGGTTCAAAATTGTCATTTTCACAAATTTTCTTGAACGCACAATTGGCTCCTAGAATTTCCTTTTAATGCAGTACAACAATTTTGAATTTCAGATCCTGGCCAAGCGCGACCCTGAGCAGGAGCGCGAAGCTCAAGAATGGATCGAGACCATAATCGGCAAAAAGTTCCCTCGCGGCGTTCCCTTCGAGGATGTCCTGAAGGACGGCGTCGTTCTCTGCGAGCTCATGAACAAGGTCAAGCCCGGCTCAATCGGCAAGATCAACACCTCCGGCAGTGAATTCAAGATGATGGAGAACATCAACAAGTGAGTAGTACACCCAGACCACGGCGCAATACTTCATTGGTATCACGTGTCTCTCGAATCGTTAAAATACCAAGTCGTCTCGTCCAATTTGGCATGATTCGTACTTTTGCCAGAACAACATTTCATTGTTCATTCGTGAATTTAGAGGGTCGTAAAATTCAATTATGAACGCATTAAGATCTAGATAGCAACAATTTGTTAAAGTCAGCTTCCCGAAACATCCCATTGTTCATCCATGAATTACGAGCATCGTACAATTCAACGGATTCAGAAAACTTTAGATCTAAATTCAGATTTCGAAAAGTCTCATTATTAACCTAAAAAAATACGAATACCGTAACATTCAATTAAGTCATTAAGGATTCGAGATTAACGATTTATCGTATTCAAGTTCCAGAAACATTTCTTTCTTCATTAATGAAATGCAAATACAATTACAATTAGCTAATGTCAAATTAAGGTTCCCGAATTACATAATTATTCATCCAAGAATTCACTGTAATCCAGATGTTAACAATTTGCAAAATTCAGGTTTCAGAAAGCCCTGAAGGACTACGGTGTCAACGACGTCGATGTCTTCCAGACCGTCGACCTCTGGGAGAAGAAAAACATCGCACAAGTCATCATGACCCTCTTCGCACTTGGTCGCGAGGTAAGCTCTCTATACAAACACCTCTTGCCCAACCCAGAAGCGTTTCGAAATCTCATCTCTTCGAAAAGAGATCAAATCTATCTATAGAATCTTCCAATTAACCTTGTGCCTATTCTTCTTTTTCCGCAGACCTACAGACACCCCGAGTTCCAGGGACCCAACCTCGGCCCCAAACCAGCTGACGAATGCAAGCGCGATTTCTCCGAGGAACAACTCAAGGCCGGCCAGACCGTCATCGGTCTTCAAGCCGGATCCAACAAGGGAGCCACACAAGCCGGACAGAACATGGGCGCTTCCCGCAAAATTCTCCTCGGAAAGTAAATCCCGGAAGTCTAGGACCACAGCTCGCACACATTTAACACGTGACATGTGAGACTCATCGACACGCTCTCACGCACGCGCACATACGCACACACCACACTAGGACTTGAAACGTAACCCGCTGTGGGTGTAAATTAATGTAATGTTTATTTTTTATGTACATATACGCTACTGTAATTGTAATATTTATTAAACTTATGCCTTTTATATAATCGAAACGCACAGACGTTACACTTATTTATTCCGCTATCCAGCTCGAGCTTCTTTCCATTGGACCGCGAGAAGACCGAAGCTCGTCTCCTTTCCAAGCGAACCGATCAGCGGCGGCGCCGAGCAGAAATAGCGATTCTATTTCCAAAAGTCACAATACTTTTGGGGAAAACGGCGAACAAACATGGTCGATCCGCAAATAGTCGCGGGGAGTCACCTCCAGAGGAACTCACAAAAGAGCAGGAGAGAGAACCGATCGATTCCTCCCTCGGAAATCCCGTTTATTTTGGCACCATTCCTACTGCGATTCTCAACTTTGAAAACACTCGCCGCGCATATCCGCGCCTATTCTTGGCCGATGCAAAATCTTGGGATGGGATATCGCTCTCTCTCTCTCTCTCTCCAGGACCCATCGTCGCGATTATTTTCGTCATCTCTCGAACCCGCGGCAGCGCGGAATCGGAACGTTTTCGTGTACGCGGGCGGGTGGAGTTGCGGCGCGAACTAAAATAGGTCGGAGCTTTTTTCTCTCAAGACGAGTCAAGGTTCGATGCTGTGCGTGAGTCGATATGCTTCGCCGATTATATGCGCGAGTAAATATAGGCTCGAATGAGAATCGAAGTGTTTATATAAACATGCGAGATTTTCTCTTGGGGTCTATGGTGTTGTGGCAAAGGTGTAGGCTGTTCCAAGATGTTTTTCTCAAGCCTTTCAGTCGTATTTCCATATGGGTGCGTGTGCGAGTTTTTCAGAGTAAATCAATTTCTTGGCTGTGCGAGAACAATTTAATTAGCCGTTTCGTCGGTAGTAATAATTCAGAAAACGATCTTTATCACAAAAACTATTAATTCTGAAGTGCGCGACGTTTATGATGCACGTGCGTTTATTTATAGGATAATAATTTTCTACATTGATAAATATTTTATTCTATAGGTCACGATCAAATAATTTAATTGATTTATTTATTTACTCGGTGAAATGATAAGTCAGTTGTCAGGACTGAGTTTACATACGTAGATTCAAATGTTTTGAATTTTCAAAACAAAGCAGCTCTAAAATTTGAGGTTTCCATTTTAAGTTAAAACTGTATCAAAAAGTTTTGAACGACTATAAACGTATTGAAAGAAAAAGACTCAACAACTGTTTTTTGTATTACGCTACACAAAGTTAGTACGTACAGTAAATTTCGACAGAATTCTTAGTCCGAAAAAAATATTTTAATACATGGTTGTACAATGTACATACAATCATTGTTATGTCCTAAAAGCAACATGAATAAGTACTTTATGCACACACTGAACGTACAGGATGTATTAAAAACGTTGGAGCGCACATTTTTTTTGTCACTCGTGCGTAATAGTACATTACTATACTAGTGGCATAAGTCGTACTTTACGGCACGACGTGTATAACCGCACGAGCGTAGCGAATGAGATTAGAGTCGTGCCATGAAGAACGGCTTATGACGGCTTATGACGGCTATCCGTGGCATAAATACGGATAGCCGTGGCATAAATGCGGATTTATGCCACCCTGTGCTATAAAAAATCGTACGATACGCGTAGTGTCATAAGCCGTTCTTCATGGCACGACTCTAATCTCTCTCGCTACGCTCGTGCGGTTATGTACGTCGTGCCGTAAAGTACAACTTATGCCACTAGTATCGTAATGTACTATTGACGCACACCTTACTATTTCGAGTACATAAAGCAAACTTTACGCCCTCGATGCTCAATATACTATTTCTATGTGACCGTCCAATAAAAATCCTTATTTAGAAAAATATATTTATCATTCAATTGCAGTGACCCTTAAAATTTCCACCCACTTTTCCTGCATCCTAGAAAGAATTTCATCCTTTGCTCGAACTCCCAAACAGGATGTTGGTTGCATCGAGCTACAACTAGCTTTATAAACTGCTCGAATTAATCCGCTAATGACTCGTGAGAGTAGTCGCAAGTAGAACGAGTCGCGATGCGGTCGGACGCTATCGGAAGAAGCAATTAATTCTCACTAGTGTGCCAAAAGTGCGTGAACCCGTACCTGACGGCAACGCCAAGAGAGAAAGGATGATTGTTGCTCTATCCATGTATATATATGACAACCAAATGCGAGGCTTCTCGGCTTGACTCCAAAACGTCGAAGAGGGGGAGATATTTTTGGAAACGTATAATAGAGCTTTTGCGAATCGCTCATACTTATTGCGAGACTCTCAGACGTTCAGAGGTAACTGATTCATCGATGAAGTGTTCGGCGTCACGTGACCATCAACGTATTGTTTTTATTTGATGCAGTAACTTTACAATGGGATTAATTATTGATTATGGTTTAATGTAGTGTGAATTGTACAGTATGAATTTAATTTTCATTGAAATAATTAATATTTTTTATAATGCAATATAGCTAAAGCTGACACTTGGAATAACATCAAAATGACGTTTGTTTATCTTGAATTAGACCTACTTGAAATTTCGAAAACCAACAGATTCTTTATATATCTTGGACGAGTTCTTTGCCCCGTAGTAGATTCTAAAAGCATTTTTAAACTTTCATTTCACAAATTCGTTTTCAAAATTTAATACATTTATGTAATGAGTTCTGCATTTAAATAATATGTTCTGTTCAGAAACAAGTAATCAGTCAGCCAAATAATTTGTTATTCTAAGTTTTAGAAAACTCCAATTAGCGCGCCTTCGACATCTCATATTGAGTATTATTATCCCGAAATGATTTATTTACATCCTAAACTTATTCTATTTTGGTCCAAATGATACAATCTACGTTCAACAACTTCGGAATTTCTTCTAGTGCCACGGCTAAGATTGGATTTTACAAAATGTTGACACTGTTCGTGTTTTAATATGACGATCGAGCTCGATGATCGCGAAGAGCTAAAATAGAAATGACTTCATGGCTCATCTGTATTGTGCGGCGCAAATCGTAGGAAATAAGCCCGAAATGACGACTGCGGTACTTTGGATTAAGAGGACAGGTTAATTTCATTACCTGAAAATTCCAAATTTTAAATAAATTATTAATATAAATACATTTAATTTAAATCTGCTAGATTCATATGCGATCCTACTTGTATAGTAATTGTACCGCTTATCGACGATTTTTCATTGCCCGTGAGATTTAAACAAACATTTGGGATTAGAAACCTGTAATTTAAAAAAAAATACTTTAAAGCTATAAAATTTTTTGTGTGATCAGAAAATCTTTTACCAATACTCAATATTTTATTTTTGCTGAGTTATTTTAAAAAATCGAAAACCCTGTATTCATGCGATTTAAAGTATGATCTTTAAAACATCTTTAAAAAAGTTTCAAATCTGTAAGCCCTAACGTCTCTCTTAGATTATAAGAACGATAAGAAATAATCGATGGGTGTGGTATGTTTACTGGATATGACATTAAAGGTCCAAATATGGTCTTAGAAGAGTCAAATCAAATGTAATACGACAATCTTTTAGAATTATGAATTATAAAAAAATTGTCGTTATTTTTCACGTCATTTGGATTTTTAGTTGTTAAAAGTGACTTGTCCCCTTAATCGCATTTTCGAGTACATCGCAATCAGAGTTGCTGATTGTTAAGTATTCTTAGTCACCGAGACAATTCTTCACACGGCTATGCGGATTCGGGTGGTGCATTTGTGTAAACATGTTCGCAAGATTTTTTTGGCAATAACGACGCGGCGACATCCCAATTATAACCAAGCAACAATGTCCGAGAGTATTATTTCGAGTTGAAGTTTAGTTTCTAGATGATAGTTGCATTGACCCACTTCTCTATCACTTTTCTTCCCAATCTCGCGTTTTCATGGCCTCAGCTCAACGGAGCGTTTAATGCGCGCGCGTTGTAAATTTTTGGAAATTATTAGCTGCGATCCGATGACAATTTAAGTAGGTATTAATCGCTCGCAGCCTCTAAATGCACGGCCAGATCATCAATCATCGGATACTTCAGCTCCCGCGTTGGAACATTACCTTGAAATATTTTCCACCTTCGCGAGAGAGGGTAGAGCAAAATCTTTTCATCGTCCCGAAACGATAAATTATCATCAAATCATCCTTTACTGCTGAATAAATAAAGCTATAAATATTATATTCCCGGTGTGTATATAATGCGCATGTGTATATCGCAGGACATTTCCTCGGGGAGGCAAGAGACTCGTCACCGTACGCTTTTCTGCTAAATAAAGTTTTACGAGCTGGCATCCATCTTTCGCAAGTTGGTTATGTCCCGATCTTAAATGTCTCACGAGACGGCGCAAAAAAAGAGAGACAGAGAGAGAAGTAGGTGTATTTATGGAACTTTTGGCATCGGCGACTGGACGCTAAGCTCTTCTCTCTTTCTCTCGGACGCAACGAACTTTTCCAAAAAGATTGCCTAACCTTGACTTGAGAGATTTTCACTGAACATTCAAAGCGGTTTATTCGAATGTAATTAAATAAAGATTTGAGAAAGAAAAAAACTAATCTTGGATACTTTGTCTGTTTAACCGCAAGACACAAAATTTTCCTCAAAGATCCTTGCTTGGATGGTTGGATCTTTATGAAGCTGTCTCGAGATAATTTTTAAAATTTTATTTTTGAAATAGGAAACATTGTTCATTCGAAGTTAATATTGCGATATGCAATTAATTCTAAATATTTATTATAATTAATTTTCAACATTTTTATTACATGTAACATGCATGTTGTGCTAGCATTTTCTCATAAAATTAATTTCGAATCGAGGTCTGCAATTTCTTTTTTGAGCCAGTGTGGAAGTCAATTCAAATTTCGCACCAACCAGAAACACAATTTGAAGTGTACAGGGGTCACAATACATCGTCTGTGATTCTGTTTTTGTTGATATTATTATAACAAAGAGTTACATGCTAATTTTTTGTAGGATAAAGAAACAGCGTGAGCAGTCAAGTCTCCATAAATAAGAAACCACAGCCAATTCATTTAACCATAGTTTCCTAAATAAATAAAATCAATTTATTGCTAATTTATATCGCTAAAATTAAATTATCAATTAAACATAAAACTTTTCTAAAAAACGTAAAATTTAAGAAACTGCCATAAGAGTATAATTCTTACCAAAGTTCGCAAATAGTAGGGTAAACACGAAGACCCGCTTTAAAACATGACAAATATTTAATAAATTATTAAACATATTTATGATTTATATTTAGTAAATTGCTTAAACAAAACAAGAATAATACTGAATTTTCAATTATTTTTTTTGCAATTTAGGATGGTTAGGCTTCCGTAAGTAAGTTTTTATTATTTAATAATATATAGTCTAGCTTTTGTAATATTCTTGCAAACGTACGGAGTTGTAACTTTCTTGATCTATACGCGTCAAGTTGTAAAAGTTTAATGAACTGCCATTATTTTCAGTACGATTTTTTAAATTAAATTATTTTCCCCCATGAGCTTTTTTATTGTAATTCAGACGGTAAGCTTCAGAGATTTAGAGACTCGAAAGTAACACACGCAAGCACAGATGATTCATACAAAATAATGAAATAGTAATTAATTTAGCCATGTGGTTGTTAATGCAGAAATTAGGCGACAGCAACTTTTTTTATCGACTGTATCATACTCAGAATTTCCATTATCGACCTTGCGTAAAATAGAAAACTGGGTTACCACCGTTACCGATAAAGACGCGCAGTGTTGGTCTAGAAAATGTACTTACCCCCTTACGACAAGCTAGACAACGCAACTGTTTCTGTAGTCTAGACAAAATAATTTTATTTATTTCGCATTCGAAACTTTTTCGTTGCGTCCTTTCCATGCATCGAGTCCAAACATCGTCTCATACGTTCATTATTAATTCCAAATTAACGTCGACGTTATAAACAATAAAATATTCGTCAACAGCAGCAAATTGTAATCCGTTAAACATCTCGCAAACATCTCGTGGAATTATGTATTTAGGGTAAAATTTCGCGCGAACTGAATATCGAATTTCATCTGCGACTGGCCTTGAAATTTTTCCTACTTTACGCTGAGTGCACTATATGAATATGACAAACGCGAGGAAAGTATACGCGGCTTTCTGACTCACTAGGTAAGACCGTCGCGCTGAGAGGCTTCCTCCTCTCGTTGCCAGCCAGCAAAGGGTGCGCTCGCGCAATTTATTTGGCTGCTGATGCCGTTTGATTCTCTCCTCGGCGTCTCTACGCGCATCTTTCTCCAATATACCTGAAAGTGGGACCATTAACTTTCTGAACCTTGAATTTAAAGTTCTTAAGTCTTTACATGATTTTTCGATAAAGCACCTCAAAAAATATTTGTATGCGCATATCACAGCTGCTGATTCATTGATTTTTTCATTGTACGTAAGATTCGAGAAAGGCACGCGAATTTTCCGAGCTGGAACTTTTTAAAAATGTTGTAAACGTCTATGATTTTCACTTGAAAAATTGCCAAAAATTGCGTGAGCAAAAATTCATGGATTAGTGGTATACGCACCAAGAGATATTTTTGAAGATATAACATCGAAGGACCAGACACGGACTTGAGCAGCCTCGAGTTAAGTAAAGTTACTGAATTATTTTTTTCACCAATTTTATCAGAATTCGTTTGTACCAGTTTTTCCGCGTTTTCAGCTTCTCTCAAGATTTTCAGAAACGACCGGTACACCCCGTCAACCATCATGATACACACACATTATAACAATAGTAAATATAGACAAAGAAGAGCAGCAGCTCGCCGCATTAATAATAGAGTAAAAGTCTTTCAACATTCATATCGGTAAGTCTGTATCTTTCCGATATTGAATTAAAAAATCTTGAATTCTTCATCAGCGTCGTTGGATATCGACACTGCAATATCTTGCTGTATAAATTAAACGAACGTGCGGTTGGCATCAATATTTCAAGCTAGGTGAGCTACTGGATAAAATCTTAGAATAGCGCGAAATACATGTGTGTGCATGGGTGTCTCCCTCCCCTCCCCTCCCCCCACCCCCCCTGTTTCGCTGTAAGACGCGCGTATACGCACAAAATTTTTCTCGGCTCAATTGTGCAAGCTCAGCGCGAAAATTCGAGAAATCTACGCTGTTTAGAGAAAAAAAATCGAGGGGTATTTTCGGACGGTAGCTTTCTGGATTTTCGTACGGCGGCCAACTTTATGCGCGCGATTATTTTCGACTTGGATCTCGCGACGATCGTCTCTCTTTCTCTCTCGATCTCCAAAGCGCGTAAGAGTCGCACCTACTCGCGATAATCGGTGCAGCGCCACTTTACTCGCGAGAACAATTTTTGCATCGGAGGAGAGGAGCGTTATTATTATCGAAGATTTTTCGGGCTGCGCGAGTTGGCCGCCGGCCAACGATGCAGCCAGAGCAATAATGTTGTAATAAAAATTATGGACCAACGCAAAAATTAGCGTGTTACTTACTCATAGCGAGAATGTATTACGAAAAGAAATAGTATACCTGCATCACGCAACAAAGTAATTATTGCGTAGGATTTCTTGAGGTGTGCTGACCACAAATTTTGATTACTGTTAATATGACCGATTAGAAATATTATTGAAAACTTTAGTTTACATTTCGATTATTGTGCGTATTATTATTTTAACAACCGCAACGAGATTGACAAACATGAAAATGTAATAAAGCTTCGTTTATTTATTTTACTGTTAGTCAATAATTTTCCAGCGTTTTTATTAAATTATTTCATTATTTTGCGTAAACTATTTACGCATGAGCGCACAATTTCCAATAAAAAAAATGTATTGATACAATAAAATCCTGATCTCATTAATGGTATTATATTATTTATTTAGGCATGAGCATAAGAGGTAATTATTGAAAGAACTGCATATTCAAGAAATTTCAATAAAAAAATGGATGAGACAACAAATGACCAAATTGCCCTGGTAAACAAACAAAAAAGCCAGCCTTGCATCGTCCTCCCCGCACTGGCAGCCTCCCCCGTTTCGACTGTATAGTCGAGGCCGCCTACACGCGTAACGCGTGTGCAGGTACGTGTGTGTGTGCGTGGAAAAAAAGAAGCCGCCGACGAGGCGCGAAAGAAAAAGGGGAAAGAAAAAGCTCGCGGTCTATTAGAAGCCGCGCAGTAGCGTACTGCTGTGTCTTGCAAGGTAGGGCGCGGGGGCGCTTATTTTGGGCGGAGCCGCGCGAGGCGCGGTGGTTTCATAAAAAGCTTCAACGCTAAAATTAGCCGATAAAGCCTTAACAGCTCCGCGCTCGTATATGATTTCCGCTAAAAATATCGGGCGCGCAGCTCGCAATGCTCGAGTTACATCTGCGGGCCGAGCTTTCACGCGCGCGCGCGAGAGAGCTTGCAGCAATTCGGCTTCTTTCTTAAGGATTTTTATTTCTTCGTGCACGCGGCTAACGACCTTCGCGCTCCGCATAGCTCCGGGTGCCGCGCCGCCGCTGCTGCGACCGATGCTATTCTGGAGAGGAGAGAGGGAGGGGGGCTATTATGTTTTCGCGCGCGTTTCCCTGGAGAACGCGGATGTGCCGCGCGTTTATCTTACGGACGTTTATCTGAGCCGTGCGTCCTCCCCGGGGCAGCACGACGCAAGAAGAATCATTTCGATTGGAGAAACATAACGATCTTTCCACTCGGCTCGTGCCCCTTTCGTTTCGTAGTCAGAGAGAATAGAGTTAACGGTGCTGGGAGATCAAACAAATTAGCAGCACTAGAATTAAAACTATCGTTTTTGAAAAGGAACAAACTCCTTGTTTCCTCTTTTCATTAAACTCTCGAAATGTCTTCGAATGAAAAATCGCTACAGTCGAGAGATCAGTTTTGTCAGGAAAAGAGTGATTTCTCACTCAAATCACTCGAAGCACATTTAGAGAGAAGATTCTTTCAAAAACAATTTTTGTTGTTTATTTAAAAGGCCACACATAAGTAGGAATAAAAGGGAATTCATTCAGAATAGAAAGGATCATTAACAGATTTCTTAACATAAAAAATTTCTATTTCTTTCGAAAATAATAATTTCGTTCTAAAATCATAGTTGTCACTTTGTCTCTTGAATAAAAAACGATTCCATTTCCATAAAAGGACTTTGCGAGAAAAATTCGCTCTTTTTCGATTAAAAAATTCTTTTCATCCACAAATGGGTATACTACTCAAAGCTCGCCGGCGCACAATAAAACTGAGTATATTAAGTGCGTTCATTAAAGTTAATGTATTTTTGCACTAAATTTAATGCGGGAGCGTTAAAAGCATCATTTTGGCGCATAAACTTAATATAAACTTTCGCAACGCTTCATTAACTTCAGCATTAATTTAAACCCGAGTATATATAAAAGTATACAGAGCATTTCCAACAGTGATAAATAGCTTACAGTTATTTAAAGAAGATAAAAAAAATAAAAATGTTTGTATTGCCCCTCGGGTAAAAGGTATGTTCGCGTATAGTTGTCGCTTTGCCGTGTGTGTGCCGTGTGTCGCTTATATTTCGAAATTTCGCGAAGAAAAATTATTTTTACACTTTTACAAGTTCAAACTTGTTTTCGATGCTCGAATACGATCTCTGGCGGCGAGCATTCCAAGAAAGCGCAGCTGCGCATTATGTACGAGATTCAGTGACGCTAATAAAGCAATTAAGCGCTCGCCAAAATTGCGAATGAAAAATGAAATTCATAATAATATTGGGCTGGCTAGTGTGCGGCGAGTAAAAACAATAAGAGAATACCAACACTGTACATGTCTCCGCGCACGCAGAGCGTCGCCACTCAGAAATAGAGCGAGAAATATGCGAGAGACGCTCGTTTATAGTATATATACAATGGAATATACTATTGCGTTAAAAAAGTATAAGCTCGAGTTTTCTCGGGAAAATTTACGGCGTCGAGCGAGAAACAAAGTTGGGGCGTTATTCGTTTATTTAAGTACATTGTTATTGTATTAGTGTCCAAAGAATCGTCTATTCGTTGAATTAGCATTTGTATGTGAAAATAAAGCATTATGAGTCTGAAACGCACGTGTCTCTCGAAACGAGAATCCTGGTCTTTTTTTAACGGAGCAAAATACAAAATTGAAGACTTTCCAAGAACGAATAAACGAGCAGCAGCAACAGCAGCAGCAGCAGCAGCAGCTCACGCTTGTATCGTAATATAATCGAGTTTATCCGCGAGGGAGTGCGAGCGCGTTAAACGCGGGCTTTTTTAAATATTCCTCAAAGCTTTACGGCTCAGTTATATAGAGAAGCTCTCGCGGAGAGCTGCGAGCTATTTATTTTCATTACACGTGTCTGCGCGGCGAGCGCGAGAGGCCGTGATGAATATCGAGATTAATAAATATTGTCGCGATCGCGTTACGTATAGGCACTTGGCATCGAGGATCAAAATAAATGCAGCCGCCAAAAGTTATACACTGCGGTGTGCCTCGTCGCAACGATTACGAGTCAGCCTGTACGACAGTATTGGAGACACGAGAGAGCCGCTCCACACAATGGCAGAGCTAATACAATGGACCGAAGCTGTTGAAAATTTTATTTACGAAGCATTGACTTGTTCTCGCGTCGTTTGCGTGTACGTACGAGCCGTCGTCGTTGCGGGGTCGGAGCGAGAGGGGGAGGGGGGGGGGATGAGCAGGAGAGAGAGAGAGAGAGAAAGCGTCTGTAAAGCGCTTGGACGAGTGACTCACTGCGCCACGAGAGTGTCTCGAAAGCGTCTGCCAGTCAGCTGCTAAATTTGGTTACCTCGGCCACGGGATTGTATTACGCGCGTGGGATACTTATAAGTATTATATGCTCTCATAGCTTCGCCGCAAGCTCCGACGAGCGACTCTGCACACGCTGCAGCGATAACTAGGCCATCTTCGCCGCTATTTTCCATCTATAAAAGGGAGATTTCGATACACCACTGAATATCGACTGCGAGCCTCGGAGGGCCATCAAAAATTTCATTGGCATATACCTACTCTTGCTGCAGTGCGCGAAATGGTAATGTGCAACTTCACAGACTGTGTGGAAACGGACTGCAACGAACGAGGCAATTTATAGTAAAATTTCAAGATGCATGCTTTCATCTTGTAATTTATCGATTTACAGCAGCAACTTTATTGTTAGAGTACATCATTTACATCGCGATCTGACTTGTTGATTGATTTTTCATTTTACTTGTGAAATTTTCACCTCGTAAAATCAAAATTCTAGCTTGAAAAACAGATGAATAATCATTCCACTCGTTCTGCCAGCGGTTCACGAATCAGATCAGATCTATAGCCAATACTTCGGGTAGAAGTTTACAGATGGCGCCCTGGCCGTCAATGAACTTACAGTATTATTACAGCAAGGGATCACAATAACGCCTGCGGATAATATGTTCGGCTAAAGCAGTTAGGAAAAACGTAAATTGTCCTAATGTCGAAAAATTCAAGACTTATGCTTTATTCAAATGTTCTTAAAAACGAATTAATTTTGGCCATTTCGATTGACTATCCAATTTCAACTAATTTCTAGCCTAAAATGTCTAAGTAACAGTGGAGAACAAAAAGCAAATAAAAGAAAAGCGTTTGACCGACTATTCATAACCAAGTTTACATTGACTCTAAAAATCGTCCTGTATCTTCTTTGAAGAACTTCTTAATAAGCTGCTAATTGATAGTAATTGTTTCCGGTTGCGGTAAATAAAACGTGCAATACATTATCCTAGACCAAGACTGAATGCGAGGTGAATGATCATTCCATTGTTGCTCTGATTGTTTGACTTGCCAATTCGATATATTCGTTTCGGTGCACGTAAATTTCTGATTACATAGTCAAGTGCGGATGTACTTGGATTTCGATCTGAGAAAAAAATTACTAAACTGTAAAATTTATAAAAAAAAGTTTAGTAATTTTTATGCAAAGACGACTATTTGTACTAGAGCGAGTTATAAAATGACTGAAATCAATTTTTAGTTTAATTTCATCAAATGAGGATAATTAGTTTTTTGGTTTAGTTTTAGTTTGATTAGTGTTACTGGCATTAAGTATATTACATTGCCCGAGGATAATTAGCTATTAGAAAGAGCTGCGGCGCCATCTCTTTATTGGTAATAAGAGAATCCGATACTCAGGCGATGACCGTCAGTAAGGGCAGGTGAAAACATACTTAGATCTCAATGAATCTAATAAATAACGAAAATCCAAAATAATATTCCCCTTTTAGTTATTAGCATGCAAAGTTTCAAATCGAAATATTTTTCAGGTATTAATGAGAAAGTTTGATTCCAAAATCAGTATCTGTTCGCTAAAGCAGTTACGATTTTCAAAGATATCTCATCAACACCTGAATATTTTGATTTGATGATACCGATCGACAAAGAGTAATGCTCTCTTGGATATATGCGTATATGATTAATTGCATACATTGAAATCCAAATATTTCTCCACCAGACTGTTACTAACAATTCCCTATCAGAAAATTGTTAGCAATTCAATCGATTTAATGTATCGCAAGGCATGAAACAAGAATTAAAAGCAAAAAGTAAACATTGGCAAAAAAATAGAAGGCAAACTACTTATTTTCCTCGGGGGGCACAGCAGTTGCATAATCGAGACCCTGACCCTAGCCCAGTCGTCATTCCTCCGCGTTAAATTGCACGCGCATACGCATGAGCCTCTGCAAGTGTTTAGCCGAACGACAGCTACAGAGCGAGCGATCAAACGAAAACAAAGCAGCGCGTCGAAGTGGCCTGCTCTCAGGTGCGTATAACAGAGGCGGGGAGTTTGCGCGCGACAGGTCAAAGTACCTACCCGGTCGCCCGAGTATAGAGATGCGAGAGGGAGGGAGAGAGATGCGCGCAGCTCTTGCGGGCTGCAGCGCGGCGACGAGAATAGGAAATCGTGCGTTATATTTAAGCCTCCGGCTTGCCGCTGCGGCGCGCCAGAGAAGATGAAGAATGCGGGGTCAATGTGACGAGGGCCCATCGAGAGGCGCCAAGCCGCACTCTTTCGCTTTTTCATTCTTATCGCTCGCTCGTGTCCTCAGCTGCGCTATAGACGAGGACCATGACGTTTCCGCTCCTCTCTCATTGTCCGCCGCGAATCGCCAAGCTTTCCTCCTTAAACAATTAGCCATTGAGCAGAGCTTTGGCCGCATCGAGAAACTTTTCGTGCACTAGTTTGTATTATAAATACCGAATCTCTCGCGGTGAAGTCGATTAGCCTGCGCCGGGCTAAACAGGATTTCCCGTCTCCCGAAATACGTGTAAATGCGCTCTCTCGCGGTGAGCTTCATCAGCAGCTACTTATGACGGAGAGCCTCGCCTCGTGTACAGCAGAAGCAGCGCGAATAGCCCGGGCGAGGACTCTGCAAAATTCATGAGCTCCGCAGCCGGAAACGTCCCTTCATTTCGGACCATTTATACGCTCGGTGAGAGGCTCCTCACCGCAGGCTCTAAGCAGCTACACTGCCGCGCTCTATATTTCCGTTCGATTCAATTATTATTATACCTAGCTATGCGAACTGGGCTTCGATCAATTTCTTTCTCGCTGATCAATTACTTGCGCTGAAAAGACATTCGACGAACGCAGTATATAATACAGAACACTTTATTTACTAAAAAGTATTGTTAAAACAATGACAGCTAATTCATAACTGATCATTTTCAATCCGAAATTATCCTTTCGGAAGCTCTGCGAAAATACAAATGCTCCTGTGTTACGAGAATTCAGCGATGCTGTATAAATACTTAATTCCTTTCGAATTTATTTCCCAGTAGTTAAAACATTGAATTGATCGCCTACTGCGACAATAAGAAACTCAAGATTACTTTCATTTCAAACGTATCCGTGTTTCTCCGAGTGTAGACTCGCGCGTAAATTTAGAGACGACCGCTTCTTATTACATTCTTTTTTTTCGGAAGAAAATAGCGCGTCGCGACGTGGAGAGTAAGTGTTTCCCGGAAGAAGCGTTTTACACTGTGTCCGCAGTAATTCGATCTTGACTAGCTGATCGAGACCGTTTTTCCAGAATAGCTAAACAGGCAATAAACTCTCTGCGTATACTGTACTCTCCCGCGGGAACAGATAATCTCCGTCTCCGGAAATTCAATTTTCCTAAATGCGATTTTCTTGCGGAAAAAGGACACTCGAAATTCACCCATTTACCCTCGGTTCAGCTGGAGTTTACGGTAAATTTTTCGTTTTTCATCATCTCCAAATTTTTAATAAACTTTGCCTCTCTACAATATTGTTTTGATGCAAAGTTACAAGGATTTCTTATTTTAATTTTTATTTATATTTTAGGTTATATTATGATTGTTCGTAACGTTATCATATGGTTGCCATGTGAAAGGCGTCAAATAAATATTTCTAACATATCCGATTTTAATATTATTCGATCACCGTGTATCGCCTTAAGTTATTACATGATCATTGCAGATTAATTCTTTTAGGCGTTTTCAATACTGATACAATTTTAATGTATTAATTAATAATACTTCAAGAAAAATAAGGCTGTCCAATATTTAATAATAATGCATGAATAAATAAACGGCTAAATAATAAAACTTATGCATCGATATCTTTTTTATGCAGACTTTTTTTCTCTCAATGTGATCACGTCCTTTCTCTAAGGAAACGGTTCTCAAATCTCACTTTCAATGAAACATTTCTGAAGAACATAAATAATAAAGGTAATTGATTTTATTAGCCAAAAACTAAAAAATTGGAGTGCAGAAACGCGGATATAGATGCTCCGAGTGTCATTTTCATCGAGCTGTGCAGCACTGTGCAGCGAAGTGCACATAACAAGATAGCGATAATCGAGCGTTAATTTGTAAATGGCATGGTCGCGAGAGCAAAAGAGAGAGAGAGAGAGAGAGAGAGAGGGAGAGCGCAAGGTAAGACGTTAAGGTGGAAACTCGCGCAGTATTTATACGCGGGCCTATATACATGCCTTTGCCGGTCTAAAAATAGGCGTTTGAGCAAGTGTCTATTAATAGCGGATGAGTGTACGCGCTTCTCATAATTCTTGCCTTCTCTCTCTCTCTCTCGCTCTCGCTCTCGCTCTCTCACCCCGTCTGTCACAGCCAGTCGAGGCTTTTGTTTTTTATTCCCAAATCCCTCGACTGTATAACACGTTACGCGCGATGCTTTACCCTTCCGCGTGATGTATGCGCTACACATAATTTCCGAGAATAAAAATTCAAATAATGCATTCATCATCGCGCGAGGGGGTGAGATATGCGTGTCTTTCCGCGGTGAGGATGTGTCTATACGCGCGGATTACACATGCGCGCGCGCGACGACGAGAAGTTAACGGGCGGGATGCGCTTTTGTTTACGCAGCTTTGCTGTTTGTCACTTGAATGTTTATTTCAAGTTGGTATTACTCATGAACTTTTGGCAAGAAGCTCGAGGTGCGCGCTAACGCTTCGCTCGCGGGCATTCGTCATTAGCTTAGAATTGCATCATTATTGTTAAAAAAATCTTGCTTTTCTGCGAGTCAGGTATTGTCGCATATTCGCGCGTGCGTTCATCGATGCGGAATCGAGATCGCGAATATTTTGCGAAGCTGATGCAAACAGAGCGGTGTGCAAAGCCAATGTATGTGATTTCTTAAGAGAAGTATCTTAAAACCGCATTGAACCCGTTTCTAATCGTCATTATGTGATAATCATATGAGACTGCACTATATGAACGATTATATTCAAATCGCGCGCTGACAGTGTTTGCCTATTGGTCATTATGTGACAATCATATGATAATGCGATGCTTTAATAATAACAGAATAACAGAATAGTCACGTGATAATGTCATAATCATAAAAGTAATGATAATCATATGAAAATCATATGAGAATATGATAATTACATTCTAACATAATAATCATAGTCTTCAAACTTTACTGCATCTATACAGTGACATAGTTGTGAAATAACTATATGATAATGTAAAGTGATAAAATTATAATAAATGATAATATGAAAACCGCATTAAAAGCATCCGAATAATAATTGCCATGAAAATGATGTTTGAGCTAAGTAATGTTGAATAATTACAGTTAACAAATTGAACTAAACAGATGCGTGGAAGAATTAAGAATTCATACGTTTATCAAAAAATATACATAAACGAATTTTTGCGCATGTTTCTTTAAATTTACACTTCAAAATAACAAATAAACTAAACTGCAATTTTTTTAATAAATAATATTGAATGGAAAAAGATTCATATTTTATTACCATGAATTTAAATTTTCAACAATTTTAGTTCATTTAAATAAGAAATTAACAGCAGCGTTTTCATGAATAATGTTCGCTTAGGAGAAATGCCACTATAATGACACATAGGTTATATTTATATATACTGCAACCATTCATACGAATTCAGATGAACTGGTTAATTATACATCGTATATACTTTTGCGCACACTTCTTCCACTTGACAATTCGAAGAGATATAAAAACGACAAAGTATGAAATTGAAGCATGCAAATAACTATTTTCTTGACGATCAAATATATAATAATTAATCGAGGCCATCATATAGCAGTTTAATTCTATTACGCAATATTAGCTCGTCCTTATTAAATCCTTCCATATTTCAGCGTACGTAGAGCATGGCACTAGCGCCTATTTTTGGTCCCCGATGCAGCGCACCCATTTTAGATTACGAAACTTATTCGCACGAATTATGCCATATCGTTACATCTTCGTAGAGTATACATTTTCAATTTTCGATACATCACGTGTAAATATTTTATCATTGGTACCCATATACATAAACGCATTTTTAGTGAAACATTAATGTTTGAATTATTTAAAGTGTAATAAAAGAAATTTTATTATGATAAGCATATAATAATCATATGATAATATGATGCTTCAATGATAATGATATGATAATGTCAACGCAGTGATCAAATGGCAATATTAAAATCGTATTAGAAGCATCTATACAAGAATAATCATATAATATTCATATAATATTCATATAATTTTATCACAATATGATAATCATGCGGCAACACTAAAGCCGTATTGAAAGTATCTATTACATCAGAATCACGCAACAATCATATGCTAATGTGACGATTAAAACATAATATAAGTATTAAATGATCATACGGTAATCAACTAATATGGTATGTGATATATCATGTGATAAGTGTATGGTAACTTGATGATCATATGACAATCATGTGTCATATTTAGAATTTTGATTTCTTTGAGCAGAGTCAAGCAACAACAATGTGATGATCACATAACAATCATATGATAATAGAGAGAATTTGGAGTAAAGCAAGGCATTGAAGACGGCAGAACGCTTTTCGCAACAGAGCCATCCAGCAATACTCCAAGACATCGTCAGCCTCTCCACCAGCTTCGTCTTTCGCGAAGTAGAGCTGCAAACTTTTCGAGTCCCTTCAGCCCGAAGCCGTAGACTTCCGCGTCGCGTACTTATCTTCCGCGTGTGTTCTCGTCTCTCCCTCTGGCGCCCGCGTGGCCCCTCGCGCTCTCGCGTGCTCGGGAGAGAAAGAGAGAGAGAGAAGGCGAGAAAATAGCTCCGCCGACGCGGGCCGCAAGAGATGCGTGCACGTGCCGTGTGCAAAGCTCTGTATGACTAGCCCGAACCCGCCGCGAGCGGCGCCATTCGAAATCCAGTATTAGTGTGCGGTGTTTTAGCGAGAGAGAGCGAGAGCGAGAGCGAGAGTAAGAGCGAAAGCGACGAGCGAGAGTTATACATTAACGAGAGAAAGAAAGTATATTGCGAAGACACAGTGTGCAGTTACGAGAACACAAGTGACGAGGATCAACAGTAGCAGCCAGCTTTTTTCACGAGCCGAACTTCTCTCGACTCTTCGGTAACCCCACCGACGAACGATACACTTGCTGGTGAGTGAAGCTTTTTTTTACACTCACCAAGTATTCTCTAAAGAAGAAGAAAATACACTCGGTTGTCTATTAAATTATTACTATGTCAAGTTTCATGGCGACACTGAACATTCCAGTGTTTTTTAATAATCGCGTAGTAAGTAGAGCGTGCAGTTCGTAAAAGTAAGACAGGTGCACTTTCTTTACCCCCACTCCCGAAAAGAAGAAAGTTTTTTTAATGCTTAAACAGCAAGGGTACAGACGTTTGGAATTTCGCGAAGTCCCCACAGCTGTTTCATTATACGCGTTATTAAGTAACCCTCTTCCTCGAAACCGAAGAAGAAGAAGGAGAAGAAGAGGAGAGGAGGAAGCAGCGGAAAGTAGGCGAAGCGCGTTACGCTAGCGTTTATTAATAGAATCTCCGTCGACTCGTAACGCGATACTTAAGCCGCGCAACGCTCGTTAACAATAAACAACTGGACTATACTCGGAGCCGTATTAATCGCGGACTAATTGCCGAATTTCCTACTTGGCATGTCGTACCTCTGCGTCTGTCCTCCTCCCCCCCGAATGATTTACGCAACTGTTGCTCGGCTCGATTAGCTCCTACGCTCGCGCGCGCGCGCGCGCGCACGATCGATAAATAATATTTCTCGCAAATGCGTCTCGACTGAATAATAAATCAGCTGCTCGAACGGAAAATAGCCAATAGAGCCGACATAAACAAGCTTGTTTGTCTTTATTTCTTCTTCCTTCTTTATCTCTTTGTTTTTTTTTACCTTTAATCCTTAATGCTTGCACGGACAGTCCTTTTCGTGCAGCGCAAATAACAGGCGAAAAAAAGGTATTCGGAAAAGTAAACGCGGATTCGCCCGAGAGAGAGAGAGAGAGAAAGTCGGAGAAGAGAAGAGTATATATACGAAGGCAGTGCCGAGAGCAAAGGAGAGGGAATGGGCGTGGCTTCGCGCGCGCTGGTGGGGGAAGGCGCTCGAGTGGCGCGGCGACTGGGAGGGGCCGACACTCGGTGGTGGGGAGCAGCCGGATCAAAGGATTCCAGGAGAAAGCGACGGTAGGGGAGGAACGATAGTTCCGCGCTTTTTTTTATTATTTTCGATTTTTTTCGGGACAAACAACGCTGTACGTGCGCGATATGTATGGAAAAATGAGGCTCGATCCGCGCTTCCCTAATACGGGCCGCTCGCGGCCCGTACGAATATAGAACGGGCGCTCGTGAGCGGCTCGTCTTTTTCCACTTGCTCGAAATAGACGCGTGCCCTACCCCCGTGAAAGCGGGGAGACGCCGGTGAGATTGTTTACGCGGCGTCTTTACAGCGTTAGATAACACGAGCGAGAGAGTTGGTGACGCAATGGGGCTACAGCGGTCTTCTCGTGCTTTTTTATTTCTTTCCTAGCGTTTCGACGACTATGCAGATGAGGACCGCGGCGAGTATTATTTCGGTTGTTGGGGGAAGAAAAAAATTTGAGGGGAAATAAGCTGGCAGACTGCCAGTTGCATTGGGAGTTTCGAAAAGTAGCCCACTTTGTTACATAAAGTCGAGATTTTAAAGATAGAAGACTAGACGGCTATAGAGTTGATGCGCGCATTCAGTGAACGGATATTGTCGCAGTGAGAGGATTTAATCTTTTGCCGAAATTCTTTTCGTACGGAAGGACATAACGAGATTATCTTGTGGACGCGGAAAATTAATTAATCTTCTTTTAGCTTAAGAGATTGATCCTTTTTAAACAAAAATATTCGTAATCCGAAATGCAAGTTTGATTAAATTTCATCGACGTTTTCTCTTGCTTTGATTTCAGTGTACTAAACAAACAAACAAACAGACAAAATGCCTTACAAGCCAGTTGAACAAGCCAAGTGCCCCAAGTGCGGAAAGTCGGTCTACGCAGCGGAGGAGCGCGTAGCCGGTGGACTGAAATGGCACAAGATGTGCTTCAAATGCGGTAAGTCTCTCTTTAATACACTCGTTGATAGAAAGATTCGGTTAGAGTAATAAGCCCGACTTAGTGGATAATGTATGTACTTTTGAAATAGTAGATGACGTAACAGCAAAGCTAAAGGAAATGTACCCGGAAAAATTGATATTAAGTTGAACAAGCGTTAAGTTTCCTTCTTAGCCTCCTCTGTAGAATTTAAATCACCTGTTAAGGTCAAAGATTTATCTTTTTACTTAATGATTAGGCTCATTAAAGTAAAAGAAACTGTTTCAAGTTTTACACTGAATAATTCAAATAATTTTCTTGCCTTGTTTTTGTCTTGCAGTAGTTGTAGGTTATAAAATATCATCAGCATTTAATTAGCGTGTCGATAGTTACCAGATGATTCACTTAATATACATCTTATAAACTGTGCAAGTTTTCCAGTAATACAATCGCGTTACGGTCAGACGCGCAAAATGTCAATGTTATTATTCAAAACATTGTTATTGACATTGAACACAAGTATTAAATACTACAAAATAATCAGCCCAAAATTTTATTATTGTACGCCTCGCTATTATTGTACGAATCGCGTTATAGTCCGTCATAAAAGTTGTAAAAGGCTGTTGTTAGCATTGACTTCACAAAATGGTTCAATTGATTCAAATTAAATATTTTATCAATGAACGGTATGAATCGTATTACAATCAGCTATATTATTAGTATCTTACTGTAAAAACAATTACCAAACGATTCAGTTGATTCAATCCATCAAACGAATTCGTTTATCAGAATATATTAGGATAGTAGTGTGAATCACCCTTCGGTCAGACGCTTAATTCGTATAATATTGTTAACAGTATTATTTGAATGTTTTGATCATTATAAATCTCTGAGTAGAACAAATAGCTCTACTGTCAGTCGCGCAAGCACCAGTGTATGTATTGGATTCTATCAACCTTGTGTCATTCGTGCAGTCATCTCAGTAGTACCAGTCGCTTTGCGATCAGACAATATTTAGCTAGTGAATACAACAGAGAAAAAGCTCATTACCGTGCGATCTGTTACAATTTTCTTACGAAACTACGCTTCGCAGTAGTGCGAACCGCCGTATGGCCAGACACACGCCCGAGCAACAAACGCAAAAAGAAAGAATAAGAGCTAGACAAGAGCCTTCGCTCGCTGTCCTGTTGCAGGTCTCTGCGGCAAGCTGCTCGACTCGACAAACTGCACGGAGCACGACGGCGAGCTCTTCTGCAAAGTCTGCCACGGACGTAAATTCGGCCCTAAGGGCTACGGTTTCGGTGGTGGTGCCGGCTGCCTCTCCATGGATCAGGGTGACCACCTCAAGAGCCACGAGTGAGTGCACACCCCTACCCCCACCCTCTACAACAAAAATCGTATCTCTCTTATCCTAGTCCAAACCCCCCCCCCCCTCAACCTCTCCAACGCCCCCGAAAAAAACCTTGACCAGCCGTCCCTCGCGCGTCGCTCGAGGTCGAAAAAAAAGAAAGAAAAAAAAAACAATCGTCCCTTAGTGTCTATCTAGTTACCGGTCTTCTCGTGCACGTTTATCGTGAGTAAATCTTTCGCCAGGAGGAGGATGACATCGGCTCGCTCCGCTGCTGCCCGTCTTTTTTCTTCTATATATAGGAGCTCGTGTCGCGAGAACACCGCGCTTTAGACACGGGCCTGTATAGAACAGATACAGACTCGCAGCGGGGAGGATAAGTGTGTCAGCCGCCTGCCACCCCTTCGCTTGATAAAAGAAAAATTGTAACGAACAACAACAATAACAACAGCAACAACAACTTAACGAGATCTCCAATTCCGTTCTATTAATGTTTTTTTTCAATCGTCGTCTTACTATCTGTACCTGTTCGTGGTTTTCTTTTGGTTTCGTTACCCGAGCCTCCCCCCCCCCCTCCGTCCGAACCCCTCTGTTTTTACTGTCTTAACGTTTCTTTTTTTAAAAATTTTGCTACGAGTTTCCTTGGTTTTCTCTCCGTCCCTCTTTCCCCACGATTTCTGTCTACAAGTACCCGCAGCACACATGCAACACACAGACACACACACACACACGCGCGCGCGCGCGCGCGCGCACACACACACGGACACGCACAGACACGCAGACAAGAACACAGAGAGACACCAGACACGTACACGAAATACATCCAGTGAAATCCCGACTTCGTTCCTTATCGAGAGAGTATACGCGTAGAACCAGAGCAGTGCAACCGGCCGTCATTGGATCTGATGCCATGACTAGGACATGCGTCCTCCGATGCGATTAAAGGAACGAGAATCTAACGAGATGTGCACCTATACACACGTTCTTGCGAGAGCTTTCGTTTTCTTACCAGTGTTGTATATGAATATTCTTTCAAATTTTATATCCACTTGACTTCTACATATATATATGCATACATACACACTATTGCGATACTACGAGATCAAAGTACCTGTCACCTATATATACATGTACGTGCATACACATATATATATATGTACATGTATGTATGTGTGTGTGTGTGTGTGTGTGTGTGTGTGTTTCACGTATATAAAAGAGGGGACTGTGCGCTGCAGAGACTCGCAGCAATATTGTACGCACTTGCTTCGTTATTACTACTGTTGACTATTTATGGTACACGCACACACGCGCGCCAATGATTGAAAGAAAAAAAGAACATACAAGCAGAACACACAGACACACTTTACACGGAAAAAAAACCGCACACTATTTTCTCTCTCTTTATCTCTCTCTCTCTAGGTATAGGAATATTTGTACCATCTGTAATAAGTGTTACATTAAAGAAAAAAAGAAGTATCTTAATTAATAAATAACACTGTATAAAAAAACGTTAAAAAAACTGGAGTTGAGCTTTTCATGAGATTATATACTGTCGAAGGACGCTTGGCGCCGGAATCGCGCCTGTTTTCTTTCTACATTCAATACTCAGAGTTACAAAAGAAATCGACAGTGTCTAAAACAGTCAGGACAAAACAAAAAAAAAAAAAAAAAAAAAAAAACAGGAAAAACAGAGCAACAACGCCGCGTCGAGCGTTCGGAGAAAGTATATACATCTAGAATATGTACGTCCTATCCCCAAATCCCCGCCAGCCCCGCCGAGTTCGAGCCGCACCGGGATCAATCAATGAGAACAAAAGTATACGTGTTTCTCTCTCTTTCTCTCTCTCTCTCAGTCAGGCCCTGCCAATCAGTTCAGACAAAAAAAGAAAAAAGATAGAACAAAAAAAGAAAAAAGTGCAGTGACTCTCTCTGTATCCGTAGAGAAACCGAACCCGCCTACTCTTCCATCACAGAGTCGATTATCGGGCTACATACGCGCTAAAAACCTATACTGATGATGATGGTGAGCACCGAGTCCAATTTTTTCTCTCTGTACACCTCTATTTTTCTCTCTCACTTTTTTAATGCCATACGCACACCTCTTGCATTTATATACAGCATTTACTTTTTTTTTCTCGCACTCACTTTCTCGCAAGAGGCCGTCTAACGTTTATCTCTTCCTCAGCTAAGCCAAGCTAAGCAAGCTAATACGAGCAATAATATATATATTTATATACCGTTGACTGATTTGAGAAAGTAAGATGAAAAAAAGGAGATACAAAAAAAAGAACTTTTTTTTTCTTTCATCTCCACATAGAGCTGTCGCTTCCTGCGCCGAGTGTCCTGCACGGCCTTCTATCTTCGACTTTAACCCTCTAACCCTCGCTAACCCCTTAACCCCGGTAAACGAGTATTTTTTATTATTTTTTTCTCTCTCGATCGTACCAAAGTTTTTTTGAACGCGCGCCTCTCTCTCTCTCTTTCTCTTTCTCTCTTGTACAGCAACTTGCTCTCTCGCTCTCTACACTTTCTTCCCCCCTTTTCTTTCTCTCTCTCTCTCTCTCTCTACACCTTTGTCTATACTCTTTATATATATATATATATATCTCTCTCTCTATCTTTCAGTATCACTGTGATTAGTTGATGTCTTTTCTTTACTTTGGATTACTTTTTTTGATCTGTCGCTGCGTTTCGTTGAGATTTACAACTGCAACAACAACAACAACAACAAAGAATTGTTTTCATTATAATTTTATTTTATTTGTTTACTTTGTTTATTATTATTTTCATCTGTTTTTTTCTCATTTCTGACTGTAATTTTTTCTTTTATATTTTATTTGTATGATCTATTTGGTACGCACCAACATCCGCTTCTCGGCTCTTCTCTCGGGGCTCGGCGGAAGCCACGTCGCGTGGTTTGGGGAAACACTAACCTTTACTAACATGTGCCTAACAAAACGATCAGCAATTGCAGCACGCGCACAACTGAAAAGAGCGAGGACAAGAGACAACTGAGCCACATGTGTATAATATCTGTATTGTATCTTTTAAGGAATAATTTATAAATGCATAATGTATTGTACTTGTCATCAGTGTTGGGCCAAACTTGATAATAGCAGTACTAGAAAAGTTCTGTATTATCAAAATTTGATGTAATTCACAACTTTGGCTCTTCAGTTCTTAAGTTGTATGGCATACTTAAATACCTTGATTCTGAAGAACTTTAGTACACTTGCGTACTTTGGTTTTTGAGTTCCATGGTGTACTAAAATACTTTGAGTACACCCGAAAAGTAAATTCTTTAGTTCTTTGGTACTTAAAAACTTTGATCTCTAAGAACCTAAGTATTTAAGTTCTTTGGCACTTAAATACACTGGCTCTTAAGTACTTTTGCACTGAAATGCATGAGTTCTCAAGCAATTCTGACATTGAATACTTTCAAACTTAAGTAATTTGAACTAAAGTACTTTAATTCTTATGTACTTTCGTACTTTGATACTTTGGTACTTGAGTGCTTAAGAACATTTTTTAAGTGCTTACTCAGGTACTGAGTAGCCATAAGCTCAACACTGCCTGTACTGACGAACGCGATGAGAAACATAAATAAATGAAACTCTAGGATACTGTTACACATTGTCTGCCTGTCGTCGCACTATGCAGTTGTGTCTTTAACGAAACTTTCTGTAAAACCTGTATTATACACTCGAATAAAGAGTCTATTCACTGTGTGTGTGAGTGTGTGTACGTGTGCGCGAGTTATTGCCTTGGCTTAAAATGGCTTCATCACACTTTTCTCAAACCAATATCGCTGTCGAGGAAGAAAGTATACGAAGTATACGTGTAGTAGTGGTAGATCTCTCGAATCTGCAGGAATAACGTCGAGTTTAAAATGACGGGGCAAACCACGAGATTTGTTTTAATGCGATTTCCTCGCGACTCCATTAGATTATACTCTTCTATATTTGGAAGCGCGCGACTACTACTATACCTACACGTCTATACGTTCTTAAAAATTTTCTTAATTCTGATGTGCAACTCCACGGTATTTTACCGTCTTTACGTTGATCTAAATGTTTAAAAAAAAACATATACTACTACGCAATGTACAAATCGAACGTTAAATTTCAAACGTCCATAGCAACATCAATTGCAGCAAAAAAAATTTGTTGGACGCAGCATTGTAGACGTAAACTTTCTTCCAGCGATAGATTCTCACTGTTTTTCCCCCTTTCTTCTTTGATTTCTCGAAAACATTATGTCCGCCATGTAACTCTGACTCCCATGAATTTTCAGAGACGGCTACACCAGGGCATCGAGCGCGATGCTAGAGCCGCGCGCGATCGCCAAGGCACCGGAGGGCGAGGGTTGCCCACGTTGCGGCGGTTACGTCTACGCTGCCGAGCAGATGCTCGCCAGAGGAAAGGTGAGTTATCCCCTAACGCAGCGCCGAGCTCTATCGCGACTTTCTACGCCCCTGTTTATTCAATTTTCTACCGCAAAGCTTCGATGCGACGATCTAGCACAGCTCGGATTATCTACAAAGACTAATATACAGTTCAAACTTTCCCGTGAAGAGTCGAAGAATTTCGTTCTCGCCTTCGCAATTTTTTGCGCTCAACAAATTCAATGAAATCACATTTTCCAAACTAATAATAGCTCGGAAAAATGTTCGTAGCTCTTCATTGATTTTCTTAACTTTGTGAAAATTTTAAATAATTTGAAATTCGATTGAAAATTCAATTTTCAATATAATTTTCATGCATAATCAACAAGCTGTAGATCAATGAGAACACGTGAGGTTCCACATACTTATGCAATACGAGACTTAATGATCACAAAAAGAAACACAAGTCATTTGCATGTGAACTAGTACTCTTCCAATGCACATCATATACTTTTTACACGAGTAAGTACTTTTCAGGTTAACAAGTGATCGCAACTGTACAAGTACTTTTCACAAGAACAAGTACTCTACAGGCTAACAAGTACTTTTCATATGAATAATTATTTATTACACGTGCAGGTACTTTTAACATGAGCAAGTACTTTACACGTGAACAAGCACTTTTCACATGAACAAGTACTTTTCACATGAACAAGTACTTTACACCTTAACAAGTACTTTTTCCACGTGCAAGTACTTCTGATGCTAACAGTTGTTTCACATAAACAAGTACTCTTTACCTGAATAAGTACTTTCCAAGTAAACAAATACTTTTCGTGAGTAATTTTTGAAATACTGATGTGTTGATTTAAGTTCTCAAGTATTTTTCAAAATACTGCATTTTCAAACATTACATTTTCAAACGTTTAGATACTTTGTTTGGTTTAAGTACTCAATCACGCTAAAAAATTTAAGTGCACTTTCGCTACATACAAATACGCTTAAAAAGTATAACTACACTTAAAACCCCAATGCATAGGTACTTTATTACTTGAGCCTTAATTAAATGTGCAAGTGCTCAAAATTTTGTACTTTGCGCCTGTTTTTCCAGTCCTGCCTCGGCCTCATAATATATATAATAGTAAAAAATCTATTGACAAAATTATTCTCAAAAAAATCAATCGTCGGAAAAGTCTGAACTGCGCTGTAGTCTTGGGCGACTAATCCGGAGCGACGACGTGCAGATCGAGTATTCCTCGAGTATTAAAAGAAAAATAATGAAAAAATAATGGTGATCTCTTGCTTTCGCTACACGGCCTCCGGCTGTGCAACGGCGGCATTGTAGGAACGAGCCGAAAATATACGAAGCTGCGCACACTTAGCGACGAATTCATTTTCGATAATCGTCCCCGGACACTCGCACCACGCCGTTGAATTTTAATTGAGTTACTCGAGTGCCGCTGCGCAGAGCTTGAGCAATTGAATGATCCGAAATTAGCGGCGAACCGTACGGTGCATCTCGAGGCGCATTTAACAAGTTTTACCATTAATTCCTGTTTCATCGGGTAGCGCATCCTCGAAAAAGAATGCAGCTAACTTGAACGTGTGTGCATGTGTGTATTCGTACAACGTAGCACACGTATATATGTGCGGCAAGCGCTAATCCAAGCCTCATTTAATAAGAGAAAACCGATTCATTAGATCGACGGAGGATATATCGCTTATAATACATAACGCTTATCCGAAATTAATCCCGATGCGGCTAATTCCAAGCTACTCGGCACCTCGACAAATCTCCGCGAGCTAAAATCGATCGACGCGCGCTTACTTACGTGTTGAGCGAGTCTTAGCGAATCCCTCGTCATATTTATAGCCGCGCGCGCGAGTAAGTGTACGTGTGTGTGTGTGCGCGCGCGCGCGAGCGCACGACCCACGCCTCTCGTTTTTCGAATTTCGAAAGCGCTCGCGAGGAAAAATTGATGCCACGTAGTCTCGGGGCTAAAATTAAAGCCGAGCGATATGGGGTCGAGCTGCTACTATGTGTGTACGTGTGTGTGCGTGTATATATAGCGGAGACGTGCCAAGCGCTATGCGTATATAGAGATATTATTTCGACACCCAAGCTTGCACCGAAGCTCCTTGTGTGCGTGGCCAACTTGACACCGAGTCCATGCTGTCTCTTGTGTTGATTTGTTTATTTATTTCCTGAGAATTGATATGGGCAAGCTGCATTCCCGAAGTGCATTGAAAGAGAAAAAATCCCCAAAGAATTCATTGAAACAAGACATTTTAGAGCAGACGACGCATGTAGCGTAGAAAGCCGTGTAACTGCCTTCAAAGTAATTTATTGTTCCTCAAAGTTTATTACAAAATAGTAGTAGAATCATTGATGATATCATTTATATTTTAAAATTAATATTTTACATTACACAATGTACTTGCTGTCTCAATAACTGAAAAATAATTTAATAATTGTTGATTAATCGTTTAGCAAGCAGCAATGTCTTATAGTTTACAAATTCTATAATTACATGCAAAACAGAAAATCATTGTTGCAATAATTCCAGAAAAATTAAGAAATAGTATTACAGAAATTAGGTTACAAAAAAAATAGAAATGTATCCGATCCATTGAGGAACAAAGAATCTTACGCTAAAATGCAATTTTCAGTTGGATAATGCTAATCCAACTGTTACTTTGTAGATTAGAGTAATTTCACAATTAATAATTACTGCGATAAACTTGTTTTTAATAACTTTCTGGTAATGTATGATGAACGACTATCTTGAACATTTTTAAAATGTTAAGGCGCATTTTCACGAAAGTTTAACGAACAATCAGTTTTGAGTTTGAGGGTAACGGTATAAGTAGGAATGAGTATGAACATCAACTATGGATCCTTACTCTTGTCATAGTGGGATGAAATACTGGGCGTACTGTCTTTTAAATTACTTTTGTTATGGATTTTCTTCGTAATATCAAAAATTGAATTGGTCTTTGTTAATTATTCTGAGGATTATCTAAAATCCCAGAGTCGTTTTGAATTCAATTATGCTAAATCGCATCTTATACCGTCACTTCTATAATATTAAATATAATAAAGTGACAGTCATTTCACCAACTCTTAATTCATATTATCGATTTCTTCCAATCGACAATTATTGATTAATAGTGTTAACTGCGCAGTACATAATCATTATACTAAAGTAATAGCCCCCGATCGTGTCTCGAAAGCAAGAGATCCCACGTATCCCCAAAGAGCGTGAAGTATATATCGGGACAGAATTATTATAAACACCGAAATGAAGGATTATCGAGCAGCCACGTAGTCATTGCTGCTTCTTATGATTAGGCCTACCATAAACAATGCTACAAGTGCAAAATCTGTCAGCGGACCTTGGACTCCACGTTACATTGCGATGGTCCCGATCGCGAAATATATTGTCGAGGTATATCTTGATTGTAGCCCTTCACCAACCGAAACTTATCGATCACACGCGGCGGATCACAATTTATGTCTGTATCCCCCAACCCCAACTCAATCAATGTTCATCATTCTCTCTCTCTGTCGCTCTCGTATCTACTTATTGATTCTCATGTTCATAATCACAAATTTTTGCTTTTCTGAGTTTTCATACCCTTTCTCCCTTAATCGTATCGCCGTTGCGGAAAAAAATAGGTGCTGCCTCCTGCAAGAAATCGTCTAATTACAAACCAGTTTGTTCTAACAAATATGACTAATTTAGTTTAGAAAAACTTTTTAAAACCATACAATGAAAGAAAAAAATGTCTTTCTATGCACATTATTTTCTCAACGTTAAAACTACAAAAATACTGCCACGTGTAAATTTTACTCGAGACCTTTCTCCGTAACCCGATTGTACCTTACCGTTGATCTCGCGCGAGTCTCTCGGTCATTCTTCCGAACGTTACTCCACCGCCAACGCACCTCCAAAGCAGTAAGTATGTATAGGCACAGATTGCGAAAGATAAAAGAACAGAAAAAATGACAGTCGCGCGATCGGCTCTGTCTACACGCGAGTGTGCGTGATGTGTGCGCACAAGCCTTGGCAGTTTATGTATTACATATACACATGCACCCAGCAGAGATTAGCCCTCGTTAAGTTCATTCATCGGGGCTGTGCACTCGCGCGTGCATATGTATATACACGATGTATACGTACGAGCGCGCCGGTTTTGTCCCTCGCTCTATTAGCTCGGCCAGAGCAAATAACACTGCACCGGGTTGCAATCACTCGCACGCGCAGCGCTCCATACTGTCGCTCCACACACTTTGTAAAAGCTGCCAGAGTCTCGTTTGCCTTTGCTTTTCCCGATTTCCTTCTGCAGCGCTGATTATGTCTCTCCATCTTTTCAACACACAGCGCAGCGCAAATGACGAAACTTGCGCGGTTCTCGCGCTGCGTATATGCCTAAAGCATATACGCATTGTCCCCTACTTCTTATACAATTGTTTCTAACAATCGATTGAACAACAAAGACACGGAGAGCGACAACAAGTGACTAACTCAACGTTTCCCCCTTTTTTTCTGTCTCTCTCGAATCCCCGTTGTAGCCGTGGCACAGGGAATGCTTCAAGTGCTCAGCCTGCTCCAAGAGATTAGATTCAGTCAACTGCTGCGAAGGCCCTGACAAGGATATCTATTGTAAAGGTGAGACACGTGTACCAGTATCCTCGTCATCGGTCACACAGTTATTCGAGGCTGTCGGCGATGCAAGTCACACAATTGTCGCGAGGTCAAACTGGGGAATTCCGCGCTATACACGACACACTGCACATAATAAACACAAAAGCCACTAATATCATTCTATATAGAATTAAATAGAAAATTATAATTCTAGAATTCTACAGAATTTTAAAAAATAATGCTGTATATAGCTACACTCCTATGCTTATCTAGCATTTTACAAAGTTCGAAGCTTGTACATAAATATCGCGTGGAATGCTATTTGAATTATATTCCGTCAGAACGCATGCAATTGAAATGACATTCCGCGCGATATTTATATACAACCTTCAAACTTCGTAAAATATGTTCGATAATTATAATACGGGGTGTAGCCATGTCAAATCAAGGCTTGAAAATTTTCTTTTTCTCTAAACTGTCGTAATATGTTCTAGAGATTGCCAAAGGATGTCTTGAATTTTTTCAGCCATTTTTTGCCTATTTTTATTAATTTGCAGCTCCTCAGGAAAATAGTTTACACGACAGATATGTATTGGATTTTTTTTTCACAAAGTTTTCCATAGTTTAAAAAAAATACGTTATTGAAGTCATATAAGAGGAAATCTGCGGAGATTCGGTCAAATTTTGTCCCAACAGGGGAAACTGAGTAATTTTGAAGACACACTGACCGGAAGAAATACGTTAATTTTTGCGTTTTTTTTTTGTCATTCTCCTACAAGTTTAAGAAGCAGATCGTACGTTAAATAAAATCCCTAATTAACAAAAATAAAGTACTTGAAAAGACCTTTCATTTGAATATAAATTTATCTTAATCGGATGCACTGGTCAAAAGTTTCGCACGTTTGAAGACGACATATGTTCAGAAAAATATCTTATAAATTTATTTGTATGAAAATAAACCGAACTACAGAAAAGGAAATACGCAAAACGCGAATTCTTTCGCAATTCTAAAAAAGGAATTTAACTGCATTATTGCTTCTCCCATTGATCTTTGCAATTCTAACCCAACCCCCTTTGATTGAATATTCATTTTCGTACACTATTTTTACTTTATATACAGATTTTAATCTCAAAAAGTAAAAACTGACAAAGCTTATCGTACTCTTTAAAGAGTAAGCAATCACTCTGTTGTTTTTCTAATTGGTCACTTGAGTTGACAATCGGATTTATCCAGCAGTCAATAGTTATTTCTGTTGTATGATTTAGACGGCGCATCAGGCTCCGATGAGACTATTATAAACAGCATCGGTACTTGTTTATATAACCTTTTGATAACTTTTTAATTTATTCTTTTTTTCCTTAAAGAGTTATCGGCTGCACCAAGCCCTATACTCCACAACCTACGAAAATATTATTTAGGATAACTGAAACATTTATTTAGACTCTACTAACCAGACATAACGCGTCAAAAAATAAAATATAAATAATAAATATGTAAGGTATAATTAGTACACTCTAAAAAAATTACTTCTCTGATACTTGTGGTTGTCCCTATCTTAATCAGTTCTCAAATTGGCTGCTTATTGCTGCACACGTAATCTATGTGTATTCACAAATTCCTTATACAAGAGCAGATGATTGAATTTTGTCGGTGTGGCGCCACTTATTTCTACATGGTTAAATGAGATGCCAACAATAATGAATTGTCCGGCCGCATTTGAGACCGTAGCTTGACACTCGAAGTATAATAGTGAAACTGGAGCAAGGGAATGCAATGGATTATGCAATGAAATACAAATGAATTAAAAAAAAACTTGCATCGCCGACTCAAGAATAGCCCCTAATGTAACCTCAGTCTGCACACGTATAATACTTGGAATCCTCTAATGCGTGCGTTGATCCTTCAGTTTGCTACGGAAAGAGGTTCGGTCCTAAGGGCTACGGCTACGGCCAAGGTGGCGGAGCCCTGCAGAGTGATTGCTACGCCAACAGGTGGGTTTTTGTCTCTACAGTTGGACGAATGAAGAAAGCTTATCATATATAACGTACAATAATTGTGACAACGCTGCATCCTCTGCGGACAGTCGAGGGCTTGTCCGAGGCGAGAATCTATAGCCATCGGCTCTTCGCAGAGCCGAGCCTCTACGCGCACATCTCTTCGGAAATTTCATTGACTTTTCTTTCATCTCTTCTCTTTCTCTCACATCATACGTCACTTCACCACAGCTATATAAGATCATTTTTATTCACTTTCTATGAAATATACATCTGTAAATCATGCGCTTTTTCTTTCTTTCTCTCTGCTTAACAGCTTGCTATCCGAAGAAATTCGGTCCGCGAGGCATTGGCCACGCCGGGGTCATGTGGATCGGGCTGCAGTGCGATATTGCGGACCAGGGGTACGAAGAGCCCCGCTTTTTGCTTCTTGCTTCTTGTCGTTCATTTTGTGTTTGTTCAACATTTCATTTGATACTCGACGCCACACTGGTCAAAGTAGCGGCTGATTTACTTTTTTTAGCGCAGTGCCTTTCAAAAATATTGAATTATACAAGGCAGTAAAAAGATTTTTCACGAATGGAGAAAAGCTCGGGAAATTGAATAATTGATTTCTTATGCACAAATCAATGCAACACGGAAAAACTTCTGCTGTACGTTACGGTTTTACAAACGGAAATGAAAAGTAGATAAAAATGCTTTTGATTTAGCTAGTCGGAAATTCGGACAATTATAAACTATTTCTAGTTTTTAAAAAATCGAATAATTTAGACAATTTTTAAACACTTTAATTACTAAAGATAATAAATGCTCGTCTTCAATAAGCAATATTAAATTTTTCTTAGATCTTATTGAAAAGTATAAATTTGAAGAAACTAGTAAGCAACAAAATTTTCGCGTTTCAGAGAATAAAACAGGTTACTAATTGTGTAGAATAATTAAGCAGAACATCCTTGCACAGCTTCTTAAAAGACGAAGAAAATCGTTATTCGTACTTTAAAAAAGAAGAGCGAATTCGATTTCTAGAAGAATTGAAATAATTAAAATGACGGAAAAATGAAAATATTCTGATTTCGATCCCTTAATCACAGAAACAGATCAAAAAGACGCGGAAAATTTTACTTTTTCAATATAAGAAAATAATGAAACATTTAATACTTTCTCGATTCAAGAAAATCTGCTTCTATTATCATGATTATAATTGTGTTTTTGTTGCTTTGGCCATGTGACACTAATCATCTCGATCAGTCGTCGTTTCGCGGTCAGTGTCATTGAGCACGAAGAGAACGTATTGAATTCGACGAACACAGAAATACGTTTTCTCCGTTAAAAATGTGATTATATTCCGTTTTATTATCGCGTCATAACGCTTAACGCTACTCACCGCCTCGTGCTACGTGTTTGATGTGTCCTCATATCCAGTACTCGTAGCGTGTACCTATATTTATTTTTAAACGGAAAGAAACCACTAACCGCACGTTTGTGTAAATGTTCATTCGACAACCGCACCAGCGCCGCAGAAGATCGCAAAAGCTAAAGCTATAATATTCTTAAAGATGCGCTCGATACGGATCGTAATTTAGAAACAAAAAGGTTCGCGACTTTCTGCGGCGTTATTCCTCGTGTATAATGCAGAAACGTATGTATAAATAAAAACGACAAAGCCGAGGTAACGAATAATTCAGCAGCTGAAGTCAAAAGCTGTCGGGAAATTTCATTGGAATCGCTGAATTATTCGCGCCATCCTCGCAGCCGCAGACACGTTTCATTGTTTTTCTGTTGATTTAATTTTCTGGCCGCATGAAAGATAAGCTTTAAGGGGAGGAGGCTGAAAGCGTCGCTGGATTTTTAATTCGCGTCTATACTTGGCTCGTCGATCGCGTTAAGTATACACGCATAAAGTAGTGCAGTACAGCAGCGAGGAGTCTCGATTCGAATTAAAAATCCAGTGATTGCGATCGCGCGCACCGTCGAAGCCCCGAGCTTGGAGAGAAAAAAGGGGGAATGAAACGAATTGAAAATAATGCAAACAGCGACGCGGCGCCCAAGACCACAGTGATAGACACCGCTGCGATCAAGGCTCCACCTGGCAAAGGATGTCCCCGTTGCGGTGGCGTCGTCTTCGCCGCCGAGCAGGTGCTCGCCAAAAGCCGCGAGTGGCACAGAAAGTGCTACAAGTGCCGAGATTGCACCAAGACCCTCGACTCCATCATCGCCTGCGACGGCCCGGACAAGGACGTCTACTGTAAGACTTGCTACGGAAAGAAGTGGGGACCTCACGGATATGGATTCGCTTGTGGATCTGGATTTCTGCAGACCGACGGTCTTACGTGAGTCTTTTATTTATTTATTTATTTTTTTTCTTTTTTTTTTGTCACTTTGAGAAATTTTTATTGTTGGAATGGTCAATTTTCATTTGACCATTCCAACAATAAAAGTCTTCACCACATCCGACCCGAACTTACGTCTTATAGACATAATATGTTATACTTGAACTCATGGACACAAAAAGGAAGATGTGAATTCGAATTAAATGTCACTTTAAGGGGATGCCCGTAGTGACCGTCGATAATAACGCAGTAAATAAATACTAGGATCTTACTAAATATAATGAACTAAGCAAATTCAAGTCCTGCATTGACGAGAAATCTTTGCTCGAAAATTAGAAACGGTAACCTGACGTAATTGTACACTTAAAGCTTGAATTTTTTACACTCAAATTTGAGTATACACTGCAAAATGTTGCAGCGTTTAGTTAAAGTCAGTAAACAAATTTAAATGAATAAAAACAGTTATTTGTAAACATAATCAATCAAAAAGTTATTGTATTTAAAAAGTGCTTTAGTTCATTTAGTAACGCTAGGAGGCGCCATGAATATTTGACTCACAAGTGACGATTTATAATCAATTTTTTCAGTATAATTATCATTTCAGTATATTTGACCGTGTTTTTTATATCAGCTTCGTTGTGTTTCAACGTTTTGAAATAATTATAAACAATATACGATATTGCTGAAGACCCTTGCGTCTTACCCATAGCTTTCGGACTTTTGTACTCTTTTTCATTCTTGCTTCTGGTATGACAATACCTTAGAGACAAAACCAGTCAGACTTGCGACTTTTGCTATAACTTGCGATCAACGAGATATTTGAAAATTATTAATATTGAATTGGATATATCGCGCGTTGCAGGTATAATTATTGAGTTATACGAGACGACTGCAGGATTAAATAGCATCCGATGGATTATTCAAGAAGCTTATATACATAACGCTTGCAATTGCCGTTTGTCCTTTTCATTTAGTTATGTATATAATGTAATAATAAAGCTGACGCCAGGTTACAAATCGAATGAGAGATAAAGCAAGCGCGTGTACGGAATTAGACGGGCTGCGCGGATAGCGAAATAATCATGCCGTGTGTATCCTTAGCGAGGATGAAATCTCGGCGAGCCGGCCGTTCTACAATCCGGACACGACGTCGATCAAGGCGCCGGCTGGTCAGGGCTGTCCGCGCTGCGGTGGTATGGTGTTCGCGGCCGAACAACAGCTGGCCAAGGGCACGATGTGGCACAAAAAATGCTTCAACTGCGCCGAGTGCCACAGGCCACTGGACTCGATGCTCGCCTGTGACGGCCCCGACAAGGAGATCCATTGTCGCGCTTGCTACGGAAAGCTATTCGGACCTAAGGGCTTCGGATTCGGACACACGCCCACTCTCGTCTCGACCGACGTCGAGCACGCGCCCTCTTAGTGAGTACAATTTTCCTCATCTCTTGGGCGACAATTGAGTATTTTGAAAGCTTGTCTGGGACAAGGACCTATAACCTCCAAAAAGCATACCTAAAGAACCTAGAATTATCACACATCGACGTAGCATCTAATACTGCTGCTAAAAACTTTTTTGAGGTTAGGAAAGCTAGAGAGTCGATCGACTCGTTAGGGAGGGGAGGGGAGAAGTTTATGACTTATGAGGAAAGGCTTGCTTACCTGAAAACGTGATCTGCGCATATAGCATCGACTCGAAGCCGGAACTCGGACACAAGCGAAACGACGGCGGCGGCTGTTCCCGCTGCGGCTACCCGGTCTACGCGGCCGAGCAGATGATCTCGAAGAACCGCGTCTGGCACAAGAGGTGCTTCAGCTGCGGAGCCTGTCATCGCTCCCTCGACTCGACGAATCTCAACGACGGACCGGACGGCGACATCTACTGCCGCGGCTGCTACGGACGCAACTTCGGCCCACGAGGTGTCGGATTCGGAATGGGCGCGGGAACACTCACGATGGCCTAAACACAACCGCTCACACTTTCTATACCCCCCTTTTGTCCCACTCTCTTCCTCAACCCTTTATCCTCCCAAACTACTGCGCTCTACACTCTATTATGCCGCCTACGCGCGGCTATACTTACGCACACCTTTTCCCAGCCTCCAGCCTCCAGCTCCGATCACACACCTACCCCCAATACCTCGTTACATCCCCATTGCACCCAAACTGCAATTCGAGCCACACGAACTCGACGAGCGACCCGAGAGCAGCGTCCCCGGAGAATGAAAAGCTATTTATAGATATCACTGTATTTTAATCGTTACACATATACATATACATTATACATTATATATATACACACTCAACCCAGCCACAGCTATATTTATATAAGTATAAGTATATATACATATGGGAAATCTTTTCTCGCGTCACGCTACCGCCGCGGTATCGTGACGGCCAAAATTCACGATAGCCACATAATAACGATCAGTTTATTTTACCTATATACACGTGTATATCTATGCAGATCAAACGACATTATACTGATGACACGGCGCAGGAAGCAGTCGAAAAATCGCCGTGTCTAGTAACAATAAAAAAAAAACCCGATCAGCGAACCGACGAAGCATCGGAATAATGCAATGAAAATAATATGAAAGTCCGCGGAGATTTTTTGTTTTCGCGGATTCGACGAAGACGTATATAATTTAAATATTACGATCGCCATGTCCAAGACGACGAGAGAAGTGTGAGCAATTATACTCTTCTCGCTATAATTAATAATTTAAAAATCATCGGATCACATATCGCGCTATATCACAGTATAACAGTGTAGGCCTTCACATTGACAATTACTCGCTCGCGACATAATTACCTTTCTCTTTACTTCTCATCGTCAAATAATCACTCATCGTTAACCTCATTATATCACCCTCCCCCCTTCCCCAAAGATCACCAAGTCTCGCGCAATCGACTTTTCCCCTCCAAAAGCAGAAAAAAAAGAAGAAAAAAAACAGAAAAAAAACTCGATCAAAGTTCGAACTCTTCCGAAAATAGCCGCGAATCGCGACGGGATTGATTGGAAAAGCGCGCGATGGGAGGAAAAGTTGGTTGCGCGAGATACACCTCCCCTTTTCGGTCTCCTACTTTGACGGCAATTAGTTACAGCCGAGGCTGACTCACGATTTATTCGAGCTTCGCTGCGCTGCAGTGAGATGAGCCGACTGTTGGGGAAAATTCGCAGCCTCGCTCGTCTGTACATCGACGCGCTGTGCGCGCGGCGCGCAACGCTCCCGATGTATACGCGTGGCACGAGACGCGCACTTCCCGCGAAGTCTGTAATATGACTAATGCGCGACGAAGCGTCGAGGGAATCGCGGGATCGCCCGGTGTTTATATCGATTTTTCCTCCGAACTTTATTGTATACAACACGAGCGGTCACAATGTTAAGTATAAAACGATAACAATAACGGCAATAATCACGATAATGCAGACAGAAGAGAAGAAGAATAATGATAAGGATAACGATAATGATAATAATAATGATATAACAAGGACGCAAAAGTGGCGGAATGTCGGTGCAGCTCTGTTTCACCGCTCGCGATTCTTAGATACTAGTGTAACGCGCGATTCTCTCGGCGAGCTATTTTCCATGATTATATTCGTCGTTGCTGTCGGCTCGAGAGAGAGACAAGAAGAAGCCGAATAATTCTCACCGTCGGTCCTCCCCTATATATAAAAGCTCGTCTCATTTATTTTTCCCGACAGCCGCGCGCGCACACACACACACACACACACACACACACTCTCTCACGCACACACTGCACACGTACACACACGCGTCTATTTACGTATAGCTATAGTCGTTGTATAATTCACACTTGTAATTTGCACTGTACGTATACGTCATCCTCATATTCAGCGAGCGTTATTTCATGTAACTATGCGACTAAGAATGAGAATTCATTTATTTTAAATAAATATACCAACGAAAAAAAAAACGCAAAAACTCAAAAGACTTGCATTTGTCATTTCAACGTTGCATGCCTTTTCTTTCTCAATTTTGAGCTGTGCATTTTTATTTTTTACTTAAAATTTTACTATCGCCGCAGTCGTGCGCTCATGCCGCTGATGGAGGTCTGAATATTCCAATTTTTATTTAGAAGTTTCACTCGGTAACCAAACGATTTTTTTTAAATCTATTTTTAGTAGTAGAAACCGAATTTCGTAGTTTCTGGGCTTAAAAATTCTTAATTCATTATGAATTTAACAATTTAATGAATAAACAATAAACAAACTATTTTAAAACCCAGTAACCACGAAACTCAACTTTTGCGCTTCAAAATAGATAAAAAAAACCATTTGATTACCGTGGCTGCCGCCTAAACAAAAGTGAGATACTCAGACCTCCCTCAGCTCATGAACTACATCTTACTTGACTATTCTTTTAAAAGAATAGGTAAACAATTAATTAGTCCAATGCATATAAAGCGAAGAAGAAAAAAGGCTGATCCGATCGAGAATTGAACCCCAGCCTCCGTCAAATATTCAGCAAACTTAAATACAGTAAAGTCACAAATTTTCGGTATTTCGGGTTGATGAGCAAATTGCTCTATAATTTTATTAAAATTTACATTTATTTTATATAAATATACCAACGAAAACAGTAGAAAAAACTCAAAGTCTTGCAATTCAACACCGTATATTTTAATTCAATTTTACCTTTATTTTAATATCTTATTTTACTACCTTTAGTGCTTGAATTTTACTTGAATTTTAATTCTTGATTTTACTTTTTTATGTTACTTTTTATATTACTGAAATTTTACTCAAAATTTACTTTCTTATTTTTCGAATAGATAGAATTTTTTGAAGAGATATTATTATTAAACTATTAGCCCGATAAGATATAAAAGAGAAAAAATGATCCGGCAGAGATCCGAGAGAATGGAATCCCAGTCTGCAGAAACAGGAGCGAGGCATTTCACCAGCATTTGAATGACTTAATTGTGCAAAATTAAAGAATTGCCAGATTACTGTGCATATTTGTTCTAATCTAATCTTTCTCTCAATCAAAATATAATAAATATATAAGAAATAGGAATGTGAGGCTAATGATGGGCGAAGAGAAAAAGGATTGTGGTGTAAAACACTAATTTCATATATTTATAGCAACAACTGTACAAGTTCCAGTCACACATAATGATATACTTAATAATAATTAACCTTGTAGCTCTTGGCGAAGTCCTTGCCTCGTTATTAATATATACCTTATTGCACGCATCACTTTCGGATTCGCGCTGAGAGAATATATATATATATATGTATATCATATATATTGTTGTACGGTGTGTATGTGTACAGGTGTGTATATGTGTATATGAGTGTCTTTAATGTGTAGGTGTGCTGTAGCGACGAAACTTGGCACTTTGGACGTGAATATTCTGGCTGACACAAACTGTTCGGCTGCGCTCGACGCGTCATACTTCGTGTATATCTATACATATCGGTTGAACTTATCGCTTAAAGGTATTACAAAAATAGATATATATTATGTATACGTGTTTACCTAATACATAATAATACTGGTCTATCAAAATAATTGCGATGATCAGTGACTTTGCGACTAGATGATTCGACTAGCATTGTATGATGGCTACTGCGGCTACAGTTTAATCTTTGCAGTTGACGAATTTTCAAGACATCAATAATTATCTGGTGCTTTGGTGCCGTTATATCGAGTTTTTTTTTATTTTTATTTTATTTTTTTCCTTTTTTTTGCTAAATCTTCGACAACTACAAAGTTTCTTCGAGCCATCTGCTATAAAGATTCAAAGAAAAATATTACATACAATGTATAGGTGGTGCAATGCACACCACGCGCTTTCATTACATTTTGCCAAGTGCAATATACATAACGTCACAGTTTTCATGTATGCGAAAAAGAAAGAGCTTGCAAGTTTTCAATGCAAAATTCAAATTTCACGCTATCATGTAGTAGACGTCCAAATAATTAATAGGGGAAACTAAATTATGAAAAGGAAAGACATATATTTGCTCTCTGTTATATAATTTCACCTCTAATTTTATAAATCATTTAAATATTCGAATATCTCTACAGTTCGAAGATACATTACAGTATTAACTTCAAATTTCATAAAATAAAAGGTAAAATCATAGAGCGGAAGGCAGTTATGGCTTGATTTGCCATAATTTTATTTTTATCAATTTATATGAACAAATTGATTGATTTTTCATTCGCTACATTTTTAGCGAGAAATTGACATTTTTCCGAATCCCTGCGTTAATATATACAATAATATCTGTTTCGTCGTGAAACTATGAACTGAGAAAAAACTTATACATTGTTAACCTTTGTTTTTTAAGTTCATGACTAAAAAGCACCGCGAGTAAAAAACATTCAAATGATCAGAAAACAGGATCAATATTTACAAGCGTATAAGTAAAGTCTTGAGCGAGAATATTCGAGAATTGTTGAGCAAAAAGAAAAAGTGAGTGAACCTTGCGACAATCAGCCTAACTCTTTAGCGAGACGTAAAACGGCAATGATGTGGCTTATATATCACAGAAAACAGAACAATGATATGACTATACAGAGCGTCGTTGAGATAAAATAGCAAAGATCATCGTTCTGCTCAGCGCGAATCCTCAATCGCTCATCATATATAGCTACATATACGAAAACGACTGGACTACATATGTATGTACAATGGGGGGGGGGGGGGAAGGGTTGCTGGGGATGAATGTGCTTTTTCTTTCCTCTCGGCGAGTCTCGGCATACGTCTCGAATAAGCCGCGCGTGAAAGATAACAACATTATTATGTACTTATAGCTGCACTCGTGGCGGGGAGATTCGCTGGCGGGCAGCGAAGGAGGTGAGCCCTTCAGTAGCCAAAACTGCGCACGGAAAATGATCTCGAGTACAAAGTAAATTTCGCGAATAAGAAACTTTATTTATGAGTTGTAGAAAAAATTACATAGATCATAAGCAATAATTTTTCCAAATTAGTAGAGACGGATTGAAATTTTGTACGTAATTTATATAATATTTACGTGATGTTTATGATCAGACTGGACATAACGAAATTTCCTGAAAATTTTGAAGTAAAAAAGTTTCAAAATTAATTCTCACGAGTTATAAAATGACATTTGACGTGACGTTCATATGATATTCATGTAATTAAAAAACTTAGTAAAATCGCGCAAAAAATGCTCATGTATAGTTAAAGAAATTTTCGAATTTGTAATATGTGATAAAATGTGATCTTGAAAATTTCTGTAAAATAAATGCTATTTCTAAGTAACGGAAGATCATTTTCTCGAGTGCGAAAAGTAGAGCCTACCCTCTAGCGAATCTGAAAGCCATCTCTAGCAGTGCTGCCCACGGTAATTCAGTAGAGGTTCGCCGTTTTTAACGGCAGTGGATCGAGCAAATACGGCGACAGGGCAGCGGAAAATGGCCGGGGACTGCAGGAGCCCCAAGCCAGCCTGCCGTTGGCCGAATTGGCCGTATCGGTCCCGTGAGCATCGTGGGCTTGCTGCTGCTGCTGCTGCTGTTGCTGATGGGACTGTTGCTGATGGGACTGCTGCTGCGGGTGTTGCTGGTGTTGCTTGACGGTGAGGAGGTTCTGCTGAGGCGGTTTCGCGTCGGCTTGAGCACTATTGCTGCTTGGGGGCGTTGCTGGACTGCGGGGCGAGCGACCCTCCGCCTTGACGCTTCCCGACAGTGGACTCGGCGCGTTGTTGCTGCTTGCAGGGGTGCCGTCGATGCTCGAGTTGGTCGACTGCGACGAACTCGACTTTTGCTGGGCCAGACGCTCCTGCTTGCGAAACTTTGCTCGCCGATTCTGGAACCAGACCTGTCGACAGAGCTTATTGTACAAGAGTTTGCAAACATTTTTCAATTCATGTATTATATATTTCTACGAAAGCCCGCTCAGAGATTAAAGTAACAAGTACTACAGAGTGTCCCTCGCAATGGCTATGCGCCTCATTCAGATGCTTAGACCACATCTCACAGAACACCCCAGAGGAATTCCAATACATTTTCAGGTATTATCGGTTTTTCCATTTACGAGGGTGTAGCGCAACACTAATATCATCCAGCTTCCCAGAGTATTTACATCGAGTGATTCCAGCAATTGTTCATTTGGCTGATAAATATACTATACTCGTATTTCCAAGAAATCCAATGGAATGACTAGTCATATCAAATAGAATAGAGTATTATTTATGTGTATTAAATTTGTTTATTTTTATAAATTAACCCGGCATTAACGCACAGAATGACAGATTTCGACACCTATGTTTTAATAATCACCATGTAATGAGTTTGCACGGGAAAAATTCATGCATAAAAGTGTGCTAAAATTTTCTAAAATTTAATTTTATCAATTTTTAGACATTTTTTTTATGAACGAATGAAATCCATTGCTCGACCTCTTTACATTTTTCTATACACATAAAACTGATTCGTAAAGTGGTATCATGGTCCAAATGGAAAGAAAGAGTCGTGCTTTATGTCCACAAATATTTTTTGCAATGAAATGGCGGCCTATGTGAACATTTTTTGTATGAAAATTTTGTACTCAAATTTGTGAACATAAAAATTTCATAATAATAAAAATGTCTCGGAAATCATCAGAGAATGTTCTCGATTTTTTTTAGATTTTTTAAGGTTGTTTCGTTTTTTTTGTTTGACTTTGCGATAAATCAAAAATTGTACCAGATCAACTTGGAAATATTTGAAAGTATTCTTTGACTAATTCTTAGGTACTTTAATTCATATGAAATTTCTTTAAAAGTGCACAGACTTGGGAAAAAAATCTGTAAACAAAAAAAAATGTACATATGGGCCGCTATTTTATTAAAAAAAAATGTTCGGCAATGAAGCACCACGCATGCTTTCAATGTAGTAGAATCGGTTTAATGTGTATAGAAAAATGCAAAAGTTAACGTAGTTTACCTATATTCAAGCTACCCAAGTCAAACGCTTCTCTCCACGAAATTGAAATTATCTCAGGATAGCATCAACGTATCTGTTATCGGTGTCAATGACCGTCGTGTATTATAAAAACGTCGTGAATGTAAAATTCCAATCTCCAATCCACTATCATACTAATGAATTAACATTTCTTATCCGTGACCAATTTCCTAATAACGCTCCCTGCTATTACATGGCTCGTGATCTTTTTCACATACCTCACGACAAACAATTAGCGGATTTTGAATATTTTAAACCTGATACTATCATCGGTATAATTGGCATGAAAATCTTCCTTAAACTGTTGCGCGCCGGACAGCAAGTTATAAACGATCAAGGTGCCATCATGCAAAACGCGGAATTCTATTAGATTATAGCCGGGAAAATTTTCAACCAAAAATCGCAACAAATCATTGAAGTGCAATTTCGGGTCCATCGAAACTTTAAATAATGAGTTGAAAAAGTTCTGGGAATTCATGGAAATCGTAGGAGAAAAACTGCATGTCGCCCGAAAAACAAGCTTATGAAAATCACTTCGTGACAAATATACCGCACACGATGCAATGCACACACGATGATGCTCCGGTTGATACATCATAAAATTACCGAGCGGTTTCCGAATTTTTCCCGTGCGAATTCATTGCATGGTGACGATTCAAACTTGTTTTTTTCCCATTCTGGGAATCGTATGTAGCTATGCCCAAACGGTTCAAGTTAACGGTTGAATAGAAATTAGATCTAATGATGTATTCCGACCAAAGGTGAACGAAGGGCAAAAAGACTTAATAAATCATGAAAGCTTCATGCCTATCAATTTTAGCCCTTGCATGCAACTTCTCTGATGCATCTCTTCGGTGACGGGGAAATTTCTTCATCTCTACGGTGGTCCTTATGTTGTCCGTGACGTCTACAACGAATGTTCCTACCTACTAGTTAACCCGGTTTCTAACTCGATTCGGGGTATATGTTTCATTCGTTAGGCCTACGACCGTACTATGCCATCGATAAAGCGACGGTGCAGCCGATAAATTGCTTGGTATGAAAAAAACATCCGAGAACTGAAGGACGAGATGGATGTGAGAGAGCAAGAAAAGATCGGCGAGCTATACCGGCTCTACCACCACCAAGAGTCAGGCTCAGCATTTACTCGCTTTCCGCGATTAGTGATTTCGGATTTATGATCCTTATTTTCCTACACAACGATCAAGTAGACGAAGTGGTCCAGGCGGAAACGATGCTAAAAACGTGATCAAATGTTTGATTGACAGATAACGATTTAACGATAACAATTTGTATTATTAAATCGATTTATTAGATTTTAATTATTAAATTATTACGTGAAAAATTCAATAATGTTGGTTTCAAATCGTATCAAGCGGAAAAAGATGTAGATTACTCAATCATATAAACTGTAATGAATAGTTGCCGAAGATGTTGATGTTTTGGTAATTTTGACCCAAATGATCAATTCATCGAACGTTTGTTTTATTAAACCCAGTAGAGGTAATTTATCACAACGATTTTACTCTTTATCCCTCAATCAAGCATTTTTAAGTTTTACGTACTTCTGGGCCTTATAAATATGATTCAGAAGATATCTGTCACCTCCAGTCAAAATTCGTCAGAAGAAGGAAAATAAAAAAGATTCAAAATTCTAATGTTTTTTCAAAGCATTTCGCCCCAGACTACTCGCTGGGCTCTTGAGTAAGACGACGAGTAGTCCTATCTTAGACGTAATATGGTGCACCGGGATAGATATTGTTCATGGAAATGAGTCTGAATTTGTGCTAGTGGAACACAAAAAATTGCGATCCATCTAGCGGACAAAAATTAAACACTATAAAAGACTAAAAAACTTGACACAAATATCCACTGCAAGTTACCGTTCAGAGTAAGGAAATTACATAATCCATTCAAACGCTTACTCCCGAAACATATAACTCAGTGGAAATTTTAAAGGACTGTTAGTGAAATAAGTTCATTTTAATTTTAAGTCAAAGACTCTATCGCTGCAAAATAAAATCTTTATAATTCAGAAGCTATCGGTCACCTCGAGTCAAAATCCCATAAAGGAAGCAAGAAAGATTTCCATCGATTTATGTTTCGGGAGTAAGCGTTTGAATGGATTATGCCTAATTTTTTATTCCGTACAGGAACTCGTAGATTCTGAGGCACAAAAATGCATCCGTTAATTAGATGAAATGTACTTGATAATTCTAAAAAAAGTAGACTTAATTATAATTTTCTTGATTTGTTCAATTTTCCAGTAATATTTTAAGACTACTCCATACGATGATGATTATTCTTTGACAGACATAACAATTCAAAAATTATTTGAAAATTTTAAGGGCGTTAATTTATTTATAAAATGATGTATTTCCCACATGTTCAAAACATACCTACATACAGACATAGTGCAGAAAAAATACTGCATGTACGTAATGCATATATGCATGAGTTAGCAGACGGTTCGGGGGTGGAAAGCTGCTACACTAACTGTATAGGATTTGGATTTCGGTTCGAGTGTTTTCGATCGGAATGACGAATGCGCACTCGTAAATACTTGGGCAAACATCATGTGCTCATAGTATAGTGGTACCTCATGGGATAGACCGGCCAAGTAAGTTTCTGATATTTGCGCTCGTCACCACGCATTTAAATAACTCCCTGATGTTTCGCTCAAATTTTTTAGTACACACATAGCAAGTGAAACAAATATTCCTCAAAATCAAGAACATTTGTAAAATTACAGTAAAAGAAAAATAAAAAATGAATAAAATATCTATAAAAAATAAATTAGTTGTGCAATCCCAAGTGAAAAACCATTTACAAATTTTATAAAAACAGCTTTATAAAAAAATGAACGTACACATTTTGTGTAGAAATTTGTTTTGTTGCCTAGGCAATGGGCAATGTTTTACGAATTTATACGAATTGTATATACGTTCATTTTTTTATAAAATCAATTTTATAAAATTTATGTAAGAATTTTTCACTTGGCATAATACTCAGATGTCAATTTTAACTCGGAAATTATCAATAATTAGTGATGTTCTCAACTAAAATAAAGAAACATGCAGATCTTACAAAATGATCTAATAAAAAATGTGTAACAACGTATCGTTGTCAAAGCATAAAAAATATGTTTTACGTTTATTTTCTCGTAAAGCTTTATTATAAAATATATGTGCGTTCGTTTTGATTTACTAAATTCCAAATTTACCAAATTTATCGAAATCCAAGACACTTTATAAGGTTTGTAGAATAATATAACAAAAATAATTAATTTTAATATTTTTTACATATGCATTACCACACAAATATAATTACAGAATTATTTCAAATCCTAAAATTACCAAAAAATGTCGTACTATACCTTCCGGTATACTGTTTTCTTATTCTCTAAAAGCCACACAGCTCAGGAACTCGATTTTTTTCTATGGTTCCCGCGCACAACAAACACTAGTATGTTTTGGTTTAATTTTGCGACCCCAAAAACCAAATAATTTTCATGGATTTTCACATGTACACCAACTCGATAAAAATCGAATAGCCGCGGGGACTATTTGCCGTGTGTCCAGTGCAAGCGAGGGCAATCACGTTCATCACTGTTCGCTTCGCTCGAGCTTTCCTCTCTCTCTCTCTCTCTCTCTCTCTCTCTCCTCTTTGGAAGCGGAGAGTACAGGCAGTGGACCGTGGGTCAAGTCGTTAGAGGACTCGTATATAGTCGAACGTGTCCATGTGTAGGTGGATGGAGGAAACGAAGGGCTGACCGATCGAAAGTTAACTCTGAATTATTAGCGCGCAGAGGCCGGGCTGTTTGAATTATTTTGAACGCGCGCGTGCGCGAGCGCGCAAAGGCTTTTAGCTAGACTTTAAGCTCCGGTGCCTTAGTCTATAGTCGCAAGGATCGTTGCTGTTTTTTGACCTTTGACTTTAGTCAATGTAGATAGATGATACTTGTATTTTTCTTAACATTAAAAAGAATTCTTTGATCAGAAAGTATAGGAATGCTATACATTATTTGTATATACCTGTACAGTGTACACTCAAAACATAAATCTTCATTGTCAAAGAATCCTTTTTTGCTGCTTGAGCCAAACTCGGCATCCAGAGGTTATGACTTTCCTCGTGAGTTAAATAAACGACCTAGAAACATCCTTTGTTTGGGGGGGTTTGATCTTTCGTAAGAAAAATGACAAGAACAGAGTTTTGCTTCTAAGGTCAATTTGAAGAGAAAAATTATTTTTGTAAAATTTCATTCGATATATGAAAGAAATATTTTTATGAATTGTGAACAAGAATAACAATTCAAGAATCACCTAGTTATAAAAGCAGTTTTTTTTCTAAAAGCTACTGTTTGGTTCTAGAAAATGCCAAGAATTTTTCGTTTACTTGAATCGTTAAAAATGTGTAGTCAATGAATTTTCAATGAATAATACCGTATAACGTCCATAATTTTTTAAGATATGAGTCTAACATATTGAGAAGCTCTTATAAATTTTCCTTTTGGTTGGATTTTGGTTTTCTAAACTTTAATTTTTTAGCTAATCCTAAAAAGATTCTTTTTGATAAAAATTTATTATCTCCTAATCGAATCAAAAAATTTCTTTTGCTAGTAAACAATATGATTCTAACATATTATTTTTGTCCATTCAAAGAAGACATTCCTTCTTCTTCAAAAATATCGCTTCACTCGGCATGAATTACGCATCGCAGACGATCTTTCTGAAATAAATTTTCCCAAACCATCCCAATCGCAAAAAAAAACCCTTTTTGGTTCAAACAACATCTCCCTCGATTTTCTCGCTCTCCCACATCGAAATCGCGTTAATCCCGGCCAATCAAACCAGTCAAAACTGCCTTCAAACCAATCGAAATTTTTCGCGCACCTCAACGCAATTCAGCTCCCAGCCGTGAAAACAGAAAAAAAAGACGAAGAACAAATAAAAGCTCGACGCTTCGGAATCGAGATTCAAGCGGCATTCGATGAACGCGCTCTACGCCTATACATATGTACATATAGCTATATACGTGTGTATATATGTATTATATATATACCTGTATATATACTGTCAGACGTTGTGAAATCGGCAAAAGAGCCGCCCCCAATACACATCGCGCTCGTACAAAGAGTCGGTTGCATGGGTCGGCCGAGCGCTAAAGCAAACACAAATCCGCTACTTTAACATGCAGGTCAGCGCGCACGCGGATGTTTCGTTTGTTTTATTCGTTAAATATTTCATTTGCCGGACGGCACACGCGGCTACGCCAATTACCAGTCGAGAGCTCGAGCTGTGTACGTATATACATAGATATACGTATACCCACACAAGGCTTTGGGATAACGAAGGAGATTTTTTTCCAAAAAAGTGTACTAACTTTTTTGGGCAGAAAATGGTGAAGAATTTAGCGGAATATATGTGTAAATCCACCAAATTTCGGAAACAACTCGGACGGAAAAGTTGCAAAAAATTTTCCTCAAAGCACACCTACCAGACCTGTTTTTTCTCGTTCCTTATAGGTCATTCTGAAAGAAAAAAAACTCGCGTACATGGCCAATCTTAGGGTATACTTTTTCCGGAGCAAAAGCGACTCGAAAAACGAGAAATACTTAACAAAAAAAAGGAAGTATACATTTAAAAATATTTCAAAATTCATCAAAAAATGCTCTAAAATCGTTTCAGATTTTTTAAGGACTTTTCTCGAAATTTCTTTTTGTTTTAAATTTTCGAAAAATAAAAAATTATATCGGATCAATCTAAACAAATTTCAGAGTGTTTTTTCGTGAATTTTAAGACATTTTTGTTCGAATGAAATTTTTATAAAAATCCATAGCTTTAGAAAAAAAATCTATAAATTCTTTTTTTGTTAAATTTCCGTCCCGAGTTGTTTCGGAAATTTGGTGAATTTACTCGTATACGTAGACGAGTACGCTTATAGCGCACATTTTGCAAAATACATAACGTTATTGTAACGAGGCGATGAAATTATTGGTCTTCATCGAGTTATGTGACACACTCAACTAAAATTATTTAGGTGAATCTATATTTTGGCGAGACATGCATGGATTTGTACGTGCGAGATCAACACCAGGTACAAGTGCTGAAATTATGCAAAAGATTCTGAAATTATTGAAATTCAACGGTTTCGATAATGCAGAAGATTCCCGAGAATTTCAATCGCTCGTCAGATATTATCGAAGCTGTTATTGAAATAGAAATTGCGATATAAAATGAGTGAAATATATAGTCGCGTATCTATATTGCTACTATTATTATTTATTAATTAATATATTTACAGACATATTAATAAATTTATTATTTATTATTATTCTTTTGATTCATACTGTTATTCTCGTGTAACATTGATCTTAAAAAATTTCGCGAGAAATAATAGGAATCAATATTTTTGAACTCAAATAGCTTAATTGAAAGATTACAGTAAAACTTGCAAACTTAAGTAAATTTGATAAAGAATTATTTTATGTATTTTTTTGTTTTCTCTTTTAATTGCCATATTTTAACGATACATAATAATATAAAATTCGTATACATCAATTAGGTCTTGCTGAATATGAATCTCTAATTTTAGTAATTGGGTCTAGTAGTGTAATATCACAAGTAATAAAAAAAACTAATAATACAGAAAAGGTCAGAAACGAATTCCAAAAAAAGCTATACCCAGGTAATTACACCGTTCAACTAATTGTTACTAAATGAATTGAAAGCTTTATATTTCATAAGAGTATACAACAGCATTTTTCTAATAATCATTATAATTTTTGAGTTAAAAAAACTTTGCAATCTTATGCATTGTATATTATCTGCAAATCAAACTCGTTGCAGTAAGTTAATAAATGCACAAAAGAAATGAATACTTAAACGAATAAATAAATGCATTCACGAGCAAAACACAGCTAAAGTATTCGAGCAAGTGCATAGGAGCTCAGGCGTCATAATGTTAAACAAATACGCGCAGAGACTGGGCGCGAGAACTCGGCGGGACGGGAGCTAGAGACGTCTCTATATATAATAAGAACGGCAGTCGCGCGACAGATGTCCCCAGCGATGACGGATAAATATTTAATCGCGCGGAGAATCCAGCGCGCGCTTTTCGCCGTTCACAAAACAAACGCCGCAACATCTGCCGGGTAAGATGTGTGCGCACACTATATACATATATATATATAGCTATTCTCCGCTGCTATTGTGTGTGGTGCTGTATAGCTGCGGGGATGTCGCATAGGTACACAGACGCGTGTCTCTGCGGTATTTTGAGTCAATGAAAAATTAGTCCATCATTTACAATGTTTTTTTTCTTTTTTGCGAGTTATTTATGCGGAGAGAAAAATGGGTCTCTTGCATTATTAAACTAAGTTGGGCTAATCAAAAATTCAAAATTTGAGCCATAATATATAGCAGATAGAGATTTGATTATAGAACAAGTATGTATACGTGTTGATAATATTATACGCTATTCTACGACGTATATGATTCCACTTTATCCTGTACACTTACAAATATTCATAACTTTTTTTGTTTTTAATGTTAGGTCAATTAGAGTTTTCCGTAAAAAGATCTGAAACAAGCTTTGTTACTATAATTCGATGAATACACTCAACTCACTGTATACTTATATACATAAACAATCTTTATATAACAATTGCAAAATTTTGTATCTTGCATATACCTTTATACCAAACTGAATTACACTGGAGGCGCGTTTACGCGAGATATATGTCATCTACAAACTTTCAATAAAAATACTGATGACAATCGCAACGAAGTGGCCAATTACAAAACGAATATATCAAACGCCGTTGGGCCAGATATATTTTTTCACATAAACTTCAACATCAAGAAACGAAGTAGGCAAGTGTTTAGCGATGAGTAACTACTATTTTGTGGTACATAGTAGTTCAGTTTGTATATTTGTTATATTAAATATAATTAGCTGTTTTTTTATCTGCTATATATTGTAGCGCGAAATTTGAATTTTAAAACGATTTTACGTTTTTTTTTTAATATGTTAAATGGAATGAATTTAGATGGGAATGCAATATTATTGTAAGTCCCAACATTATTGTGATTGTCTGTTTCTCAATATAAGACAATTATGTTTTATTTTAATAATTAATAATGTGTATTTTATTATAAAAATACTACTATTGTTCCGAGAGAAAATCAGGACAATTAAAACAAAATACACCGAATAATTGTTTGTGAAATTTGCTGGTTATTTACTGGCCAGGTAAGTATTTTCGATTCAAGTCAGTCATTGTAATCTTTCGATTAAGCCATTGCCGCAGTTAAAAACAAAAAAAAGTAATTTAAACGTTTTTCCCGCATTTGTTAATATCGCGCTTAGATGAAAAAATTCAGCTGTTCCGCAGAACTCGATGAAAGTTTAAAAAATCCCTCCTCCACGCGACACATCAGGCAATAGGCATATGCGTGGAGATGCAGAATGTAGAGCGCAGAGAGACTCGTCGAAGCGAGAAAGGCTTATCGGTATGCGCGTATGTGCGCAGCGAGGCGGCTTCCGATCTCCCGACTCATCAGGAATTCCCGTCTGCCTCTACTCTCCTGTTTACTCATTTGACTGGCCGCACACGCGCGCGTCTGCTCTGATTTTCCTTTCTCCGCAGGGCCCTTTCCCTCCCCGCGGCTACTCTGCGCGCACACACACAGCTATAGTCTCTCCCTGTAATCGTACACCTCGTGCGCCCAGTCAGGGCGTGCGTGCGGGCGGAGTTTGGATTTTTCCCGGCTCGTGATTCTCTTGCTGGAGGTCTGAAAAGTTTTTCCGGAAAATCCGAGCTCTCTCCCGCCGCCCCGAGATAACGAGCTGCTCAGCCAATTTGCAGCGCATTAGCCGAAAAACCAACAGCTGTTGGGGAGAAAAAAGAGCTCGAACTTGAGAGGCTCTGGCTCTCGCGTGTAGTCTCTCTCCCCCGAACACGAGGCGTAGCGTAAAGGCTGTGTGTGTGTGTGCACACGGGTCTGCGTCGATATCCGGAGCTAAATATTCAGGGTCGCAAGATGACAGCTTATTAAAGTGGCTTATCGGCCCGATGTGGAGCTCGCAATCGAATTAGCGGGCTGCTCGCATGCTCGGCAGGGACTCTCGCGCGGCTCTGCGCCTGACACTCCTTACTATCATATTCAAGAGACGTGTGCTGCGCGCTGCTGCAAGTGTGACTTTCGCGAGGATCTATGATTAATCGGAACCGCGACGAGCGAGTCTGTCTGTGTGTTTTGGAATTCCAGCGCTATCCCTCTCGCACGAGTGTATTTTCATTCCCGAGATATCCTATATACGCTCCGCATCTTCGCATAATCAATCGACCCGTGTGCATATGTGGGCTATTCATTTGCATGCACGCATTTTTTGGACGTTCGCCAAAATTATGCTTTTCAGAGAAACGATGTACTCTTGGAGGGAAAGCGAATATCTCCTTCTACATTTGTCATTAGATTCAAAGGGAAACGCGATTTTTCAACGATTCTCGTGATAATGCCACATGCTTTGAAAAGTGATTTTTATTTTGTTACAGTAACCCATGTTTTTCTTTAGTCAAAAAGTGTTGAGATAAGTTCTTAATAATGCGATAACAATTTTTAGCGGCAGAATACTTCAAAAACAATATTATTTGGTTCTGAAATTATTGTCAATTAATATATTTTGCAAGCAATCCTATTAATGATTTCTTTTCGAAATTATTTTCATGTTCTATCGAAACAATTCTTTTTTCCTCAACTGGGTATTTTTCTCAATGTAGCTTCGAGCATTGTTTGTATTCCAAAAGTTAATTATTTTTTATCAAATTAAAATTCAATTTCCGTGCCATAATCTGAAATATACAAAATAAACAACTTATTTCGTACAAAAGGATGAAATGTATAAGTATTCCTTCTCCATATTGAAAAAATAATAGGAACAGCTCAAACATGGGAGGACAACCCTGGTATCCAACAATAAACGCAAAACTCAACTATTTCAATACAAATAAATGCCTTGATTATATTAAGTAATTGAACTGTTGAATTTTCGAGATTGTCTTTTAAAAAACCGGAGAGTACACCAATTTCGTTAAATTAATATTTATGCTTGTATATTTTATCAATCAAGTTTGAAACTCGTGTGTAAATAGTTTGTGGAATAGCACCGGAATAATATATTAAGGTCGCGACATGTAATCCAAATGCTATTTGAAGATATATATTAGTAGAAGAGCTGTATAGTAGCATATATCATATATATATGGGAAAATCCGCGAAAATAATTCAGATAATTGCAGCGGAAATCGACCGAAAAAAAACCTCGTGAGACTCGTCTGGGGCAGCGTTTTTCTTGTTCTACAGGACCCCCAGAACACGAAAAAAATAGTGTTCCCGCGAAATCGAAAAAGTGTTTTTGGGTATTTGGATGTTTACACAAAAATTTACAAAAAAAATTCGTTTTTTAAAGTGTTTTTTTTTTCAATCCGAATTTAGAGGGAGAAGGAATTTTATTTTTACGGTCGCAAATATGCACAAAAGTTCACAAATTTTCTGAGCTTTTCAAATTAGTCAAGCTTTTTTGTCTATGATTTTTTTTAACAAAATGACGGCAGTTTTTGTGAAACAGCGTAATGTTAAACTTTGTTGTGAAAGTGATGTTAAACATGATTTTTTTTCTCGAGAAATATCACCTTAACAAAAAAATGTTGTAGAATAAAAAATGCTTAAAATTACTCAAAGAATACGTATGAATTTTTTCAAAAAATTTTGAGTAAATTTTGAATTTTTCCAAATTGCACAATTTTAGAAAAAATAAAAAATGGTTCAAATTTCTTTGTATTTTTTTTGTAAATTTTTGTGTAAACATCCAAATACCCAAAAACACTTTTTCGATTTCGCGGGAACACTATTTTTTTTGTGTTCTGGGGGTCCTGTAGAACAAGAAAAACGCTGCCCCAGACGAGTCTCACGAGGTTTTTTTTCGGTCAATTTCCGCTGCTATTATCTGAATTATTTTGGCGGATTTTCCCATATACGTTAGAAGTATTAACTCGAAACTTGATGAAAATTTTGTTTTCGCTGGTTTTTCGTCTGCTAAAAAATGATGGCGCCAAATTTTTATTTGCATCGCACGGCAGGCGCTAAACGAAAACAGAAGCTGTAATGTACGTCTGAGTTGACCCAGAACAATCTCTCCTGCTCTCATTCGATCTCTTTCTCCCTCCCTCTCCACATCTGCAGGCGAAGTTCGTCGGGGTGGCAATTAACAAATTGGCCGGCATCGCGCCAGATTTCAATGCAGGCCGGATATCAATCGAATTAAGTGCCCCAAGAGCGAGCGAGCATGAGCTAAAGGACGACTCCACAGTCGTATAGGTGCACTGCGTAGACGTCGATGCGAAATGCCGTTTCTTCTTCCCGGACGCTGTTTTCTTCCGTGGAGTTTCTCGGTCGTGTCGTCGTGTCGGGCGCTTTTTGTTTGCGCGCGCATCAGGAGGGAGAGAGAGAGAGAGAGAGAGAGAGAGATGGATTTGCTTTCGTTGCCGGAGCTAACTCTCCTGATATAGATAAATTTCTTACGCGCGGCCCAGGGAAATTGCGCAGAACCGCGCGCACACACTGCAGGGGAGGAGATGATGCTCAGCAGGACAGTTTTTAATCACCGTAAGTGGATCTACATAGAGAGAGAGAGAGAACGGGCGCAATTACCGGGAGCTGCCGGCTACGGGCCCCCTGTGTATATCGAGCCTGCAGCTCTCCCCCGTGGCTGACTCGAGAGAGAGATATAGCTATAGAAATACTGGCTACGTGTATATATATATGTACGTACTTACAACTGTGAGCGCGTTTCGCGTAGTTCTGCGTGGGGATATAGACGCTCGAGACTTCGAGAAGTAAAGTTTGTGTAGCTATAGAGTTCACTGGAGCTTTAGAATGCGAGATGCTTTCTTCGATTTTTTTCATCTCCGCCGAGTTCCAATTCTTTTTTAACCGATGATCTTTTTCTGCATTCTACATCTTTATTACAATTTTGTAATTTAGTTTTAAGGACTCTGCAAAGTTGCACTGTCTGCAGCTTAGGGCAGTAATATTTGGATAATTATACGTTAAGAAACAAATGAATTCACAAAATTTTGTAGATATCTACCGCTGTCAAAGTCAGAAATCATATTGCTATGACTATAACTCAATTTATTATGAATACTAAGTAATTACTATAATTATTAACATTACAATTTTTAATGCAGACCTATAACTTTAACGAAAATTCTCCTAGATGCTTCAGTATTTACTTCTTAGCAATTATTCAACATTGCATTCATAAAGCCAACAATTTTTTCAATATATATGAAGCGCAGAGAAGGAAAGGCCATCAAAGTGTCGTATAACGTTGCGCACCGATAAAAATGCACGCAACGGAAAACTTCCGTTTTCCCTCTAGTCATCCGTCTGCGATCCAGTGGCCGGAAAAAAATCGCTCTCGACAATTTCCATCGAACGTACATCCAGCATGAGAAACTTGCACTAGATCCATCCTCGACACATCCAGCGCATCCGACAAGAAGAAAAAAGAAACGCAAGCGCGTCTCTCCCCCTGCCCCCTCCCCGCAGCCAATCCACCGTCCCAAGTTTGAATTTAATGTTGTATAGGGCAGCAAACGGGCAGTAAATGTTTTGGCCATTTGGACGTCCTTACCCAAGAGACGCTACACGCACACACATCCCCTTCTATTATCCGCGCCCGCGCGCGCACAGCGCCGCCGCCGCCGCCGCCGCCGCCGCACGCACGCACTTGACTCTCGAGAGCAAAGGGGGCGCAATCGAGTTCTCGCGGGACGATTAACGCGTGCCGGCACGCCACTTGCAGTCCCTCCCGTGTATACCCCGCGTCGTCTCTTTTTTTTTCGACTCCGCGCATACGCATATGAATGTACGTATGCGTCCAATGCGCGCATAGTAACCGCGGAAAATTTCCACGAAATCTCCGAGGCGAAAATTAAAGCCGCGGCGCGTTATTAGCCTTGTACTCTACTCGCAGTTCCCTCTTTCTCTGCGGCGTTAATATTTTTTCAGGAGAGCCTGCAGTGAGAGAGAAAAAGGCGAGAGAGAGAGAGAGCAGTAGCTCCGCAATTTCCCGGGCTGTTTTTCCATCTGGCCGGAGATATCTCCCCGGAGCTGCTCGACCCTTCATTTATCCTGCGGCGCTTGGCGGGCCTCTCCACTTTTTCCAGTCCCGCGAGGAAAGAAAATTGTCGCGGGATGTACGCGGCTGCTGCTACTGCTGCTGCTGCTGCTGCTGCTGTGTCCGCATATAACTGTATATGGCTGGACGAGGCAGAGAGAAAGAGTCGTGTTTGTCCAAGTCATTATATTCCTCGGCGCGAATTAATTTCTATTCTTTGCTCGCAACGCTCTCGGCGACTCTCTCTGTTTGCCTTCGAGCGTGCGTATAGGTCTGCGCGGCTGCCATGTATGTACGTGCGCGCGATGGAGAGACAGAGAGACAGAGAGACAGAGAGAGAAATCAGGAGAATTCGCTTCGTGGAATTCGAGATATGATGGTGGCGGAGGGCTGCGGTGAGGAGAATATGGGAGTAAATAATTTGTTTAGATTTGCAAACAATGTTTTTCAGTTGTTTTTGTTATAGGAAAGATTTTTTTCTTCTAGGTTCTGCTAGCAGACAAATGAATTTGTTTATTTTTTAGCTGGCAGAATTTGCCCTTTGCATGAGACAGACACATAGCTACATTGAGTGGATTTCAAACTATTGGAGCTTTAAAGATTTTAGTGGGGCCTCTAAAGTCAATTAAAAATTCAAATTTCGCGCCACAGCAGATGAATAAGCAGCTAATTTTGCTTACAAAAAATAGTGACAGTAGCATTTCGAAAAAGCAATGCATGGTTGCCATTCGATATATGACTATCTCCAGCAATTTATCATATCAAAGCTTATTTATAAGCTGAACTTAATTTAATTAAAATATTGATTCGATTTTACTGGTTCTTTTTATTAGCTGTTATTTTGTGTGCTCTTTGACATTCTCTTAATATTAACAAAGATAAAGATAAGAAAAAAGTAGGTTCAATTATTATTATTTAAATTTTTCAGCATAAAAATGTTAAGTACTTCATAAGTTGTTCAAAATTCAAAGAACTCTTTTAAATTCAGATTTATCGACTTTTCAGTCGAAATATAATTCTTTTATACTAGAAAGTAATAACGATTCTTAAATTGAAACCAAAAAATTTTTTAATTCAAACTTTTTACAGAGAGGTACTTAATTTACATCATTATATCGTATTATTTTTGCCACAATAAATATTAATTTTTTTCATGTATATCACACAGCATAATTCTATAATTCCGTACTGTACTTATTGAAATTTAGCCTAATACAGTAATTAAGTTTGCAATACATTAAGTATTAAAAAACAAAAGAAGTTCATAATCATGGATGTCAAGACAGCAGAGGAAAATATGAAATGATAATAATTATTTTTTTATTAAGAAAAATGTTATCAAAAAGAAAATTGCTAGCAATAATTTTATGATAAACTTGCCTAATTCAAACTTCTTTTTGAATAAAACAAAATGATTAAATTTATATCATTTCGATCGTTGTTCAAGATTAATTTATCTCCATACATTGAGGAATCTATTTAAGCAGGTATTCCTTCTGTTTATTTCATTTGATCTTTTCAAGAAAGGAATTAGTTCAAAAACAAAATTCTAAAATCAATTTCAATCGCATTGATTTTTTCAAAAACATGTGCTGAAATAAAATATATATTCAATTTGCGATAGAATTGAAAATTTTAAGCACTAATTTATATTGTTTTTCAGGTAATCAAAATGAGCTTTCATTTAAATTAAAAACAAAATCTTTCAAAATAAGAAGATTCTTTTCAATCAAAAAGATTGTCTTTATTCGAAGAAAAATGTGGAAAATGAATGAAAAACAAGCGCTACAGTAGTTCGGTGCGTGGAAAAACATTGTTTGCCAATGAGAAAAGCCCTTCTCCCTTCGCAATTCCACTCTCTCTCTCTCTCTCTCTCTCTCTCTCTCTCTCTCTCTCTCTCTCTCCACGTCCAAAGCCACAAAAGCCAATAATCGCAAATTAAAGAAAGCAAAGACACACAGACTGCACAGACGATCCAATACAGCCAGAACTCGACATCCAGCTGACAATCAATCGAGTAGTGCTACAACACCAGCATAGCAGTAGCATAGTAGTAGCAGCAGCATCGCCACATGGCCTGTACAGCCCATCGAGCTCCCCATCCCCCGAATTACAATTCCATTAGCGCTCTAGCCGTGGCAGCGTCTCCATATATACCTATATACACGTACATATACCGCCGAGACTGACACGTGCTTCTCAATACACTTCTCGAGTGCTGCACCCCAGAGCGCAGCCCACTGTACACGGCTTATCCGTGTACACTGTACACACACCTCCACACAGTACTGCACGCGTGTCGCCTGGCATCACACGATCATCCGATGCCCGACAACTTTCTTCAGCCAAATTAACTGTAGATCCCACTTGGCATCCACCGCACCCCCTTCGAGAGACTCGCCGTATAGATTACATGCGTTTCTGCAGTTGTACGCGATGTGAGCATTGTGAGCATTGTGAGCGTGCGAGCACGGCTGGGATTATAATTTACGCGCTCGCGCGCGAGAGGCGCTGATTTATAGACTCCGCTCTCTCACGGCCATACGGAGAATATGCGAAATTAATAATCCGGACGACTCGTGCATAAATTATATAAGCGAGCGAGAGATAGGTGTAATGCTCGATTCAATCGTCGTGAAATTACGAGAGTCGAGTCGCAGTCGCGAGAGCTGAGAGCTGAGAGGGAGATAAAAAGGGGAAAAAAGGGACGATAACTCGGAGCCATAGAAATTTCGAGAGCCGATGTGGCAGAGGGGACGAAGACGAATGAGCAGTCGCTGAGAGAGTCGACGAATGGCGAGTCGTCCGCCGCGCGAGGAGAGGAGAAAGCCCCGTCTGAGAGGGAGAAAACCGACCGACCGCCCTTCCCTGCTCTATACCTATATGCGCCTGTGCACATGCGTGTATTCCGTATACGTGTGTGTACAATGTACGTAGAGGAGCCGTTTGGAAGGTGGTGCGCGAGCGCGGAAATGGCGGTCGCGAAAGCTGACCGCGACCGGCTGGATAATTAATCGTCGCGGGCTTTATTATCATGGCGGGCCTCTCACTTGATTTGCTCAAGCTCGAGCGGACGTGCGCTCGAGTTATTGCCTCGAGCTCTCTGCACTTCGAGGTCTTACGGTGCTGCTTGGCAGAGGAGAGATGGCCAGTCAAACGAATTGTATTGATCTTGATGGGAGGCTCGCGTTCTGGGAGAGGCTACTATACCCAAAAGAAACATCGATTGGGGGATTTGAATTGAGCGCTGGAATGCCGCGTGCTTGCGGAGATTCCTGGAGCAGTTGAAGGAGAGGTGCAATCATTTCTTAATTTTCTCTTTGGAATGCAAAACTCCATTCCATATTGGTCTTGGTCATGAAATTGGTATGCGTCGCGATTGTCCATTCAAATTTCGCGCCAAAATTTAACTGTGCTTGCGGCTTCACGGCGCCACGACAGGAGAGATTTAACAAAAGGAATCTGTTCAATGTTTGTTTAGGGGTTTGCAAATTCAAAATGCTATTGGTTCGTGTTGATCTTGGCGATGGAATTGATGTACGTCGATTGAAAATTCAAATTTCGCGCCACAATGTTACAGATTATTATAATGTAACTCTTTCATTTATCGCAACTATTGTAATAAAATTGAAATTAAAGTAAACTTCAAATAACGATTGATTATACCATGTTTTGCGGAATTATCCGACATAGATTGACACAATTATCCAAGGGTTTTTACGTACAAATAAGCAATAATAAATAAATAAAAGTTTTACTTGACTTACATTAAATATTGTAGATACATTTTAAAAAATATCAATGTTCTAAAAAATATATAGATCATTCTTTACATACAAAATTTTTATGTATCTTTGTTTTATAAAATTCTTTTTCTAAAAATCATTATCACGTTGTATATAATTACTTCACAACACTGCTCTTTTTGAATTCAAAGCATCTATTTTTGTTACTACAAAAAACTCTTCGTATTACAGTAAATAAAAATGACCGTTTTCAAAAGAATTTAGTAATGTTTCAATAAAAACAGAAAAAGACTGAAATAATTATTTTTGTCCATTTCAAATGATTTTCCTCTCGAAGATATTCTTTTAGCTTCAAAATGATCACTTCTTCCTGCGTGCATCAATTTCAAGTACTAAATGATGTTAATTGCAATTATGTCCGAAACATTGATCATGACACACTGCAAATGACTCGAGAAAATATCCCTCTCTTCTGCAATTACAATTTTTCAAAATCAGCCCTCGAATTTTCCAAAGCCGAAAAATGACGAGCAACTGGCGTCGCACATAAAACGCGCTTAATTGCGTTAGCTCGCGCTCCATACGCGTGCCATAAAAATACCTCGACTCTTCGCCCGTCGCTATAACGTCATTAGCGCAATATCTGAATGATGCGTCTGTATTTCTCTCGTTTTTTTTTCCTTTTTTTCAAGCACATCCGGATAATTCACGCCCGATTGCCGACGTAATTCCGCGCTACGAAAATTATCCCTCTCAATAATCAACAATTGTAGAGAGTCGAATGCATTAATTAATAAAACCTAAAATCATCAGCAGTGAAAAAAAAATTGAGGACGGAAAAAAATATCGACTTTGCATAATTTAAACATTACACATCCGTTCTCCTCCGGCGTTTCATGAATTTTTCATGCGACGGAGCCAAAATCATGCGCGGCCAACAAGACAAGAGAAATAGGTGTTTGATTAAACGTCGCCCGGACTCACACAGCTTCCGGAGAATTCGTCCGGCGGACAGAGTCGTCGTTACATAATTCATACACGGCTTTTCGCAAATTTTCCCAGCTTAATTCTTTTTCTCTCCCTTCCTTGTCCAAATGATATCATGTGATACTTCATGCGAAGGTTCATATGGAAACTCACGTAAATATCGTATGAGTGCCAATGTCATGAATAATAGAAATGTTATGTGACAGTTTATATGAGAACGCTTGTAAATATCATTTGAGAGCACATTTGAACACTTATACGAATGTCATATGAGAGCTAAGTGAAAACTTGTGTGAATATAATAAGAAAATTTAGGACTAATAAATAATATGAGAGATGTCATATAAAAACTCACATGAGAACTCAAAGAATATCATATGACAACTAATTAAGGACTGTGAATTTAACATGAAAGTTAATTGAAAATGTGAACACCATGTGATAACTCACGTGAAAATTATGTGATAACTTATATGATAATCCTATGAGATTTTTGACTGAATGAGCCCTCATAGGAAAGTGATGTGAGAAAATCGCATCAAAATATACCAATCAAATTAATTTGATTTTAAAAAACTGTTTGCAAAACGCAAAGTAGAACGGAATAAACATTCTCATCGAACTGTCTAATTCATTTTTCAAAATCACCAGAATGTTTATGAGTTTTTTGTGGTCATTGACATGATATTCAAATGAATACACGCACGAGCTCCCGAATTAGTAGACAAAGTAAACGTTTATTGTACATAATACTGGTATAGAGGCGGCTGAGAAGGATGAATGGATAGTCTAGGACTGGCAGTGTACGTGTAGCTCGTGAATTATTATCGAGGCTCATCTCGCGCGTCTATATATACGAAGCGAAAGCGAAGGAAGCCGAAATGCAATTAGGCGTCGGGGCAGACGGAAGTCCCGTCCCCCGAAAAGGCAGAGGTAGAGAGAGAGAGAGAGAGAGAGATAGGACCGCTGATGTCTGCATCATTAAAGCTTGCGGAGCCTGATCTGATGTGCAGCATAGCCTCTGGCTTACGCGAAGCTTGTTTCATTCATGGCGTCGCGACGATAACTCGATTTCCCGGGCATTTATAGATTCGGAGGGACGCTATCTCTGGCTTGCGATTCATTATTTTTTGTTTTAACCTGCCGATGTTGCTTTTTCTTTACTAGAAATGTTGAGTGAGAGGCCGACCTAGAGAAGATCTCAGATTAAGAGCATTTAAAAGTCAATCAAAATTAAAATTTCGCGTCAAAGTCCAGCCATCCGCCAATAATCTAATGAAATTCGGAGCTTATATACGTCATTATACAAAGTTTGTATGGCTGCATACCCGAACGAATAAAGTGCAAAAAAATTGAATGATCCAAACGTTTTTTGTTGAGTCCTCTCTTAAAAGAGAGACACGTGTGCAAAGAAGCCCAAACGAAAGACAAGAACAAATAACAAGAACAGATAAGAACAAACTTTCTAACAACAAGTAACAAATATAAAATTGCTATAAACTGTAAAAAATATAGTTGCTTCTTTTATATATGCGTGACTCTAGGATATCTATCATATTCTAAAAGTTTAAAGCTTACACATACTTCGTGGATTATATAGCATTAAATCACAAGATATTTAAATAAAATATTAATCAAGAAATTAATTAAATCGCTAATATAAAAAATCGTTTTTCGTTATTTCGTACTTGTATCGCATTTGTCATAAGCAATAGTTATCAATTCATCTTCGCTTGCACATTTTGGCGCGAAATTGGAATTTCGAATTGCCACTTTTCCTCATTAAAAATATAATACACAAGTAACATTAGAAGCCTTAACAATTGCGTATTATATACTCTCGCTAAACACAAGCTATCCCTAAATATTAACGACTGTACGAATCCCAAGCTCGAGTTACACGGCGACAACCCAAAATAGTGTCGCAAGCTCGATAGATCTCTTCAACGACATCCAATCGAAAATTCTCTCGCAAAATGTAATCGAATTGGCTGCGACGCTACGAAAATGCCGATAATATCAAAGGACTGCATGGTAGTGTCGCCGCGAGAGAGAAGGAAATTCCACCGAGACAATGAAGAATTAAGACACGGCAAGGCGGCATTTGACAAGCGATATCCAAGCTCGAAAAAGCTCGAGGATCGCAAAACGAAATCCGTATAGAGAAGCTCTCTCTCTCTCTCTCTCTCTCTCTCTCTCTCTTGAGACGAAGCTCCAAGAAACACAGTGTGTCTCGAATGAAGAATGACTGCGCGCGAGCGCACCCGCGCACGAGCAGTGCTGTAATCGAATTACGTAGTTTCGCCTAAGATACGACGGAAGGAAAGCGCACCTGCTCGCTTAGGCTTCGGGACGTGCGCTTGATGGATTACATTCGCCCGCATTCCTGACGGATCATCGCGCGCGCAGAGGCGTGGCTCTCTCTCTCTCTCTCTCTCTCTCTCTCTCTCTCTCTCTTTCTACCCACTGCCTGTGCCATGCCGCATATACATATATCTACAACATTATTTCCTTTTTGAATCCAAAGAATCGTTTACGTGTATGGATTAAGGAGGAAAAAGGATACTTTTGGTTCAAAGGGGAACCGTAATGCCGAATAGCTTGTCGGAAGGCAATCTGTTGGAATCGAAAGGGAAAAAATTTCCACGCGAGATATATCCTTTTGTCGAGATGGAATCATTTTAACCCAACCCCCAAAAGAGCAAGAGTGAAACCGGCCAAAAGATTACGTTGCTAATCGAAGCGATTATCCTTTTAATACAAAAGAATCGATTCGATTGCAAGAAGATTTCGATTTTTCCAAGTTTAATATAAACTTATTTCATAACTGGGTTCGTTTGGAGACAAACTTATTGAATTACAAATCATTCTCTGAATGATTTTGGAAAGATGGTTTTACATTTGGGTGAAAACGAAAACAAAGTGAGTTTTTAAATCAGTGTTATTTTTGTCAACTCAAATCGATTTCGTTTGGAATCAATTGGGGTTTTCATGAAAATATATTTCTTCGCAAATACATTTCTCTGAGTGTAAACGTTAATCAAGGGATACTAAGTCTATTGAAAATTCATATTTCACGCTAGGATACAGCAGCAGGCGTAAAAACGAAATTTCAAAAAATATCACAACATACTGCCCACGAATATATATAACTTTCTATCTTTTCACCAGATATGATATTATGCTATTCAAATATCTCTCCAAACAAAATTTGGATGTAGAGTATAACACTATTTGAATGTCGAGACATAATTCAATCGCCAATTTACTGTGTTACGGCGCGAAATTTAAATTATTAATTGACTCTTGCGAGTAGGTAGAAGTTTATCCGCACTGTTGTCCAAAAGAAAGGAGAGACTGACCTGTACCCTGGCTTCCGTCAGATCGATTTTCATGGCGATCTCTTCCCTCGTGTAGATGTCGGGGTAGTGCGTCTCTTGGAAGGCACGCTCGAGCTCCTTGAGCTGGGCTGAGGTAAAGGTCGTTCGTATCCGACGCTGCTTGCGCTTCTCCGAGGGCCCGTCGTGACAGCTGTAGGCCTTGTAGCCCAGACCGCCTGGAAACACGAGTTTTTCCTCAGATTGAGAGAAGGACTGGAGATCATTTTTTTTACGAGGGCATCACAAAAAGCACCTTTTAGAAATATTTTTTGTCCCTACATTTCTTTCACTAAAAAAAATATTTCCCAGTAGTGAATCCACACAGCATGGAATATTTACAAAATATTTCAAACGAAATATTTCACAGATATTTTTGTCTATGCAACACTTCAATAATACCGTGGAGCCTGAAATTATTACAATTATTAGAATTGTTCTTTCAATGTTTTTCTTCAATATCTCTTGGCAATATTTTTATTGTCAATATCAGTGATGTTTGAAGTTATATTTGTACAATATTTCATGAAAATTTCAAAAAATATTGCAAGGATGATTTTGCATTTCTGATGATGCGCAATGGAAAAAAATAGTGCGCAAAGAATATTTTTTAAATTATTTAAATACTTTCACAGAAGATTTTTGCGGAATAGTTTTTACATATTTCATGAAAGATTATACATTGATACTTCCTGAATTAGGCTTAAAATACGTATGACTGCATTCCTGTTGAAATAGTTCATGCTATATGGGAAAGCAGGATTAGTGAATTTTCCGCATTGAAATTTCATTCCATTCTTCATCAATTCAAAATCTGTTATAAGAATGTGAAACCCGTAAATGAATGGTTATCGCATTCTATTTCAAAATTGGTGAATTCATTATTTCAAAACCGGAATTAGCCATCCGGTCCTAATATCAGTTTTCTGATGGAAGTAAATTCATCAGGCACGCAGTAGATAGCAGATTCAATCAATAAATTATTCAATAAATAATTATTAAAATATATGATCGACTTGAACCTTCCGGCCTTATTCCGATTTCTCGTGTGAGTAATTAATTTGGCTGCACGTGGAATAGATCGTAGATTGTTAAAATATCATCGAAACCCATGTGCATTATTACTATACAAATACTCTTTTAACGCGCGCGACACTTAGTTCACCTATATTTGACAGGCCCTCCCGTTTGCAAACGTTTTCTGCTTCTACTCAAGCATATGCCGCTTCAAAATTTTCGAAAATCACGTGACGATAATGCGGGGACAAGCGTCTGTCTGGAGGTTTCGTTCGTTGGATTAGGGGTTACAACTGCGAAACGAAATAAGAAAAAAGTCACTGTTTCAAGAGGAGAATGGACACTTTGCCTGCAAGAATAGTCCGTGGCAAGCGAATTCTTTGCCTCCGAAGGCAGAAGGAACGGCAGCGTCGGCAGCGTCGGCAGCGTCGGCAGCGTCGGCAGCGTCGGCAGCGAGGACGCATCGAGAGACGGAGCGCGGAAAATCCCACGCGTGCAGAGAGCGAGAGCGAGGCGCGAAGAGGGACACGAGATGGCACAGGGGGGCAGGTAACCATAGCAATGACTGGCGCAGGAGGGAGCCTTCCACGTCCATTGATTTTCGCGCAGTCGCCCCATCTCCTGTCGTGCAGGCCTCCTCTCCGCCCTCTCTCGCTCTCCCGTCCCCATGCATTATGCGAGCACTGACCTTGCAGATTGATGGCCGAGGGGAAGATCGAGGCCGCCTGCCGGTGGACGACGTCCTGGCTCCTCGCGGACATGCAGGCGCCGGGGTGGTGCGCGTGGGAGTGCGGGTGCCCGGCCGCCGCGGCGTGATGCGAGCCGAGGTTGCCGTTGCCGCCGGGGTAGCTGGCCGCCCGGGCCGCGGCCGCGGCCGTGTACCGGTAGGCCGCCTGGCTGATCTGCGAGCAGGAGCTCAGGTCGCCGTACGCGCCGCACGGCATCTCGTTCGCCGCGAGGGCGCAGCTCGACGGCTCGAGACCCGCCGCCGCGGCCGCGGCCGCCGCCTGGTTGAAGTACGAGTAGTCCATGTCAGCTCCTTAGCTCAGCACTGTGCAGCCGCCGCGACTCATCCAACCTCTCTCTCTCTCTCTCTCTCGCTTGCTACCTCGGTTGTCTCGCTTCTCTCTCACTGCGGGCCAACCTGTGCGCTCGACTCTTCGAGCAGCATGAAGAACCAGATTATACCTCAGAGGTAATAGCTGGCACTTTCAAGTCTTCTGTGTTTAGCGATGCTTCAATCACTCTCCACAACGCTGCAGCGACACGCCGATCACCGGCCTGCTCATTGACTTTGGTTCAGTTTTTTGCACTGCTCCAGGCACTGTGTGTCTGTCCGTGAATCGTCAATCACTGTGTCTATAACTACGAGGCACACTCGTGCACACTTTACGTCCAGTTAGCTCAGTTATCTCATGCAGTTATATCGAACAGAGTCGGCTGAGGCTGGCAGATGCGCGGCCGACTGTTGTCGCGACAGCGAAAAAGCCAGCGGGAAGCCAGGGTGGAAAAAGGGCGACGCGAGTGGAGAGGCGCGCGCGCGCCGACGTCCAGGTCGGCGGCGGCGCGCGGACTCGGCACGACTGCGGGGCTGCGAGCAGCCCCCGCGCGACGTATATATAATCGGATCAGGCGCGAGCGGAGCGTTCGGCCTGGAGCTATCAAATCTGCGCTGCGATTATCCTCGATATGCTACTCTCGGCTGGCGGCGGCGGTGCTGCTGCTGCTGCTGCTGCTGCTGCTGCTGCTGCTGCTGCTGCTGCTAAGCTCGCGAGGAAGGACCCGACTGGTGGTGCTTCTCGAAATCAAATGATAAGCCTAATTCAATAACTGGCCTGCGCAAGAGAGAGGAGAGCTGAGCGAGACTCGGCCGAGGCGTTTTTAACCCCCCCTGAGAGCGGGCCGGGCTCCGGCCGCTGCTACCCGGGCCGCAGTCAGCCCATTGGCTCGGCTTCGGGGGCTTTCTTTCGCTCCGGGGCCGAATGATCGAGGCTCCGCCCCTCGCGCCGTCGCGCAGGGGATGTTTCTCGCTTTTTCTCACCCTCCCTCTCTCTCTCTCCACTCCCAACCCCTATCCCTCTCTTCTTCGCTTTTCCCTTAGCAGCTATACGCTAACCGTCTGTGTGCCTCTTTTCTCTCTCTCTCTCTCTCTCTCTCTCTCTCTCTGTCTCCCCCACCCCCCACCCCACACACACACACAGAGTCGAGTGCAACTGCGGGACTCGAGCGCTAAATCTGTACACCTGGATCGGATTCGATAGCTTCGAATGGTTGCAATTGTTAAAGAAATGGTGGTCTTGATGTTACCACGTTAAACACGCGCAAAAGTCAAAACAAAAGTCAAGTAAAAACGCCACGCGACTACGGCCAAGCACTGTTTTCTTTATATAGGAAACAATAAAAACGAACGATTGCGAATAATAGTAAATGCGTTCAAGTTTTACGATGTTTCCAGCTCCCGCAATGTACATAATGAACTCACGCTGCAATAGCAGTTGAATTTTCATGCGCTTACCACTATTCTACACGTACTCGCATGTAAATTTTGCCAAATGTCGTACGTATATACACTGAAAAATGCAATAAGCAGTTAACTATAATAATCAATAAACTCGTCATTTGATTTAATTTAATTCATATTAATTATTATAAAAAGAATTAATGGCTTTTTCGCTAGCTAGATTATGGCGCGAAATTCGAATTAAAATTTTACAATTACAGAAAAGGAAACACTATAATTTCTATGAATAGCTGTATTATAGGAGAAAAGCATAAGTTGTCCGCTACTGCTTTTCATATCTTAAATAAATGACAAAACAATTAAACATTAAACAATGTTAACATTGTGACTACCTATTAACATTTCAGCTGAATCAAAACTATAAAATTAACATTCTACAAACTATCTAGGGGAGACCGGGGCTAGTAGGTCTGGATTTTACATTTTGATTTTTTTCTCTTAATATACACCAGCAACGAAAAATCCTTGAAAACCATTTTAAAGTATTTCGTCTGAAGAGTATATATGAATTTTTTCAGGCCTGTAATAGACTTGCTTATAAAAAAGTTATAATCGATTTTGTTACAGTATTAATTTTGGCCAACCGTGTACGGGGTAAGTTGGCCTAGGGTCTGGGGCAAGTTCGGCGACAAGTAATTTTTAGAAAAAGACAGAAAATACTAAAAATTTAAATATTTATTCAAAAAATAAGGTTAAATAATATTAAATAACACAGAAATTCAATAAATAAATGAAAGAAAAATAATATCTAAACAGTCAAATCATGTACAATTTAAGCACGTAAACGTGTGCCCAATTTTTGCATAATAAACATTGAATCCAAATTAATTCATTTACACTCTCCTCATAGGGTTCTTCACAAAAAAGACAAAAGCTGTCGTTCGCACTTAGTCGGTCTACATATACTTTATTTTTGTTATTTTTTATCCCTTTCGAAGCTTTTTTATTCAATAAAGTTTTTGTTTTTGTCTTATTTTTTATCTCTTGAATTTTAATTAATTGATATTTTGCTTGGCCAACTTGCCCCAAAAATATTCGGCCAACTTACAATAGATACAAAGTATAAAAAAAATATCGTATTTTTTAATAGACTTATCCAGTTTATTCGATAATACAAAGTTTACTTCTACAAGTGAGAAAATATTCAAACTTACAGTTTTTCACGATGAGCTCGGCTATCGGTCAAGAATGAAAACAAATATTCCACATTGTATCCTACATTACTGACACTATATAGCACTGACCTCTGTTAATTTAATCGCGAGTTATTCGCATTTGCCAACTTACCCCGCAAGCCAACTAGCCTCGGTCTCCCTTATATATATAATACATCATATACCGAATAAAAAGATAAATTTAATTAGAATACATGAGTAGTCTACCATTATGTTTAAAATTAAATTTTATTGTACGCACACTATAAATGTACACACTGCAGGGCGTAAAAAAATATTGTAAAAGCTAAGTCGGTTTATTACTTCATTTAAGCGTAATAGCAAAGGATGCGTAAAATGGTTTATACACGCACTTTTTTTTTAAAAATTGCATAAATAGATAACTTGAATTGATTTGAAAATTTTTACACTTATAATTAGCATCATTTTACCAAAATTTGAAAAATTTTTTTAACCGTTTTGAACCTTCTAGATCTCAATGAAAAATCAAAGATTGCATGTTAAAAACTTTTAAGCAGTATCCACACAATATTTAATTTTTTTCAAAATATTATAAACATCCACGACGTGTGTAGATATTAGGACTTTCGTTTGATAGCTTCTAGTCAAGAAAATGTATGAAAATGAATTAATCCGGCTAAATTCGAATGTAAATCCCTATGCGTTCACTCGAGCAAGACGTGTTTAAAAAATTTTATACCCAAATTCAGGTCTGCAGACTCATTTATTGGTCTGAAATTGTGTGGATAGAGCTTAAATATTTTTGACAATCTTTGATTTCCCGCTATAATAAGTTCTAGAAGGTCCAAAAAGGCTAGAAAAATCCTTTAAAATTTTTAAATTAATTTAATTTTAATTCGTATGGTTTTATATAAGTGATATTTCAAGTTAATGAATAGGGTTGTTTTATCTCCTTTTAACAATATGATTTGTTTCCAGAATGAGATTTTGAAGAAACTTTCCAACAAAACAATGTTTTGCTCGTAGGATTGGACTGAAACGACGAAAACTCTCCATATTTTTCGCACGCTCCAGTTGGAGCATGAACAAACGCGAAAATTCCATGGTCATATACAAGCCATAGTCATAATTATAATCATCCAGTGGAAAAGTCCGGCGGCGCGTCCATGTGACACTTGCGCCGCACTTGTTCTCACCATCAAGTGTGCCGTAGTGCGTGCGTCGCGATTCTCCGGGGAATGCGCATGTACTGCGGGCCGTGTATTGTGTACGCTACACTAGGTATACGCACGTGTCAACTGCTCCCGCTGTACACACATCCAATTTTCCTAATATACAATCGTCCGTTATTGCGAGTTTCGCGATTGTATCGAAAATCTATTGCTCGTGCGAGACTAGACAGTGGCAGGAGTTAACGAGAGCGTGAGAGCGCGTTTGCGTGCGAATTATTTGGAATAAGAATGAAATGTCGTCGTTGACATTTTAAATCTCTCGTTTTTGTCCGACATTTTAAGGGGATGCCAGAGTTAATGAAAAATTTTTATTTCGCGCCACAATTTAGCAGACGAAAAATCAGCTATAACGTCTTTCTATTTAAAAATGTAGTATTTCGGCGCTTCTGCGCTATATCGAAAATAAAATATTTGAAAAATTCTTAATCCATATGAGCATCGTATATGTTATGTTTTTCATATTTCCCTTATAGGCCATACTTGGTCAGGGAAAAATCATTTACCCTATTATCAGTAGCAACAACTTTGGAAAAAAATAGTTGTTTTACGTAAACTGACGATAATGATTAAATTTTCAGAAATGAATCTATAACAAAATTTCTTGAATTTGAAGGAAAAATCCGGCAACGCTAATAGTATACAAACATTTGAATTACATTCAATAATTTTTCAATTACTGATGAAAACTGAAAATTAAGCTACCTTTCTCACGGAATTATTCGGTTTTTTACGCTAATTTAAAAAGAAACTGATATATTTTCAATTTGAAATTCGTAAAAATAAACGTGTATTTAATCATTTAGTGTTAGTCATTATATTGAATGCACATTAAGATTAATTCAATTAATTCACAAGATGGAAAAATGTTTGAATGTAAGTAAGTGTTTTATATTTAAATATATATTATATTTGAAACAATTCAACATTTTCAAATTTTATAGTAAACAATTACTAAAATTAAACAATTTTTTGCTCATTGAATAGAACAGAATTTTTTCGTGAACTACACGCTGCATATACAATTATACTTACATTCTCGTTTACGAATCCCATTCTCTCTTTCGCTGTGTCCTCTGACATACTCCCCCAGAGATTTTCATGCACATGTCTTGATCGTCGAGGGTCGTATAGCGGGCTGATTAAATATTGCCCCCTGCGACTCGATTCACTCAACTCATAGCGTCTGTAGTTTCTTATACTTTTGCATCATAACTATATATATTATAAAGATATCACTGGTTAACAATATTATGATAAATTAAGCAAGAAAGTGTATTTCATATTATTAATTCGTACACTACTTCATTAACAAATTTATACTCTGCGAACAATAATTACTGCTCAAGTTATATTACTTGACCATTTATTCCATGGTTTCATAACCTTCCGAAGGTGAAATTTAATTGTGTGAATGCATTAATTTTTATTTTATGTATACTATCAGTGAATACATTGTATCCTATTAATACATAGAATATAACATTAGAAAACTTATTGGAGATCAAAACTTATAATTACCAACATTTTACTTTGAAAGATGTGTTTTTCATACACATTTCATACTCTTTTTCATGAGTTTTAATAATAGCTTTAACCTATAACTCAGTTTTTTTGGTAAAGCTATTTATATATTTAAAACTTGTGTATGTATCTAGCAATCAAGTAATATACCTATAACTTATTTCAGTACATCGTCGGTCTATACGAAAACTAGCACAGTTTACAAAAGACCTATAGTTTGAACCTTCACGTGTACCATTTGTAATCACATTTTACCAACACTTTCATAAACTTGAAATTCTATTCACTTCTTACAAATTTATTTCTAGCTCAAAATGAATGATTAAAAACTTAGCTTTTGTTACCTGTACTAATCTTCACGTCGATGTACATACAGTTTTCGAATAATTCGTCCAATTCCAACTTTATTCGTGAAGCTTAATTGATAGTCTTGAGGCTATATAAAATTAATTAGTTAACACATTCGAATTTACATGTGTACACAAACACACACACACACACACACACACACATACACATACTAGGGGGTACTCTATTTGTCACTCCGCTCGCCAATCCCCCATTCGAAAATTTTACTGAACACTGAAACTTTTTCTGTAAAAGGCAATAAGAAACTTTTTCTGTAAAAGGCAATAAGAAAAAGTTTAAGTAAAAAAAAAATTTTCGTTTAACAAAATAATATAAAAAAATTTTCTTATAATAAAATTAGTTTTATAATTGAGTTATATGATTATCCGAATTTTGGAATATTTTTAATTTTCGAATAATTGTATGTCTTACTTATGAAACTAATGTATAATAAAACAAAAAAAAGTCAATTAACTGTCAGTCTGAATCTGACAACAAAGACGAATGGTGTTGTAAGAGGAGAGAGAAATGAGGGAGAAGAAGAGGTGAACGGTTTGAGGCGATGACGATGGATGATGGCGATGGTGGTGCTGGGCCGACACGTAATCGTCAAAACAAAGGAAACCAAGCCAGAAATAATGTCTGCACCGTTTCCAAAAATATGTAATTTAAACGCCATTTTTTTTAAAGTATTCATAAACATGAACTTCCGACTTCATTTGATCAGTGAATTCGTATACAGAAAACTTTAACGCTTCATTCGGTTTTTTTTATCACTGATTGATTACTAATTTTTTTTATTATATTAATTACTACACGAAGCAAATAATTTGCTTTACTATCGTGTAATTCATATACATTTTTCGGAAGAAGCAGCATAAATAAATCATGTAATTATTACGCAGTAGGATTAAATAATTTTTTTTAATGAAATCTAAATTTCAATAAATTTTTTTGAATCTACTTATTCTTTTGATTCACCTATATCTGTTAGTTATTTCTTTTGTATTTCAGATATAAGGATTAATCCGTACCATCGGTCGTATAAAAATGCTGCGATTTTCTTCGCTAAACTGATCACCAGTTTAAATAACGAAACAGAAGAAGAATTAAGTCGAAGAAGAAATGAGTTTGTCTTTATTGTTTTGTATTTATCCAAAATTTAATTCAAAATACGTTTCCTTTTATTCTTATCGTTCGTCTAATTTCAAATAAATAAATAAATAATATATTAGTACCAACAAAACTTTGTGAAATTCTTGCCAGGACTTCTGCTGAATTTAAACAAGTAATCGTCTAAACATAAATTAATTTTAACTGAGAACTAAAAAAAAATTGTGGCATGTGCATCCTTAATACTATATGTACTTTTCATATCGAATTTCGCGTCGTCGCAGGGACTATATCTTCGCTTATTAATATTTTACAGGATACATTATTTACAGGACCCACCGAAATCGCGGAAAAAACTCTTGCAGCCATCGATTTAGAGAAGTGCAAATCGTAGGGTACCGACGACTGAAACACTCGCTAGCAATACACAAATGAAATCCACGCCTATCGTTGCAGAGTTTTCAGGCCCGCGTATTCGTGATAAAGTTCTTCGAAATGCGAAGCTCCTTAAACATACTCGGACCTACCATCATGTGTTCGTGCAAGGTGGCAAAAATGAAGTTACCATCAGTGCACTTTGGCCTAAGCCACTGTACAATTTATGGAGAATATGGTGCTCTCGCGTTACGCTAATCTACATTACGCTCGTCCCATTATTAAAAACCTGAATGTATATATGAGGGAAACGAGAAATTCGCCACTGCTTCTATAATTAAGTTACCAGATGATTTGGCACGATTAAAACCCCGCTTAAAGCCTAGAAATACCTAGCTGTAATGCCCTTACGTTTTCATGTACTTTACTCCATTCGTTAAATACTTATCAATGTCTTATCAATGTGAATTTTTATATGCGAAAAATCTATATAAATTGTTATCTGCGCTAATTATCTAAGAAAACTAGCCGCCTCTTATTGCTACTACTGCCTCGAAATCTTTATTCAATTTTGTTAAATTTTTGTTAAGTTTATTGTTATATATTTATTTATATTAAGAATCTGTATAAATTGTAATGCTTCTATTTTATGGTTTGGCATACGGTCTAGAATGGCCTTGCCATTTGTAATAAAGTTATCAAGTTATGAAGTTATCAAGTCTCTCTCTCTCTCTCTCTCTCTCTCTCTCTCTCTCTCTCTCTCTCCAATTTCACTGCTAATAATGCTTGAAATTTCTCATCTTTTACTCGACTTCGATATATTATAGTTTACATCAAAATCATTTGAAGTTATTACTTCTGTTGTGCGTCGTGTGACGCAAACTTTGTTTTACTAACTAGAGAAAATTTCCTTAAAAAATTTTGTATACATTTTTGTCAAAATCTCATCCCTTAGAAGATGCAAATTAACGCCCGGACGGACCGATTTCCACACTAAAGTTTGAGCCATTACCATCTCTAATGAATTCTCTAATGAATAGGGACTAAAATTTTCTAAAATTCACTTTCATCGTACAAAAATTGAAAATAATAAAAAAAAATTTATTGTTTGAAACTTTCTTTTGATTCGATTTTTTGACCTCTTTAGATTTTTTATGTACAAAAAACCAACTCTTAAAGTGACCTTGAAGTAAAAATTAAAAAAATCCATAGTGCGCTGTGCTCAAAATTACATTTTTTAAAATTATTTTCTATTTTTGTATGATAAAGTTTTAGTGCCTACCAGTGAAAAAGCAGCCTTTAATACATCAAAAAAACTGGTTCTCGAATTTCCCCCTGAGAATTCATTAGATGGTAACGGTTCAAACTTTGGTGTCGAACTCCGTCCACCTGGTGGGGGGGTTAATGATCAAATTGGAAAAAATATTTAAAATACAACTTCGATCTTCTGCAGCTCGAAAACTATTGAAAAGAAATCTGAAAACATTGAGATACACTGCACATAGCTACTGTAAGGAAAACATTCGATATGTTTAAAAGTAAAAAAAGGAATTTTCCAGCTCTCCATACAAATACCAGTTTCCCACAATGAGTAGATAAAGTAATTGTTTCATTTAGTCCTCGATACAGAAATGATCGCATCAAATCAATCAATCAATCAATGTGTTTATTTATTGCCGTAAATTTTTATGAATTTACTTACAGTTGTAAACAGTATTTACAGTATTTACAGTTACAAAGATAAAAATGAGAAAAATTGATTTATTAATTAAAATTTTGTATTTCCCACCTTAATATAGTCGACGAGAAAAAACTCGACTCTATTTAAATCAAGCAATATAAATAATATACAAAAAGTTTAATAGTACATTACGATACAAGTAGTCTAAGTAGTTCATTACGGCACAACGTGTAGATAACCACACGAGCGTAGCGAGTACGGACTTAGGTCACTGAAGGAAACTTAGGACACTTGAAATAAAGTAGGGAAATCACGTTATTCCGTTTGTAAATGTTAAATTATTACAGAGAACAATAAACAAGCGTCTCATGATTTATTATAATTTGATTTCTATTATGAGTTCTGCAATCTGCCTTTAAATAATACATCTTAATTATTGCTTGTTATAATGTTGAAAATATAAAGGAGAGAAATAATTTTTACTTTGTAAAAATATTTGGTAATATTTGCTAATTATTATTTGCGAAAAAGCGATAAATTTGAATTGGAGCAGATGCCACGCAAAAAATGTGCATTTTGTAAAAAGGGAATACTACGCAAATTAAAATTAATGAGTTGAACTTATTAACGCGTTATAATTAAATGATAAAATTATCAGTGCTAGTTTAATTAAAAAATCAGAAACTATCAGCATTGCTTACAAATTACACGCGCGCTCCAAAGGTAAATTCGGAACAATTTAAACACTGTTATCATTATTAATTTGTCTTCATTTGTAATCATTGTTTGTAACATATCTATAACATTAGCACCCAATGTGTTTTGCAAAATTTGCAAAATAAAAGTTTGATCTGTCGAAAATATCATTCGCTGCCTCGTTCAGTGAAAACCAGCTGAAAGCTCGATTAGATTTCTGTCATCCGACTATACGCAGCAGAATGATAGTCGTCCGAAAAAGATCGAACAAACGAATGAGTAATCGGTGAGTATCTGATGAAAGCGCAGTTAATGAAAGCAACTGCTGATAAATCGATCTCGCATCCAGGATAGCCATGAAAAATTCAAAAGTCGCAATCGTACATTGTACCGCTCGTGCACGGAGAGCTACAACAATGCGTTCGCTGGCAGCGCGCGGATGAACTTACAATTAAAAATGAAATTCCAATTAACGCTTCGCGCGGCAATTTCAAAATTGCAATTAGCTTAATTACGTTTCGAGCGGCGCGCGCGAGCCGTAATAAAAAGCTGCACTTAAGGCAAACCAGCAGCGGCAACAGAGGCAAAGAACCGATTAGAGCCAGAGGTCGAAAAAGCTCGACGACGATTAAAGTAGCTTAATTCTTTCGCGGCGGCTACGCTCGCCTTCTAACGATCCACATACATACGTATATACGAAGCTGCATCAGCCTGTACATCCTATATACATAAACGTGCAGCTTTCGCGCGCATATAAATCCCAATAAAGCGGCGACTGTCTCGCTCTCTGCTCTTACTTTGCGCGCCAAGATCCACATAACATTAGATGATTGTGAGCCCGTAATTCGATTAAGCTCGAGCTAACGCCGAGCGCGTAATCAGCTTATAGCAGCGGGGGTCGAGAGACAGAGACGGAGAAAAAAAAGCCGGACAAGTTTCCTCTCTCTCTCTCTCTCTCTCTCTCACTCTCCCTGTGCAACGCAAGTGTGTACATTCCGTATGTATACCGGCGCTATACAATGCACGCACACAGGTTTCGACGTCGAGCCGAACTCGCGGGGGGTGGCAATTGTTCGAATTACCCCAAGGTGCGCCGCTGCGCTCCGAGATTGCTGCGCCAAGTCCCAGCGGATGCTCGACTACCTATATCCTTCTGGACGATCGAAAGGCGCAGAGGTTTCGCGCTGCTTCTGATTTCGATGCGAGAATGCGAGATGCGCTCCTGCAATAGAGATGAGCCCGGGGATCCTCGACTTTTACTTAGCGACAGAAAATTACCTCGGAGATGGAACCGCTCTTGTTTCTCTTCTCTTGCGCCGACTCATCCAGCTCACGAATTTTTCAATTACACAGGCTTTTGCCATGCAAGACAGATCGACGATTATAATTGACGTCTCGTCTTTTAATCCGTACTTTTTCATGAGAGATAATCTATTCATTCTTGTGACTGGAGCTCATTTGTTCTTCATTCGTGTAATATAGTTCTTGAATTATGAACTTATTGGAAAAACGAGGTGATGAATCCCCCGCGAATTACTTTCCATTTTTTTGCGAAGAAAATTAAATTATTTTCGTAGTACGATCTGGATTCATTGTAATATGAAATTCAATCCAACTAACCGGCACAATTTTTTAAAGAAAATAATGTATTAAGGGTTTTATATGTAAGAAGAAAAACAGAACTGAATTCTAGTTAAATAATGTATATTTAAATGAAAACGCAATAATACCAGTCAAAATTATTTATTATACCCTTCAGTTAATAAACTAATCTTGACTCGCATCCACATTCTCCGTTTGCAATCCCTTGAAGGTGGCAACTGGGATGTATGTGACCAACGTGTACAGTTTATGTACCGAATCCTCATCGTCATTCCTTCTCCTGCTCAAGCGAACACGTACACGGAATGGAACATTTCTGAAAAGAAATTTAATATTGCTTGGTTATAGACCTAAAGTATTGATGCTTTGCAAACAGGAATACCTAACTGATAAATTGCTTCATAATTATTAAAAGAAAAAAACAATGGTCTGCTTTGTTTACTAACTTATCACTACGTATCAAAGTATCAAATAACAGCAAATTTGCAAATTAAAGTTTAATGAATAAAATTATACAAATAATTAACAATTTATTTTGATGTATTAAATTAACCAGCTATTTCTTTTCTTGTTTAGCAATGACAGTTACGATGAAAATGATACAAAAGTAAATCTCCTAACAACATCCAAATTTCTTTTCTATTCTTGGTAAAACTAATTACTAGCTACACAAGCCATATTCTCAAGTTTCTTTGCAAAGATGCTTCTGGATCAAGACAATTCTCACCTGATTCCCTTAGACCAGAGCTGTTTGTTGAGACGGGTGTCAATCCTGACATCGGCAGTTCCCATCTGTTTCTCAGCAAACTTCCTGATTTCTTTGATCGCCCTTGGCGCACGTTTTTTGAAACCTACACCGTGTAACCTCTTGTGCAGATTGACTGTGTATTCACGAGTAACGACATCGTCGATACGAGGAGCTTTCTTCTCACCAGTCTTTGCTCTGGCCATTTTGCCTGAAACGAACAAAACATACGATACTTGTTAAACACTTGCATTCCACAATTGAACTGTCGCAATGATACAACTACTGTGCACTGTGCCAACGACTGTCAACAACTAGCGGCATAACCTAAAACCGTTCGTCAGAAATAACCGAACGAACTGCTGTTTACTAGTTACTATTTAAGTAAACAACTTGAACTAGCCACACAATAACCATCGTTTTAACTCGATAAACGTTTGTTCACGTAAATATGTAAACAGTTAACCTAACACACGTGAGACCCGAGAAGGTAAACTCGGAGCACTAAATGTAGTAAAATATTGCCAAAAGTACTTAGTTAAAGCTTTTAGGAGTATCGTCTAACGATTATTTATTGAGATTGGGTGAAAATTGAACCGATGTCAAAGGATTTTAATCTGCAAAAATTTTCCTATTACCTCTCCGATTAATGGATACACCACGAAAGAACACTACAAGATCGCGTTCGCAAAGTCTATCGTTTCGGCGACTAAAGTCCGTATCGCATGAAGCGAAAAGCGACGAGTTTGAAAAACGATTATTATTGTTTAATCCGAAATTACTTATAGATGACTTTCTTGTTAAACTAAATTGTTTATATGGAATTGATCCCATGTCTTTAAAATTGCAATTAAGCTATAATTTATCATTTTGAGTAAGTTTTGAAATTGAAAAAATTGTCCATAGTTTCTTATATTGCTAAATAATGAATATGAAAAACTATTTTTCAAACTATGCTGCTTGGTGCAACAGTTCAGCAAGAACACCTATTATTTTATCAAAGATACTTAGTTCATAGGGAAAATTGAAAAATTTTGAAATATTATAGTTTTTTATTCTATACGCGACTAGAATGCGATATGTTAATTAAATGCAGTTGCTGATCTAAAATAATACATGAAAATTCTGTAGTGTGTGCAATATATAGTTTGAAATATCATTTAGTGTGTAACAAAAGCGGGGAATCATTGTACAGAAGAGAAATAATAACTTTGTAAAAAAAGGGTTAGAATAATTTGGACAAATTTTTCAATTTCATATATAAACACTAATAAGCAATTAGATTTGATTATTATTTTTAATGATCGCACAATTACCTTTTATGTCAGTTAAGACATTAAATTCAACATAAAGTCTGTAAAAAGAAGAGTGATGATAGGTATCGTATAATTATATAATATAATGCTAAAATTTGTTGGTTTAACAAAAATTTTGCACAAGTAGTCACAATCTAAAAGAATTGGTGTAATTTTTTTACTTGTTTCAGGTAGTTACAAAGTTGTATTAATAGTATTATGCAGACTTACAAGAACAAACAGAATCCACTTCTAACATCTTTTACAATAAATAAATGAAATAATTAAAAAAGAAATATGAATATTAAAAAGTGTGTACTTATAGTGTGTTTAAGGACGCTTCCCGCAAATCGGACGTTCATTGCGTACCGGGCAGAATCTCTCCACCTCGCTCTGGTGCACACAGTTTCATATATATAAATATAGCATGTATTATATAGCTGACGAGCCAACAGCCAAGCGAAATTTTCGTCGCGGGGCCAGCAATGGAGTCCACTGTTTAACCTGCGGGCGGTGTTGATGCGGTTTCTCGTTATTCGGCCGAAATAAACGTTCGATTAAAGCCAGCGAGTGAAAGTGCAGTCGAATGAGAGTCGCGCGTGTGTCGCGCATCAGTTAACGCCAATAATGCCAGCTAATAAAACTTGGAACGCCGAATTGTGGAAGACCTGGGAGAAGCAGGGCAAAGCCGAATTGTAAGTCAGTCGTCGGGCTGCCAAAGCTTCGACTTTACGTATCCGCAAAGTGCGAGGCCACTTCTCATACGAAAAGCATCGTCTCGTATTTTATGCCGCGGGAACGAGAGATATTCCGAGCTTTTCACGGGTTTTCCTAGACTCATCGGAGATGGCTTCGTCGCGCGCTAGTCTAGAGGCCGGGAGCCACACGTTTTTCCTATGCTTTTTCGGTATTATGTGTATACGTCTTGTAAGAGAGGGAGAGAGATGAAGCGCGAAAAAGTGACGGGATCGCTTGTAGTCATGGGATTAATCTGTCAATTAATCGAATGTTCGCAGCCTCAAGTTGATCAAGCTCAAGCACAAGGAAGGCAACGCTGCAGGTAAATTTTCTTCATTTTTCAATCTTTATGTTTAATGCTCCTTTGTTTCGTACAAGGTCACTCACAGTGTTTATGTTTTCAGAATGGAGACGAGGGTTGTACGAGCTCATCTTGAACGGCATTCATGGAGCTGTGAAGAGGGATGGTGTTGTTACGACGTTAGGTGAACTCGTGGTTAGTTATTATTACTGATTCCCAGTAAGCCATGCTGCTGATTTTATTAACTAATCATTAATTTTACGCTTGCTTAGGCCATAGATGGATCGATTCCTTCAGCTGTTGTGGACCTTTATACTCTGATCGATGCAGAAGTCCAAGGGGAGAATAGAAGTAATTTTTATTATATTGTCAAGGAATCGGAGAAGGTAATAAATATTATATTATTGCACACAATGTCAAATTGATTGATGTGCAAATGTAAGTAGCATCTGCAATACTATTTTCATTTTCCTTTATTTCTTTACTTGTTTATAGTTCCTTACGGATCGTATTTTAAAAGAACGTCTTGATATTGATACACTTCAAGATGTAGGGACACTGAAAAATTTAAACTTTCAGACAAAGTTTATCAAAGTCAAAACAAAACTTTAGTATGTATTTGTAATTGCTTACTGTGTTTCTAGGTTTGACATACTCACTTTCATAACTGTTTATACTTTTTAGCTACAAGCAAAAGAAGTTCAATTTATTTAGAGAAGAAAGCGAAGGTTATTCTAAGCTTATAGTAGAACTTAATCAAGAGCGTTCAGAATCTGAGGTGGAGTCAGTTTTAGAAATAGTCAAATCCCTTATCGGTACTATTTTATCTATAATTTTGTTTTAATTCACAAAGTAAAAAGTTTTACATTAATCAAATGTATATCTATTATTGTCTATAGGATATTTTAATCTTGATCCCAATAGAGTTCTTGACATATTGCTTGAAACTTTTGAAAATAGACCACAGGATGCAGCTGTATTTATACCTCTTATCAGATCTTATATGAGTGATCGAGAAGTCTTGTGTGAAGTATTAGGATTTAAGTATTGTTGCACAACTAATGCAACACCTTTCTCTTTACAAAAAGTCACAGCTTTAATGCTTCAACATGAAGTTATTAATTTAGATGATATACTGTCTTGGCTTGTACCTGATGACAAGATTATCATTAGAGATTATGACAATGATATGAAGCAAGCAAAGGAATATGTAAGAAAAATGAGTGTGATCTCAACTAAAGATAAAGAAGAAGAAAAAGAAGAAAAGGAACCAGTTGTGGTAAAATCTAATTAACCAATTTTTATTCAATTTTCGAAAGACATATAACGATAAAACATATTTTTTATCATAGGATAAGTACACTAGTAATCAGAAATTCGGACTCTGCGAAGCTCTTTTAGAAGTTGGAGCATGGGATGTTGCTCTGAGTCTTTTTAACAAATTTCCTGACCACAGTCTGACAGATCAGAAACCTATCGCCCAAGCGCTTTGTAGAATGATACATGCACTTATAGAGCCAGTCTATAGAAAGTTAGTAACGGTATTTTTTACTCGTATTTTTTATTACTAAAACAACAGTATTCTAAAGATCGCTATCTTTCCAGACACTGCATAATTTCGCCGAAACTGCCAGGTCGGAAAGTCCCACTTCTTCAGAGTCCCCTCGCACCAAAGCCCCTAGCCCGCTTGGAAGATATCCACGATCATCTGCTGCCCATGCTGGTGGCTCTTGGTCCAAATCTTCACCACGACCCCGTCCTTATGTACAAGATAATGCGACTGTGCCATGTGGCAATCAAGCAGTCTTCGCTCGATGCCAACAAACTACCCGGTGTCTACCTACTACCTGTGGCTAAAGAAAACACGCTTTACTATGACGTGCTCACGATCCTCGACGTGGCTCTCCTTCCGTCTCTTTCCTTTATGGACTGTAACTGCTGCGTCGCCGAGGAGATTTGGAATATTCTCAAGTGTTATCCTTACCAGAATCGTTACTCGCTCTACGCCAGGTGGAAAAATGACACGCCGTTACAGCATGCATCGCTCCTCAAGAAGCGAGCAGACGCGCAGAAAAAGATCAAAAACGTTATCAAGAGGGTGAGCAAGGAGACGATTAAACCCGTAGGGCGATCCATTGGAAAGCTCACTCACTCCTCGCCTGGCGTCTTGTTCGATTACGTAATTGTACAAATTCAACTTTACGACAATTTGATAGGTATAACTTTATATTGCTTGTTTATTATTAGTTAGTACAAAAAATCATTTAAAAATAACATTGCAATGGCGTACCACGTGATTTTTAGGTCCAGTTGTCGATTCACTTAAGTATCTCACTAATATTTCCTACGATGTCCTCGGATATTGCTTGATTGAAGCATTGGCTGGGGCTGAAAGAAATCGGTTCAAACATGATGGAACTAGTATATCTCTTTGGCTACAATCTCTGGCTTCTTTCTGTGGAGCTATATTCAAAAAATACAACATCGAACTCACTGGTTTGCTGCAGTATGTGGCTAACATGTTAAAAGCACAAAAGAGGTAAATTATCATATTTCTAAACCCACTTTTAATGGAAATGTGAGAAAATATTTTTACATTCTCTTTATGTATTATTTATGTTTTTCTTTCTTTTCCAATATCATATGAGAGTTAATCAAATAAATTTAGAGCTGTTTCACATTGAATAACATGATGTATCACATTGCAATGCAGTAGTAAGAACGTTTATTCGAATAGAAGCAATAACAATATGTCTTTTTCTTTCATGTACGAGCTTTGTAATGCCTTGTCGAAAATTGCAGATCAACGATCTGAATTGAAGACACAGTACGGGCCATGCGTTCGGGTGATCGTCCTTTCGTTACACATACTATTACGCTAAAAGACTCATCCAAAATTCAATGGTTTGGAGAAACAAACTTCACTCGTGACACGTAAATTTGTGGTTCTGTAAAACATTTCATTAGACGATAAAATTAAAAAAATTCAAAAGTGCGCGAGCGGAATCGTTCTTTATACTTCAAATTTTCGATCATACATGGCATAAGAAGATCGATTTGTGTTATCATGTGCTATGCATTCAAGAAGTTAAAGCTTCCTATTACTATAAGTTCTTTTGTCTTTAGTTGGTATAAATAGTGTGTGAACCAACATGGAAAACCAGGAACTAAAGCGATTTAGTCCTACTAAATTAAAAAAATCCTTTTGCTCATATATTTCACAAAGCTTTTGACAGATAACTGCTCCAAAATCAAAAATTCATATCTCTTAAACATTACATTACATTCAAAGTTACAAACTTGCACAACCGAAACAAGTTACCTGTAAAAATGATCTACACACTAGTCCCAATCTCATCAAAATGTAGTTACCAAAGGTGAGAGTTCTCGTGATTTGCGTGAAATAGAAACAGGCGCTTTAACAATATTGACATTCCTAATTCATTGTATTTTCAGAGCTTCGTGTATGTCTTAGAAATAAGATGAGAATTGGGAACTCGCATTTGTTTTTACTTCGTAAAAAAATTTTTTAATTATTGGCTGTAAATGGACTTGGAAAGGAATATAAAAGAAACAGGAGAGACGATGATGCGCGTACAAGTTTTCGTCGATGGACCTCGTCTATTTCATCGACGGGAATAAGTGACCATATATGGGCATTTATTAGAGTTTGTGACTAAAAAAAGATTTTGCTTTTTTTATTAACATAGCTTCTATCCGTTAATATTCATGCGCTAAATATTGAGTAGGTTAAATGGGAAAAAAATTTCGATTGCGATAATTAAATTCTAATTTTTCAAATTGGAAAAATCTTAGGATATTAATGATAAATAAATTTTATAGCAGTCATTTTAAAAATAAAAATTTACCAAACCCTTGAAAGTTAGATGTCTACAGTAACTTGATTTTTACAAATATTTTAACTTTTATTTTTCAGTTTGGATCTCCTAATTTTAAAAGAAATCGTTCAGAAAATGGCAGGTATCGAAGCAGCAGAAGAATTAACTTCAGATCAACTGGATGCTATGGCTGGTGGTGATCTCTTGCGTATCGAGGTAATTGATTGTTAATGCAGTAGTTAAAAAATTAGTGAGTTAACGATGTAAAAATACTAAATGAACATTTGTATTTAGGCTGGCTACTTTAGTCAAGTAAGAAATACGAAAAAATCGTCTCAACGATTAAAAGAAGCCTTAGCGGAACACGATTTGGCAGTTGCTCTCTGTTTGCTTATGGCACAGCAGAAACATTGCGTTGTTTATCGAGAAACTGAACAGTCACATCTTAAACTCGTCGGTAAATTATACGATCAGTGTCACGACGCACTAGTGCAGTTTGGCACATTTCTGGGTTCAATGATGACAGTCGACGAGTACGTTGGAAGATTACCATCCATTCATTCTATGCTTCAAGACTACCACATTCACGCAGATGTTGCATTCTTCCTCGCGAGACCAATGTTTGCTCACGCAATTTATGTAAGAAATTTTTTTTAAGCATGCTAAATATTTTGTGAATTTTTTACTTTGAGCAAGAATACTGAAGACTGAATTCTTTTAATTTTAGATTAAATATGATACACTTCGTAAGGCAGATCCAAATTATAAAAAAATGTCGTCATCGGTAAAGCAAGCGAAGTATGCCGAAGCTGCACAGGCAGTTATGGCACCAGTCGCTCTATCTGTTCGACCTTTACATCCCCTTAAAGTCTGGGAGGATATTTCGCCTCAATTTTTGGTTACATTCTGGTCTTTATCCATGTACGACTTGTATGTACCTGCAGATAGTTATCAGCGCGAAATCAACAAATTAAAAAACCTTGCGACACAAGCTGCTGATTCTAAGGATTTGGTGCGTTAAATTGTTATAAAATATTGTTAAAGAAAGCTTTATTCTTAACGTATTAATTATATTCTAGACCGCAAGCAAAGGAAAGAAAGAACAAGAAAGGTATACAACCTTAATAGAAAAATTACAGGATGAAAAGAAGAAACAGGAAGAGCATGTTGAAAAAGTTCAAGCTTATTTAAAGTAATGTGCAACCAAATTTTAATATGTTATTTCCTTAAAATGCATTTCACTCATTTAACTCATAAATTTACAGACAAGAAAAAGACTCTTGGTTCTTATCAAGAAGTGCAAAATCAGCCAAGAACGAAACGATAACACAATTTTTGCAGTTATGTCTATTCCCGCGCTGTACTTTCACAACTGTAGATTCTATGTATTGCGCCAAATTTGTACATACAATTCATTCTCTGAAGACTGCGAATTTTTCCACTTTGCTTTGTTATGACAGAGTAAGTCATGCTTATATTTAAACAAAAGTATATAATTATATGTTACCGTTAAAGATTTGAGAACACTTAAAAAAACATATATTTTCTTTTAGCTCTTCTGTGATATTACCTATTCAGTGACATCGTGCACAGAAAATGAAGCACATCGTTACGGCAGATTTTTGTGTGCCATGCTCGAAACAGTAATGAGGTGGCATTCAGAAAAGGCTATATTTGATAAAGTAATAACATTTTTTATAAAATAAGTGTGTTAATACAATATTTGATCTAACATATCATTGAAACCCTTTTTATTGCAGGAATGTAGCAATTATCCAGGTTTTGTAACCAAGTTCCGCGTAAGCAATCAATTTTCGGAAGCTAATGACATGGTTGGATTCGAAAATTACAGGCATGTATGCCACAAGTGGCATTACAAAATTACAAAGGCAATAGTCGTCTGTCTCGACTCGAAGGATTATGTACAAATCAGAAATTCATTAATTATATTAATCAAAATTCTGCCACATTTCCCTGTGTTAGCTAAGCTTTCGCAGATTCTCGAACGCAAAGTGGAAAAAGTACGGGATGAAGAACGCAACAAAAGACAAGATCTTCATGTTCTAGCCACCTCATATTGTGGTCAACTGAAAGCCAAAGCACCTCAAATGATTCGAGAGTCAGACTTTCATCACGTTGGCGACAAAGTAAGTTTTGTAACTTATTTTATATTCAATAAATTTCTCTGTCACATTCCATTCCATACAACGTTTTTTTAAAGGCTGCAAAAGCTTCGGAAACAACGGGAACTGAATCCAATACTGAAAAAGTAAGCAATGGTGTTTCAACCAAAGAAGTTAATAATGGTGATTCTCGTTCCGAAAAAGAAACCAAGGAACAACGAGAAAAACGCACTACCACCTCCAGCCAAGCTTATCAGTAAGCATAAATTTGTATTGCTATTCATTTTTAATTAATTTATATTACATTTCACTTTATTCATAACCAATAATACATTTTGTAGTGAGGGTTCGGAAAAGAGCAGGAAAAGAGAAGAGAGCAGAGAAGCTTCAGAGTCAAGGGAGAAGTATTCAAAAAAAGATGAATACAAAGATGAGGAGTTGCCCGACAAAAAGGACAGAAAATACTACAAAGTGAGTAAATCGTTAAGATTCGGAAATGTGAATTCGATCTTATAGTAAAATAAATAATTAAAATCTACGTTAATTTGTAGGATGACCATTACTATAGCGGATCTGCGGATAACTTCGATCGAGATCTTTCCAGTGTTTCTAACAGTAGCACTAGTTCTGGTCCAATGGCAGATGGTCCTGACAGAGGTAAATATGCAGGAACAAATGATTTTGCAATTATTTCCTAAAAATATTATTTAATCTTATTATGACACAGTTTCAGAACTTAAAAGAAGAAAAGTCGAAAGCAATCCCAAGGTTCGTCAAAATATTTTGCGTTTAATTCCAAACTGTAAGATAAATAAATCTAATAAACTATGTTCATTCAGGAAACCAGGCGTACCGAGGCAGCTGTAGAGAAAAAAGAACGTTCATCAGCCAAAGCCAAAATGCGTGAAGAGCAAAAGGAATTACGAAGGGAAAAGAAACTTGGTAGAAAAAGGGTAAATGTTTAATCATGATAAATAACTATATCGGAAATCGTCGTCATTAGTACATAATTGAATAAATTCAATAATTTGCAGGATAGAGGAGACGATATACTTGTTCCCACAGAACAAAAAAGAAGAAAAGACGATGATCGGGGTTCGTGATTCGAGACATATATTATTAATTTAGTTCTTTTATTTTTACGCGAAGATTATGTCACGAATATATCTAGATCAAGAATCAATCTATTTTTTATTTTCGTCTTTATAAGATTTGTTAAATATACGAGAGATTTTAAGGTTATTGGTAAAATTATTTCCTTTCAGCAAAGGGAACCCATCAAAACGGAGACATGCCTGAACACAGAGAAAAACATCACTACAGTAAGGTAAAAGGATGCTTTCACAAAATTCAAATTCCTCGTTTTATTGTTTTACGATTTCGCCATTCTCACAAAACGAAGCACCTGCGTGTTTTCATAATTTTGTATCGATTTCATCATGGTGTGTTCTACGACTATCTCCATGAAGCACTTTTTACAAATACTTTTGAAAATAATGCACTGGATTAATATTTAAAAAAAAAGACGTTTATAAAATTAAAGCTTTTTAAGAAGAAATCAAATCTAACAAACGCATGTGTATCAAATCGTTCTCTCTTTCATACAATAATCAGCGACTACTACAAGCGAATCTCATTCATTCATATCACTAAACTCACGTTTTATTTTTCACGTTTTCCCTCTCACCTCTTGCTTGGTAAAGTTAATTACGATCTCCTGATCAAATTTCTAACGAAGTCTTACTTGGCTCTCCTTAGTTCTCAAAAGCATCCGCTTCCAGTGCATTGAAAAGACGAAACGGGCGACAATGACAAGAACGAATCTAGGTGATACTTATTGTTTGAGTACCTACCCGAGATTGCAAAGTGTGATTTATCATAACGATCGTTTATATTATACAGAGTAAAAAAATCTCTACAACGAATGCTCTGTGTATTTTCAGGAAAAATCACCGTACGCAAAGGAGCGAACACACGAGCGGGAGGGACGCGAAACTCGTGACAAACAATATCCTTTTAAAACAAAATACTGAATTATCTGTGTGCATATATTATTATTCTTACTTTGCTTAATTTTATTTTGGGACTTTATTATTTTTCCCTTTCTCCTTGATTTCAAAGTATCTATAGAAATGCCTATTTTTATTCTGAATTGCAACTATGATTTATCGCTCGCGCTTATGTTCATTTCTTTGCACGTTTTTTGATTGATTTTCATAACACGATACAACTACTATATTTTTCTTAACTAATGAATACTAGACGAAGTTCGGATCCCAAGCGAAGATGATGCAAAACAGCGGATGGAATTTGACTTACATTTTATATGGCTACGTTTGAATGTTGTATGTAATTAATTTAGAATTCAACAAGTAATAAAGAAAAATAGTGATCAATTTGTATATTACGTTTACGCCCAATTTTATATAATAAAAAATATTTCAAACGAGTATTACATTTTAGTTTTTTTTTCTTTCAATTCCATTTGTACTTTCCAGTCTTACACGTCTATACATATATAAAACTCACTTTCATTAACTTTATCGAATATACAATAATTATTATTCAGTCATCGGGACGAGTTAGTAATGAAATTAAAATAATACTGGTCCGCTTTCATACTCTCCTCCTCCAGACGACGCAAACGCATTTTAGCATCTTGAAGTATATCTTCAGTTGAACTGCTTTCACTTATTATAGTGTTTGTATGAAAAACCCTTATTGATGAAATAGGTACTTCTGCATCAGATGAGCGTTTCAATTGAATCTCTTCTAATTTACGTGACAAGTGTAAAACTTTAGCTGTTAATTGTTCAATTCTCCATCGTTGTTCTTGAACAAGTCCACTTAAATCTTGTTTTTCTTGATTTAAAATGTTCCTTTCATTTCGAGTTGAAACAAAGCTTTCAAATTCTGTCTGCATTTCAGCATCTTTCATGATTAAATTACAATTTCGGTCTGCATGAGTTTCTTTCTGAACTTTCAATAGTTCATTTTGTAACTTTTTCATATCCTCTTCAAACTGCCTATAACTGTTGCGTTCTTTTTCTAATCTGTAAAGTATAAAATAGTTGTGAGTAAAAATTTATATGAATTTTACGTTTGGGAATAAAATTTTTACCTGGTTGCTTCTTGCGACAGTAATTTTTCTTTCGTTACCAACTCACTTTCCTTTTGGGCAAGCTGTAAATATTGCTGCTTTTGGTTTTCATTGAGTTGTTTCTCTTTCACATTATACATGTGGATTAATTTCTAAAGGGACATATTATAATAATATTAATTAAAAGATATAAAACTCAGAAATAAATATCATTAAGTAACTACATGAATTCACCTCAGCTTTTTCCAACTTTTCTTGTAACATTAAAAGTTGTTTCTCCATGACTAATGTCTGTTCTTTTAATTCGGTTTCCTTTTGCCTTAACTGAGCATTAAATAAATCTTTTTGTTGGATCAGTTTCTTTTTAGCAGCCTCAAACTTTAGAGTTTTGGACAAAGTAGTTTCATTAGACTCTATTGTTTGTACTTGTTGGTGCTTTACACTATTATATTTATCTTTACTACTCAAAGTGTATAAGTTATTGCCTGTAGTTCTAATGCATTGAAATATACAAAGTAAAAGAGGCAAATCATTAGCTGCGTAGTTATTAATAATACTTTGACCAGTGGGTTTCAAAGGCTCAATTCCCAATGTTTCTAATGCATGAAAGACATAATCACTCTCTAACTTTTGCCTCGAATCTGATGAGTTTTCACTATCAGCCTGCCTTACATGTTTATTAAAATCGACTAAAAGAGGAGCTTCACTAGCTAATACTGACAGGGTATAAACATAGTTATGATTCCAAAGATATTCTGCTATAAGTAAATCATAAACATACTGTTTTGCTGATTTCGGTGTAGACTTATCCAATTTTTGAGACAAGTCTCTACTTTGTAAGGCATTCACTAAATTCCATCTAAGATGTGTTCGAATATTTGAAATAATTCCACACTTGTCAAACCTACAATCAAATTATTGTTGTAATTATTAATTAATTAAAAAATTGGTCTTGCCATTGGCTTTGAACGAAACTATAACCTATGACACAGTTATTTTAAATTAATACTTGTTCTTTACCATGTATAAACAGTGGAGTAATCATCTTCCATTACGCGCTTTTTGAACTGGATGCAAATCGTTTTTCATGTATAAAAGATCTCTTTTTTCCAGTCCTCTTATATACAGTTTTATAAACACAATAATAAATAAACTATGTATACATATATAGTGTATGTAAGAGTAGGAACTAGGAACTTATATGCGGGAAGCGCCAAAGTGACAGGTGTGCCGTTTCCGTTTGCCGTGCGTCGGTTATCGCGCTGACCGGCCATCGAACGCAAGACGCAACTATACTTATATTATGACGCAAACGCGCATATTTGCACTCGCCACAGGTGTAAAAATAACATGGCGCCAAATTAAAATTACAAAAATCATCATAAAAAATTTAAACAACAATTTTATTATCTAATTATATGTATATGCATAATTTTTTTTTCAAAAAATAAATATTTGATATTCTCATAAATATGTATAGGTAAAATTGTCATTCAATCAATTATTTTTCATTCAAACAAGTTTTTTTAAGTAAACAAATTAAAATAATTAAAATTATTCCCAATACAGAGTGTGAAGTTTGAGTAGATGAATTGCAAGGCATAATGTTGCTATTACCAACAGATCTACATGCACATGCTTCAATAACGTGACCTCTTATCTGAAGTTTAAAAATAATGTAACTTGTTAGATTTTTATTTTAATAGTTACAATCATCTATTTTGTTGTTTTTACCTTTTGAGTATAACATCCATCATTTATAGCATCAAAACCATCAATCATTTTACCACAAAAGTAACTAATGTTTGCAACTGCGAATAAAACATAGTGTTATATTTGTCATTTTTTAAATTTTTTGAATTTAATTTTACCTTTATTATTAAATATGTACGTGTATTTTATACAGCTGTATCCTTCTTGCAAAACACAATAAATATCAGTTTTGTTTTCATTCAACCAGAGGTCAGTAAGATTTGGTAGTGTTTTACTTACTAGAATATGATTAAATTTTTTATATTTAGATCAATAATGAAAAATATAAAATTATATACTTAAATTTACACACTGAACTCACTTTCTACTGGTTTGATGCAAGGAATGCCTTTATATTTTAAATCTGAACAGTTAACTTTAGTATTTTCATCGTGTGTAGAACCAAGCCATGACATACTGAAGCACAGTTGATCATTCTTTTTATAAAAATGAGTATCGTTTACAATCTCCTGACCTGATAAAATACTTCTATTATCAAAATATGTTTTATCTTTTATAATTTTAAGTATTCAAGATTTTAAATTTACCATAAACACTATAAAATACCACAAATAATGAAACGCTCCAAAAAATTAATTTTATCATTTTGTATGGAATAATGAAACCTTAGAGACTAACTATCTACTATTGCAATATCTCATACCTGGGTCAGTTAACTGATAAGTTATCTATTTTACAAAGAAGTATATTGATAATTGAGGTGTTAAACAAGAATTAGCAATAAAATTTTTTAAACTTTTTATTTTTATATATTTTACTCTTATTACTTTGGACAATTTTTCTTATCTACTTATTTATAAAAATATAAATATTTGATAGATAAAAATATTTTTATTATCAAAATAGCAGTATTTGTAGCACATTACGAATTAACCTAGTAAAAAAGTGTTGATGATGAAGAATATAAATGACAACTAATTACTATGATTTTAAAAAAGTACATATAAATATTACTAATGACAAGTTTTCTTTTAGAGTCTGTAAAAGATTTTAAATTGCATCTATAATATACATTTGTTCATATCTTTTTCATTCCACTGTGTTAAAAAACTCTCTTTAAAATTCATCATGTCTTGCTAAAGCTTCTCCAAAATCTGTAGCTTGCGAACCAACAAAAATATCGTATTTTTCTAAAATTTCTTCTTTTGTTAGTTTATGGTCTGCATCAGAGTCTGCTTCATAGATAAGATGACGAGCCTCTGCTTCAGCATGATCAAAGTCATCTGGTAAAATCCAATTTTTAACCTGAAATGGAAATTCATTGTCAGTATTTTATATAATCTTATGAAACTTTAAATTTAAGTTAAACAGTTAAGTTTACTTCATCATTATCCATGAAACCATCACCATCTTTGTCCCGATGTGTAGAAAACTGTTCCTGCTCATTTTTCACCCATTCTGGTACTTCTTCACCTTCTTCACCTTTGTACATGTCACCTATAATAGAGCAAACCATTGGTCAATGTTGATACTAAGCAAATAACAAAACATGAGAAAAAATTAAATTACCAATGTATTCAGCGAGTGAAATCTTGCTATCCTTATCTGTGTCAATATCCTCAATAGTTTCAATCACTACAATGTCCTTCATATAATCCGTCTCCTCTGGATGCAAGAATGCAGCAAACTCATCCTTTGTTAGAGCATCATCACCATCCTTGTCAGCAATAGACCAACGTCTTCTCTCTCTCTTTTGCATAGTAGCGTAAGAGTAATTTTCATCTTGCTTATCAAGCTTTTCTGGATCAGTTTCATCGAGGAAACCGTACACTCTGCCACGATATTCTTCCCAAGCTATTTTATCTTTGCCATCTGGATTATGAGATTGCCACTGTCTTTCAGTGTCATCTCTGCTGTAGCGCAGCTGGGTATACCTGATCCAATCTTTAAGCTCTTCCTGTGTAACGTAACCATCTTTGTCTTTGTCAATCTTATCAACTATAAGTCCCAGTCTTCTCGTGCTTTCTTCAGGACTTAACTGCTCGAAGGTTTTGGCTTCTTCTCCCAGAAACGCTTCATGATCGTAAGCTGGGTTGTGCTGCGAGTAAATAAAGTGCTCTTGGTTGCTCAATTCCTGAAAAATGGATTGCAATGGCATGTGACCCCATTTAAGAAAACCAGCAGGTTATGAGTAGATTCAAGCGTTATTCTATTTTTACGGGCAACATCCGTCAACAAACGACTCCGAAAATAGAAGCAAATAAAATCGCCTGTTGAAACGTCAGAAAAAAAAATCCATAAAAAAATGTGATAAGAAGAAGCGGACGCAGCAGAAAGATAAACAAAAAGCGCGCTACCTTATCCAGCACCCGATCCTTATGCTCCTCGTCGTTCTTGGGTATGGCCGTGGCGACGACGACCGCCACGAGCATGAGCACCTGGAGCACGAGCCGTCTCATTATAGTGCGAACGAAAGGGAGTCTCAAACCGTAAAAGCTTCTTCCTCGAAGCTCGGGATCTCGCGTTAGTATGCAAGGCCGACTAGGAGGCTCGACGTCGACGAGGAGTCGCGAGTCTGTCGCTGACTGGAGTCAAGCTCTCGTGGGTGCAGTAGCCTGTACGTGAGGAGGAAAGAGCAGAGGCGGCCCATAAAGTTCCCCCGTCGAGGCGACGAGTCAGCTTCTCTCCAGGCTCCACATCATCAAAAGTCGAGCCGGCCGCCGGCCGACGAGCGCTCCGCGGCGGCTCTACGGAGATTCGATTCTTCCGCGCCGCGTCTGGACTTTGGATTGGTATACTTAAGTGTATATCCTACGGAGAATCGGAGAATGGACTGAATGGAGATGGCTTTTCCATGTATATAATTTTATACGGTGCGATCTACTGTTTCCCCCCTCTCACTGCCTCCCGCTGTGCGCTCAACGCCTTATATTTTACTTTCGTATCTTATGCAGTGTTATGTGTAGGATCGAGTTTTTTTGGGTCGTTATATTCAAACATGCAATGTAATATACTTAAGTATAAGTAAGCAGCTCTAGGACATTACATTACGCTTATAGTTTTGTGGAACATGAAAGCTATACTGCCAGTTTTTTTACACCTCACAAAAACTCGTTTGAGATAGTTAATTCGGGTAAAATAGTTTTTTTTCGGAGTTGACCAATAAGAAATGAAATTCGTTTCGATAACGAGAGTATAATAAGTATAATATTTCGATGATAATTATATTGTCAAATCTCTTCGCAAATAATAGCTAACTACCAACATTTCGCAACAGATTGGCATCACTATATTATGTATAGAATTAATATAATAATATTAATATTATTAATTATATTATATAATCATATAATTATATAATATACATGAGTGTTTCTCTGTGAGATCGACCCAAAAAAATTTTTTTTTATTCAAACTATCCTAAATCTCGCTTCTACTCGAAGAAATACAACTCCCCAAATTTTTTTAGATTTTTTCCATCTAGCCCCTTCGAGCGGCAGAGGGTCAAAATTGATGAAATCAGGATTTTTGGCATTTTTTGCAAATTTTCAAAAATTCGTAGCTCTCGAGGGAAGCGTTTTTAATCGAAATTGCATAGAATACTTTTGCAAGGAAATTTTCTTTAGTTTCTACAAAAAATACTTCCAATGTGACATTTATACTTATACGTTTTAGAAGATAATTATTGTATGCAATTTAGACATTTAAATTTAAAATTTTCAAGGTTCAATCTTACGGATTGAGATGAAAAAATTTGTAAAGATTGCTTTTTTCAATACAAAAGTATCTGGACTTATCCCTAATACGTGAATGAAAGTTCAAGACCACTTAGAAATCGAAATATCACTTGCTGAAAGCAAAAAATTGGGTACGTTTCCTCTCTGAAAAAAATATATTTACAAAAAAAATTCTAAGACGAAAAGTATTCTAATTGAGATTTTTCTTATTTTAAAATCGATGAAAATGTCGAATTTTAATCAAAGCTATATCTTTACCAAATTTTTTCATCTCAATCCGTAAGATCGAACCTTGAAAATTTTGAATTTAAATGTCTAAATTACATCTAATAAAGCTATTCTGAAACGTGTAGAGAGTATTTCTCGTAGAAACTAAAGAAAATTTCTTTGCAAAAGTATTGTATGCAATTTCCACTAAAAACGCTTCCCTCGGGAGCTATGAATTTTTGAAAATTTGCAAACAATGCCAAAAATCCTGATTTCACCAATTTTAACATGCAGCTCGAAGGAGTTTGATGGAAAAAACCTAAAGAAATTTGATGAGTTGTATTTCTCCGAGTAGAAGAGATTTAGGATAGTTTGAATAAAAAATAGAATCACCCATGTATATTGTATATGCATAGCAGGCAAAATTTGACCCAAATTTTCAAGCCTTTACGAGATCGCATTCTAGATGTATACGATAGCCATTCTGAAATGGCACAATTTTCACATCGCAATTATCCAACAGCTATTATGTTATGATTTAAAACGTCATATAATTGGCCTGTCAGCGTATTTTTTCTCTCCCTAGCCAAGTGTTCTGCAACTCAACGACTCCTTTATGTGTTGTTCTACAATCTACATGCACAGAACGATTCAGCCGGAAATTTTCTATACTAAAATTCGTAAACTTTAACCGAAGTAAATATATAATTGTTGATAAAGTGTGATGTAAGGAAAACTTTTGGAGAATATATTTTGAAACATATGCGTATATAAAATAAATTAAATGTGAAACATTGTAAAATTTTTAAAAATTTCCTAGTTTGCCACAAGCGTAAAATATTCACAGCTTTTTAAAATTAATTAATTATTCACAAAACTATAAAATCGAAACATTTCATGAAAAATGACAGTAAATTTTCGAAATAAAATAGCAAAAAATAGCAGTTTATTGTGATAAAAAATATCGTGATACTAACAGTATAACAGAATTTTTCGTAAAACATATTCCGCAACATATTTTATAAGGGAATGAAAAAAATTTTAACAACAGAAGTAATAAAATGTCATATTTTTAATGAAGACTGAATAATGCAGAAGAAAGAGGAATTTATTACGAAATAAAATGTAAATAACACAATAAAGTATAACTGCTCGATTCTATTTTGTTAGACACTGGTAAATGAGTTTTAACGTTTGAACAATATGCTTAGTTAGAACAAGTAATTTATGTAATTAATAATTTTATGATGATAATAATAATAAATTATTATGGATCCCGACGAAAATTAAACTTATTGGTATAAAAGCGTAAGGTAAGAAGGTAACGTGGTATACGGAAAGAAATCATACAACATCGTTATACTCTGTTAATGGCATCGTATGTCTGTTTTATTCACAACGAAGTAATATTTCTCGGGACAGGCAGCTCGATCGCAGTCATCGCTGTCATCTATCTAATGCAATGCGATTTTTTCATCGGACTATTATGACACACCCACAGACAGGCACACACACACGCGCACTTCTTCTTTCTCACATAATAAAATGTACACATGATTCTACGACTTAAACACAAAGCGAATACTTTCCTCCAAGGTGTCATCTTATTAATTGCTATGATCATTTCTAAAACATTTTATTGTTTTATGTATGTATAATGTATATGCACCTTCTTTCCATTTTATTATACAATGTATACATACACATATATATATATATATATTTACAAAAGTAATTATACGATTCAGTATTGAACCATAACATTTGTGCTATGTATATATTTTTTATATTTATATTATATATGTATATCTCTAGTATGTATGTACATACATTTTCATATAAGTACTTTCTTATGTATGCAGTCGGTATATAATATTGTGCAGTAGATTTCGCGATTTTGTGGTTCTCGTATATAATATAGGATAAAAGATTTATATATGTATATATAGATAATCCATGAATAAGGCAAGACATTGTTCATGCTCCCTGTACAGAAGAGAGATAAACGCATGTGTTCTCTCGAGCGTAAAAAGAGCGAGTGTTCGATTCGCGGAAACACACGGATGCCTATGTCTAGATATAAATAGTGTAACTATAAAGGTGTACATACATCCGTTGATAGAGTTACAAAATGAATATATATACAATTTTCTCTCTGTTAGCCACTACACGCGCACGCATTATTCCAACAGACGCGACTCTCTTGTCTTTCGTTATATATATTCACATGACTAAACTTAAACATTAGAGAACTTCAATAAAATACCACTGCTCCTGTCGATGGGTCTAGTACTTACAATTAATGGTTTCTCTTTATCAATCGACATACGAAGACATTGGTAAATAAGTATCTATAGGTACATAATTTAGGTAAAACAATAGAAACATTCTCTTTTAACTTTCCATACACATAGCTTTGATGTTCAAGCGTAAAAAGCTAACAAGTCCTATAAACAAAAATCTAATCCTACAACTCATTTCACTATCACGTAATAAGGATATCCGAATTCGTGAAGGCTAATATATCGTCATAATAATAATAACAACAACAACAACAATAATAATAATAATAATAATAATAATAATAATGAAAATATGTATATGTAGTATTCATATGCGTGGCTTTAGTTCCTTGCGTGATCTTTAAAAATAGTAAAATAGAAAATCTTATAATATGTAAAGCAGAATAGTCGCTTGCAGTGTTTACAATTTCATTGACGCAAACTGCAAAGCGCTTACAGCTTTGTAACAAGTCTCTAAAGCAAAGCTGAGAAGTTTCTCGAAGCTTTTGCATAATTTATCACTCACATATTCGACAAAGATTCTAAACTCATGCGAGCATGTGTGCTGCAACATGGCATTTCCGAGACCGAAAATTTGGTTAAGAAAAATGAGAGTATACTACGATGAACAGTAGGATATTTATGTATGACCATAAACAGAGTATATAAAATTCTTGACGTTCTTTTGGATTGAATCCCTAATTTGTATAATTAGATTGGCAACTGTTAGTAGAATTTACCAATTTTAAGATTTGAAGTCAGTATTACAATTGGCAGTGTTAAAACAAGACGGATTTTACAGTGAAAAGTTTTACCAAAACAAATTTGTAATGCCTAAAAGAAACTAAAAAATAATAAGAGCCCGTTTATGATCGAATAAGTAGTCAATTTAAAAAAGAATAACAGTTGATTGAGTTTTTGTAAACGAGCCCTTATTGAATTTTATTGATCTGCAGTCTTTGAATCCATACCATTTTTCATCTTCATCTTTAGTATAGGCACTTTCACGAGATTTGTTAAAAATGCCATATTACTTTACAATACCAAGCCGCATTATTGCCTTCAAGTAATTCGTCGAATTTATTTGGCTTTAATCAGATAACAGTTTGAAACTACGCTAAAAATTCTCTTGTAACCAATACATGTGAGAAATGAATAAAAAATCAAATAAGCTTTCGAAAACCTGAGCTGTATCACTTCATCCGATTTTAATGTAGTTAAATTTCGTATGCTTCATGTGGTATAAGAATATTGTTTGGTAAAAATAAAAGATATGGCTAAACGTAAAAAATTAACGATGTTATATTCAATATTGTTCGTTTGAATAGCCGTTAAGGAGGCGAACTGAACATAGAAAATTAAAATAAAAAATGCATTCGTTCCCAAATATTCATACTAAAAGTAATAAAAACAATAATAAACGATATTAATGTTCAAGTATAACATAAATACTCGTAAACTTCAAAATAGGGAAAAACGATCACAATACTTAGTGCACCATCATTTCATACAAAACGTATCTTCATCTACTAGCTCTTACGTTTAAAGCACTTACCAGCGTACAATAAAGTAGGTATTATTTATGTAAAAATGCCGGAATGAACTCTACTTTATGGGTAATAATCGAGTAAATCCCACTTGACATTTTTATGCACTAAGCATAGAATGCAATTCGGTAGAAATGCTTCATATTTTCACAATTAACGAGACAGATTTCTCTTGAGATTTATCTGTAATAATGAAAATTCACAGAGAATTTGCGTCATTCGTTAAAGCGTTAGAAAAATGTCTTGAGTAAATTTATGAAGATGTATCTGGTTTATTAGTTTTAACATTATTCGCCGATAAATCTCAAATAGTAATCCATCGCGAGGATCTTTTGATCCAGAGACGTACATTCAAGGAAATTCAAGTTCGACAGCAAAAACCTTGATGATTATTGCTGTGTTGTTGGGGGATTATAAGTAAAATAGCCAGCCGCATATTTACAGCAGGTAGTCCGTAAGTGTCGTAAAAAAACATTCGATGCCGGGCAAGGTCATCGTAGTCTCTGGTTCGTAAAGTTCCAGCAATCAATTTAGAATAACGATTAAATAAAAACTAATGCGTCGAAGCCACGGGTAAAAACCTCGCGATCACGAGACATTTATGTGATAAATGGAGAGGGTCCGTTGATCGAGCTCCATTCCGTGCTGATCGTCGGTTCTTCTCGAGCCGATATCTTCGTGGGGTCCGAGGATACCGTTGTCAGCGGTCTGCACAGCAAGGCCTGTCTGGGTGTGCTACAACCGTTCGGGTTGGCTAGCAGCTTGACTGCACCGCCTCGCGGCAGCCTGACTTCTGCGAATAAAGGGCACGAAGCCCCAGAGCATCGAGCCCGAGATGAGGATGAAGCCGAGTATCGTGTAAATCCACGTGAAGCTCCCTAGACGGTCGAATACCGCGCCGCAAATGGGCGGCCCGATCAGCTGGAGAAGACCATTGACGAAGAGCGAGATACCGTAGGAGGACTCGAGCTTCTCGACGCCGAGCATGTCGGCCATTACAACAGCGGTGACACCGACGTAGACACCCGAAGCTAAGCCGAAGATGCTGCAGTAGGCCATGACCAGAGTGTAGTCGGCAGTGGAGGGCAGAATGGCCAGCGAGACACCGGAGATGAAGAGGCCGCCGACGAAGTACCAGTGCTTTGGCATGAGCCGAGTGTCGGACAAGGCTGCTCCGCCGATGCGTCCTGTAACGCGATTATCAATGCGTGCGTCAATGATTAATTGCCGAAGCTAGTGGGACGACTGAACTGGAATTGCTCGCATCGACTTACCGACGAGATCGAAGAGGGAGATGATGGAGAGCAGCAGAGAGCCTTGGTGATCGGTGAAATCGAGCTCCTCGCAGTACTTGGTGATGAGAATGACGAAGTTGGTATAGCTAATGGCATTGGTCGAGTTGGAAATGAGAATGATGAGGTACATGGGGTCCTTGAGGAGGCTGCAGTCGAAGAACTTGTTCTGCGGTTTGTCCTCGGCCTCCCGCTCTCGCGGCTGCAGCTTGGCCGTCTTCTCCGGGCTCTTCCTGAAGGTCGAGCTGAGGGCGTTGAGGGTGAGGGTCGAGGCGTACTCGGGCTGGAGAGCCGTGAGCGTGCTCCCGTGGTAAGGTGTGCTGATGTAGTTGAAGGAGGAGGTGCTGGGCGAGAGGGGCGGCGGCTTGTTCGACCTCCGCGAGTGTCTCTGGCTCTCGGGGACGGCGTGGAGCGCCGGGGTGCTGCGCATCTGCCCGGCCATCTCGCGGCCGCCCACGGGCATGCTGATCTTGCGCGTGCGAGCCTGGTTCGCCGCGGGCTTGTAGTAGTTCTCGAGGGCGACGCTCGACGCGCTCTTGGGGACGATCGGCGTCGCGGACTTGGCGTCGCCGTTGCTCGTCGGCGATCGCTCGCTGCAGCTGCTCACCGGACTCATGGCCGCCAGGAGCTTGCTGCTCGTGTTCTTCTCGTCCTCGGGAGCCGTTATCGCTATGTCGACGTCGGCCTCGGCCAGAGGCTCCAGAGCCGCTGCCTCCTCCTCGTCGCCCAGGCTCGGCTTCTTCGCCGGGACCAGGTGCTTCTCCACCGGCTCGTACAGCAGGGCACACGCCCACACGTTCAGGGTCACGGCGCCCATCAGCAGCATTGCGCTTCTGCAAAGTTCATTCAGCCCTCTTGTATACTTATTCAATTGTTGCGGGCAAAGTAAGCGTTCCACCCTATCCACCCGCATATGGCAACAACAATCCAATGCAATACTTTCGAATCGCGTAGTCTGATCGGCAAATATAATATATAATGAATACGCAAACCATCCTCGTGTCTGGACTCACTGTCATGGAACAATATTACTGCATTCACGCACGTTTCTATATTAATTCGACAAACTGCAAGTGCAAGATAAAAGGAACATTTATACTGGTATTATACTTTCTCTGCCACTAGCTTTTCGATCAGCTGATATTAGTTCTAACTCCAAAAGATTGCAACAGTTTGAAAGAAGAAAACACGAGATTGATTTTATTCTTTGCAACGCAATTCATTTCTCAGGCAAAACATCGAAAATTTCTGTAATCTCATTCAACGCGCACGTTGTTGCACTTATTTACATCGGCTGCACCAACGAAAATAAATCAGTCTTATTTTTTTTCTGTGTAAAGCAAAAATATTACGTTCAATGACAACTATTATTTTCTTACTCCGCAAGAGACAATGTAACGTAACATTCGAGTAGGCAATGAAACATAACAAATCATACCGTATAACCATAATCTTAATTTTCACATGTCTCGAAAATAGGTGTATTATCCAATTATGGAATTGGCACTCACCCCACATCGTAGACCTCCAGCATCTTGGTTATTATCGGAGGCATGATGATCGATCCGAGAGAACTGCCGGAAATGCAAAAGCCATTGGCGAGTCCTCGCAGCCTGACAAAGTACGAGGTGACGATGTAGACCGTCGGTGGAAAGGCCAGACCTGCACCGATTCCCACGAATATTCCATAGCTGAAGCGCAACAAATCCAATATTTCAATACTGAGATAGACAGTGCACAGTGTACAGTATGGGATAAATAAAATTTCTGTATACCAACCTCCAGTAGAGATAGCTGATGGACGTGGCGAAGTAAGACAACATCATTCCAACTCCGGCAAAAGTACCGCCGATCAAGCTGACGGTTCGATACGAGTATTTCACGGACAGAATACTCGATAGTGGACCTGAGAAACAGAAAATAATCCAGAGTTCAGTGATATATACAAAATAAATATTATTGTTTTTTAATACATGTTCGTTAACAGTGGAAAATATTTTCTTGATTTGAAACGTATTAGATTAGCTGTTTTTTAGACTTAAAAAAAACCACTGAATATCATGTATTATCATGCATTTAAGTCTGTTTTTAACGCAATGTGAGATTGTTACTTAAAGGAATCTGATGTCAACAAAAAATAAAAAGTTTGAATTTAACGCTAAAACACTTGACCTACTTATAATAATACATTGTGAGTAAATTATATGTTATTGTTTTGTCTACGATATTGTGATACGATGAATTAACAGCACTTGTAATTGAATTACAGACCCATTCAAAGGTCCATCTGTCTCTCTATGAATCTATTTGACATGCGTTGACATGTACATATAGCTTACAAGGAAAATATTATCTTTGTGTAGCTTTACAACTTAAACGAAATATAGACGTGCTTTTAAGGTTTACTATGCATGTACATTTTAAATACTTGTCTTTAAAGTTTAACTCGCTTGAAGGTAGTATTTAGAGGAAAGACGCATCAAGTTCAAATTTAAATTTAAATTTCGCAAATTACTTCAAAGAAAGATACTCACTGCATTACATCAGTACAAAGGGCAACTATGTCTTGTGTTTTAATAAATAATTTACTTGCTTTTAATTATCCTGCAAAATTTTAGCACTTTTTTCTTTGTTTTTTTTTTCTGATGTGTGCATCATAATCTTATATAGTGGTAGAAATGCGATACTTTTAAAATTAGAGAATAGTTTTATTTGTAAAAATCCATTTGATTTGAAAGGCGGTAAATTTGAAAATATAAAAGAATCCTTATACAAGTACAATAATTTTACATAATATTTAATTTTTCTTTCCAAAAGTATAGTATCTACGAATATAATCTCATCAATGTCACTTTTCCGCTTGAGTAAAGATTTTTCGCTTTCAACAAGAGGATCTTGTGCGCGTTGAATTTTCTTATCCAAGATTGCTTTCCTTTCGAATCGGATGATTTTTTTTCCTCAAACGGATTCTCCTCTTTTAATGCGTGTGCATAATAAGGCACTGCGACGTACCCAAGGAACTGTAGAGAAAATAGCAGAGAGCCGGAATCCAGGAACTGGCCGTAACGGAAGAGCCAAACTTGGCGATAAATGCCTTGTAGAAGACACTGAATGACTTGATACCGCCAGGAATAAGGACGTTAACCATGACCGCCGCCACAAGGACGAACCAACCCCAGCCTCCGTCTGGGGGTACCATCTCGCAGTCGGGATCGACCGGTCGTCTCTGCTTTTTCGCCGCTGAAACACAAAAAGACATCCGTACAATTAGCCCAATTATTATATGTATGTATGAAATAGAAAATTCCACGATTACGCAAGCGCTCTGGGAAAAAAAGACGCTCATCTTCCCAGAAGCGCGATTAACGCGGATAATTGGCTTGGCCCATATCTAAACCAAGCAAACATCTCCTTCTTCGCGTCAAATTCATTCGCGTCTCTCCTTCTCGAAGGTAATATTTCTTCATTGGCCGCGACGCCGACTGGGTACTTAGAAGCCATAAGGTCGTCGCCAAACAATTGACGAGAATATATAGGAGCGAACGACGGCAATTTCCAGCGGCGTTAATTAATTCGATCGCTCACTCTCTCGACCAGTTTATATTTAGCTGACGACATCGCGGCTTTGTAATTCACGCGCTGCTTCGTCTGTAATATACTTAAACACGCTGTGTAGTGCCTTGTGTGCGTGCCTCTAACGATTTCGTTAAAGGGGTGACAAAGCCAATTAAAAATTCAAATTTCGCGATTATGGGTGTTTACTCAGAGAAATTACTTTTTCCTTAAGAGAATATCGTAGCCAATCCGAGCTAATCGTTGTTTACAAAATATACGGTTTAATTGTAATACAAAAAAAAAAACAAATCATCGACTGCAAGTTTGCATTCAAATTGTTCAATGAATTATTTATCAACAAATGTTAAAATTCCAAACTACGTCAAAACGACGGTCATGCTACGTTTTCCAAGATTATTTGCCCTCGCCTTAGATCATATTTTCAATTGTTTATTTAAATTGTAAAGCAATCGGACAGATTCAATTTATCAAGCTTTTTTGTACTTCACTGTTGCATAAACTTTTTTATTTATGATCGAAAATTTATTTATTTATTTAATTTTTTTTAGATTAAACACAGGTTTCAACCTTCCCTTAAATATTATTAAAGAGAATTTTTCATTTGATTCGAAAGCCGTCTTCTTCGTTTCCTCAACTTACACAGCTCTTGTTCATTATTTTCCAAAATTTCTTAGCTTAATGAAAGCTTGGAAAAATCATAATAATATTTAAATATTGATTATATATAATAATTTAACAATTTATAGATTGTATCTGAGTTGTCTTAATTTGACCTAGATATTTACCTCATTATGTCTAACTAGACACTTTCATCCATAACCAGTTCAGGGCTGGATAGTGGATGGTTAAGTATAGTGTACTTTATACTTGATTTTTTAGTCAGATTGTATAACGAGTAGTAAAAGTTATATTATTGAAACAAACCACAAGTTAGCCGTTCTTAATCGTTACATAAATGTATCAATACAAACTTACAATAATAAGGTTCCAGTTTATATCGTGCCTGAATAAGAGAGAAGATGTATAAAATAATAATTTAGCACAAAAAATATAAATGATATATAATCATCCTGAAAACTATATCGTACAAGACTGTTGAAAACAATGCGCCACTAAACAATAGTGTAAATTAACACAAAAAATGAACCAGAAAAATAATCGAGATTCTGAATTTAAGGAATTGTAACTACCAAAGCCGGTTGTGTGTAGATAATCAATACAACATTTTTTAAATTACAATTCAATATAATTATGAACAGTATATAAATTGATACATAATATTAAGTCAAATAATAATAAGCATAGTAATAGGTGGTTTACACATTTATTTATTTATCTATTTATTTATATAATTATTCATTCATTCACATCATAAATTTTTACGTATTTTTTTTTTGCGCGAATTTTATTGCGCATCACTACCTCTCCCTACGCTTGATTTTATCCCAGTTTCAAACTGTTTAAAAAATATTCGTTTATCCCTTCATTTGGTTGTTGTTTAAAAATGTGTACTAGTATAATACATAAAATTCATACTAGTATTTGGCTTAAATTCTACCCATTTTTATTATCCATCAATCTATCAACTTCCTAAACACATTTCTCATCTATCTTTGATCTGACTAACCCGTATTTCAACAAGTTATCTACTACTACGCTTCCATCTATATCTGATTACACAGTCTATACTTTTTGTCTCCAAAACCCTTTTCCTTACCCTAACTATATTTCCACATCGCAACCTTGTCCTCTATTGTCCCGCCTCTTATATTTTGGTTTGCTCAGTTTTTTGTCTACTTTCGTTCTTACAAATTTTTTTCCATGTTATACTCTCAAGACATCAACTCTAATATTCTTTCCCTCAAGACTTTGAAGAAATCTCTTCCCATGCGCTAGAGTTTGAATTTTTTGTAGTTCTCAATTTTTGTCGGAAATATATTTTTGGTAAACGATTTTCTTCCATGCTATGCATAGACAAAAGAGATCTCTTCGCCCTCTTTTTTTCTGCTTCCATAACTAGCTCCTTCCTGATTCCATTTGCCATATATTCTTAGGAGTGTTCCTACCAACAGCCACATACCTATTTTTACATACCTCCCATGAAGTTTTTCTACTTTCTACTTGCTCGTCCATCCCCCAATGTTCCATCCTTTATAAGTATTCGGATTTGACTATCGTATCGTTGCTCCTGAAGTAGACCAGCGCATATTTGAATATACGTAAATCAGTAGCATCTATGACCATAAAAATTTATCGAAACTTTTATAAACTTACAATTCTATATTTAACTTATAATAAATTCGTCAGTTGTTCTTTATAGTAAATCTCGCCGTGGTCAACGATAATATATAGGTATAGTCTTTCTACTTGCGCTCTCTTCAATAATTCCCAGATAACGTTTTTTTATATTCATCATTCTGCGCGGAGTATATGCTTATTTACTATACCGCTATCTTTCCTCCTATGCGTAAGTCTATTTGAATTTATATCTTTTTTATTCTCCCTCCATTATTATATTTACTTTCATTTAATGTTTTCCTGTTCTACCTACATATTATTTTTTTCCAAGATTTTATTTACACCGTTCTGCGATCAAGGAAAAAATAGCCGCCTAATGTACGTATGTTATATTCAAACAGTTTCCTCGTAGCTATTCTACAGGGATACGTCAGTTAATTTTGAAGTTATTAACAATAATATTAACGTTATTACATGGTTGAAGATAAAACATAATTGAGCACATCATCGCATAATTATAATTTTAACGCAGTAATTAATGAGAAAATGACAAAAATGGATAATCTTCTTTTCATCTATAAGCTATTACGGCGCGAAAATTGAATTTCTGATAAAGAGGCAATTTAAAAGTTGTAATACCGTACTACAATATAGCAGACGAAAAAAATAACTGATTTATTTTTGCAAAATATTTAAAAGTTACAAAATAGACACAGTGTTCCTTCTCTCTTCAACTTAATTATCGGCAGTTTCATAAATTTTGAAATTAAATTTTTGAATGTGGTTTATAAGTTATCGCTATACTTCACAAAATATTTACATGCAAGTTCTAAAGATCATAAAATGGTGATATAATTAGAAGCCAGAGTACAACTATATCTGAGATATTCATAATCTTGTTTTCATTTTACTTATCATAAATAAATCAGTTATTATCTTCACCGATAGAAACGATGCTTTTGAAGCAAAAGAAAAACAAATCTGTAAAAATCACTTGCAGGAAATTAGGAATGAAAAAGTTGTATCAAAATAACTTTTTGAACCCAAATGTGTGTTGATCTTTATTACTTAAAGACTGCGAAATTCCGTCAAAAGCCATATTTATGCCACTCTAATTAATCTAAAAATTACAACTTCGTTACTTGTTTTTAGATACTCGTGGCATGAAAATCGTATGGAAGTGGCACGTAAAGGGATTGCTCGCCTTCGGTTCGTGTGATTAATTTAACTCCAAAGATGAAACATTGCATTTTTGCTTCCGACTTTTTGGCAGCAGAATTCCGTAACAGCAAAAAATGTTCCTTTTTCTTAAAAAATAATAATTCTGTTCTAAAACGGTTATCTGAGGAATGTCCCTTTTCAAAGAGCTAGAGCGCAAATTATTCTTTTTCGGCAAACTATACGATTTCAAGTCCAAATCTTTTTCCCTTTTTGGGTGCATTTTCCAATGTCCACAAGAGCCCTTTCAAAAAAAAAAAGAAAGAAAGAAAGAAAGAAAGAAAAGAAAAATGAAAAACAGCACGCAGCCGAAATTGCGGAAAAAAGTTTTCCATTTATTCTCCAGCAGCTGCCACTTGACATTACAAGCCGCTCAGTCGGTTCGCAGCATCTCCGAGCAGACTCGGAACTCGCCGTCCTTGCAAACCGCGATCATCGCCATTCCGGCCCCGACGAACAGAACGCTCGTCACGACGAGGCTCTCCGCGATGTTCCAGAAGCAATCGATGAACTCGCGGTAGGTAATCCAGCTGCCGTAGGCGAGGGTCCCGATCACCAGTGCGTAGCTGAACAGCCTCAGGAAGCACTTGGCCACGTTGACCAGCAGGATCTTGGTGCTGTTCTCGTCCAGCTGCGACCTCGAGTCCCGGAAGATAGCCGCGCACGAGCTGCATAGTCGCGGCCGCCTATGCGTTGCAAGGGGACATTATACTTAGGTCGTGTGCATTCTCTTTCTAGCTAGCGCTCTATCGCGCGAGTCGTCGCTCGCCGCCTGCGTTATAGTAAGGTATATAAATACTTGTACTACGTGCGTGTCTCGGACTCAACTGATAGTTGTACATGGGTGCGAGGGAGGCGCTGGCTTTGAAAACGACTTTCGACGAGGTCGTCAACCTAAACCCGTCGCCTCGGTCTCGCTCTCGCTCTCGATTTGGATTTTCCTCTTGCGATATTGTTGTGTGTACACATGCGGGGGCAAACACTGCACAGACGCCCGAGCTCTTTGTTTGCTTTGTCGACTGTGATATAGACGCGACGAAGACAAGACTCGCCGCGAGAAGCCTGAGAAAAACCCGCAGCTCTTTACGCCGTTTGACTAGAAATTTTCTCGTCCCCGTCTGGCTTCGTTGGGATGCTGGAAAAGACAGAACGGATGAGGGCTCGAGGACCGTCGGAGCTGGCGAAGAGCGCGTCAACGGCTTTTCGGATCGACCCGTCTGCTGTGTTTACTTACTTATTCATACACCGGATCTTGCGGATATGTGCAGCGGCAGACAAGCGATAATCTTATCTGATTGAGGTTATATTGCTGGCAGGAGAGAAAGAGAGATGGGGGACTGCCGAGACGCGATCGAAAATCGTGTTGGATCGTAAAAACATCTTTTCCTGCGATAGCTCTACAGGTCTAAATTGTCTTTATTGAGGAAGATTTCAAATTTCCTCCAGGCGTCGGCGAGATAGATGTTTCACCTATACCTAAAAGCAGCGTTAATGCGTCTTGGTACCGCTAAAACGGCCTTTTCATTGTTACCGAAATAACTCTTTCTCTACTGGGCAACGATTTTATCGCTCCGTAGAGTCAACGTTCTTCTTCCGAGTGTACGAAAAAAAAAGAAAAAAAAACACAAATGACAAGAATAATTAATGGTCCCAAACAGAATTTCAGTCTATTCTACCAAGTACACAAAAATCGTGCTCCCGTGGGTAGAAAATTAAGCGCGCGTCTGTGTAGAATTCAATACACTTTCAAATTAAGCTTATCTGAAAATTTTTGATAATATCCTGATCAGAATTTCCAATCTATCCAATCGCGATGAAATTTGATCTTCCAGAATATAATATCCAATTTTTTATCCGCGGGGATATACCCAATGAAATGTTTTCGTTGATTAAAAAAAGAAGTTATGGAATGATGAACAGATTAAATTTATCTAACGTTCGTTTTTAAAAATACCGACTGCTTTTAATTATTAAATTTATTTCGGGTTGTAGACGCTTTCAAAAGTTAAAGTGCTTGCGTCACACATACCAACATATGCGGGTGTTTCCCAACAAGTCATAACTATACAATCAAAGTTCATTTTTCGAGTCACGGTCTAGAAACTTGCGCCTTTTTTTCAATTCTACTTAAACTAATAGCACATACTTAAAGAGTTGTAGTGTTTGTTCAAGTGTGAAGAATTGATCAATAGTAGATTCACATTTTTATTTTTCAAAATCAAGTATAAGTCTGCGTATAGATGTGATTATAATTTTTTTCTAACACTATTCGTCGAGGTTTAAACAACCCACTCGCTTCGTGTAAGTGAAGGGAATATCACAGATATTTATTGCAGATAAATGCTGCTTTCCAATAGAGCCATTAAATCTATTGTAATTTGTATTAAATACCAAATTCTCTGTTGTATAAGTATATAGAATCCACACATAGGTCTCGATTGTCGAGATATTTATCAAGAAACTCTGCAGATGGAATATCAACGAGTGCTGAATGTAGCTGTAATATTAATTTATGCTACATCTGCAGTAATAATGTGTCTCTAAATATGTCTGATGATCGCTACATATATTACGAGATGAAGTCTCACGTGATCTCGGCGAGTAATCAATTGGTTGAGTGTCTAACTAATTAAATCCAGAGATCCCATCAGGTTATCAAGACTCTCGGTATAGTTCTGAAAATACATCATCATTTGCACCAAATATACTCGTGTATCAAAGCCCCAGGTGTTCCGATTCCACGTGTACAAACTTTGGTCGACGCTGTTTTGCGGCAATTACTAAAAAATTAATTCTTCAATACACTAAAAAGCGTGCGAGACTTTTGTGGAGACGTAAAAATAAAAAAATATTTCGAAGTCAAGCTTGACTCTTGACGAGTAATAAGGAAGTCGAAGCAATTTATCAAAGATGCAAAACAATCGCAATCCAATTGATCGAAAATGACATTTGTGAAATAAACAGTTTTTTTTAATTTATAATTTTTTCTTTGTTTAAATATAGTTTTTTCTAATTAATCAATTTCTTAAGCCTCTATTGTTGTTTCTGATAACTGGTTAGTAAGATTTTTTTCTCATTCCTACTATAGGAATATATATCCATATTCACCATGAAAGAATATATGCAATATCATATTTCTTGCTGTTAGAAATTGATTTCGATAATGTGAATTCAAGGGTCTCTACACAATAAAATTTTATACGCAGATATCTTTTCCACACTTTCTAATCTTTCTTTGTAATAAGCCTTACATGTGATTGATTATGCATGAATTTTGCTAACAATGATAAGTATAAAAATCGAACCCAGAACCAATAAGATGATCGTCAATTATGTTATGTACAATAACAATAACATTTTTTAGTATCTGAGCCAACAAAAACTCTGCTTCGAGGTTACCTACTTAATAATGAACAATCCCCAATTTGATTTTAATGATACTCAATAAATTGTAAGCAGACAATGACAACTGTAGCTCAAGGTAGGGTCAGAATCTGTTATATAGCATTAATTACAAAGACATATTCACATGGATTAATTTTTTTTTAATCTACAACAAGCTCTATTAGACGAGCGGAGTGACAAATATGGTGAAATCGCTGGAGTTGATTTCATAATCTGTTGACTCGACTAAATTTGCATTCAGGCCAACCGCGTGTTTTCATTTTATAGGTTACCTAAAAGGCTAGGTTATTACGCAGTGACCCATAAATTCGACCCTATTCCAATGAGTTCCGCGTCTTGTTTCCTCGTCGTTCTCCGCATCACCGATGAAAACCAAATATATATACGTATGTATATTCAATGAAACAGCTGAGGCAGAAACGGTTTGAACAACTAGAATTACTGTGACGATTTTGAAATCTACCATTGCAACACCGTCAATTGGTTAAGATCAAAATTTTCAATGTACACATAAATGTGACCAGACTTCAAGTCAGTGAAGTTCTTTTAGAAAAACACCAAACGGCTTTCGTTCTAAATTTATCTTCAATATGAGATTATTTCTTATATTACATTATTTCTTATATTACAATTATTTCTTATATTACATGCCTTTTCAGTAGCAGTAATTTGAAAGCAGTTGCTTCATTACTGGAACTGTATCATCATCTGATACTCATCACCAACATCGTTGGTGTCATTATTATTATTATGGTTGTTTGTTAAAAAAAATTGTTCCAAAAGTTGTTTCTTTAATTCCTCGCGTCTAATATTACAAAGTGCTGTTATGCCGTCTCCGAGAAGCATAATTTTTCGATAAATAAAAAAAGCCTATGCACACGCTTCGTCCAAGCCAGTTGGAACAGCTTCGTCGAAAATTGCCGCTGATCATACACAGCGCACCAGTACATTTATGTAATTACTGCAACTAAACGTATGCACATATCGTCTGAGAAGCTCTCGATCTACTCGCGCATAAGTGCAAGTGATGCACGCGTTTGTTATTTAAATTTTGATAGATGCAAATGAATAATTGAAAAAGAGATGTAGCGATAGCGCGGCGTGCGTCTGCATATTCGTAACGGGCTCTCAATACAAAAATACAACTGGTGTGTCGATGGGAAAACAGGAGAATATTGTACCTTCGCAGCTTAATTGAAGATTTGATTTATTCCACACCGACTAAAGTTCGTCGACACCCGCACGACGAGCCGATGATATCTCCGTACCTAATTATTATTTTCGAATTTATCATTGAGAAGCTAAAATATACATGTCGCATATTTGCATACGAAACGACTCTTCTTCTTCGACGAGAAAGACATTTAAACTTTTTTCTCCCGGCCACAGCATGCGCAGCGGCGTTTTAGAAAACTTTTTTTACGAGTCAAATTAGTAAGTCAGCGCGAAGCTCGCTGCAAATCTCCAGTCCAATAACTTTAACATACGAATTGCGCGTATTGTGTAAGCTGATGCTTATAACTTGGAAGCGTCGGACAGAAGATGGCTTCTATCCTACAGTCTCTCACGCTAAAAATTTTTCTCTCGTCAATGGTGCAGGCATGGATAAACGTATATGTGTATATATATTAGAAAGTTGAAACACCTCTTGATATATTCGTTATCCACACATGAGAAAAGGTCAGAAAAAAAGCTAGTGGATTTTTCCGACTCGAACGATGAATCGTCCATGCAACATCCTCCCGTCAACGAAGAAGATAAACAATTTTGCCCCTCCACAAAGTTACACAACGTAAAAGAGTTACTTATATCCTCGCGCAGAGCTTCTTCTAACAGTTTGTGCAAACAGCGCGCGAAAATGCGGCATTGTTACTCGAACAAGTCAGAAACGAAATTCATAATCTTGCCCCGGATCTGTCCCTTCTCTTTCCGCGATTATTATTCATGCAATATTAACTCGACCGCTGTAGCATTATATATGTGTGTGTGTGTGTTTGTATAAAAACTGTACATTACAAGCATCGGCTCACGCGATACTTACACGCGTCACGAGTCAGTCTCAGCTGAAAATTGGCAAAAACGCTGCAGCCGCTCGCGGAATACGCAGTTATTCCCATACATCACATTAGAAGTATAGAGTAGTCCGGTACATGAATTATGTGACTTGGCAATTATTCAAAACTCGTATGTAGCTGTATCGAGAGTGCAAATCGCTGCACACGCGCGAGCGATGACGTTCGCTTTCAAATCGCCGCATAGTGTGTTTGATTGTGTTAATGAGAGGCTATGCTCGTTTTGGCTTACCGAATGTATCCTTGCGCGGGTACTTTCTTTTGCACCGATGGCGCAACTTTCTCTACTCTTTGCGGCTATTGCGGGCGCGTTTATACGCGTATGCCGTTATTAGTTTGTATGTGTGCAGTTGCATATATAAGTAGGAGGTTGGTCATATATATATATATGGGTGATTCTATGTGAAATCGAAAAAAATTATTTTTTACCTATCCAAAATAATATATGGATGTTGTTCAATAGAGTGCCAAAATATCTCATGAATTTTTTCAGACTTCTTCCATCAAGTACCTTTGAGTTACAGAGTGTCAAAGTTCATGAAATTCGTGTTTTTTCCACTTTTTGTCAATTTTTTTAACAAATTTAATCTATTTTACAAAAAAAAATACTTTTAAAGTCATATATATGGGAAAATCCGCCAAAATAATTCAGATAATGCAGCGGAAATCGACCGAAAAAAAACCTCGTGAGACTCGTCTGGGGCAGCGTTTTTCTTGTTCTACAGGACCCCCAGAACACGAAAAAAATAGTGTTCCCGCGAAATCGAAAAAGTGTTTTTGGGTATTTGATGTTTACACAAAAATTTACAAAAAAAATTCGTTTTTTAAAGTGTTTTTATTTTCAATCGAATTTAAGGGAAAAATTATTTTTTTCGCAAATTACAAAAGTTCTATTTTCTGAGCTTTTCAAGTCAAGCTTTTTTGTCTAATTTTTTTTAACAAAATACGGCGGTTTTTGTGAAACAGCGTAATGTTAAACTTTGTTGTGAAAGTTGTTAAACAATTTTTTTTAGAGAAATATCACCTTAACAAAAAAATGTTATAGAATAAAAAATGCAAAATATCAAAGAATCATGAATTTTTTCAAAGAAATTTGACATTTTTTATTTTCTTCTAAAATTGTGCAATTTGGAAAAATTTAAAATTTATCAATTTTTTGAAAAAATTCATACATATTCTTTGTAATTTTAAGCATTTTTTATTCTTACATTTTTTTGTTAAGTGATATTTCTCGATAAAAAAAAAGTAACATCACTTTCACAACAAAGTTTAAATTACGCGTCACAAAAACCGCCGTCATTTTTTAAAAAAAATCATAGACAAAAAACTGACTTTTGAAAAGTCAGAAAATTTATGAACTTTTGTGCATTTTGCGACAGTAAAAATAATTCCTTCTCCCTCAATTCGGATTGAAAATAAAAAACTTTAAAAAACGAATTTTTTTTGTATTTTACAAAAAAAAAATATTTTTTTCGTGTTCTGGGGGTCCTAGAACAAGAAAAACGCTGCCCCAGACGAGTTAAGGTTTTTTTTCGGTCGATTTCCGCTGCAATTATCTGAATTATTTTGGCGGATTTTCCCATATACGTTATCATTTTCTTACATGCAATTTAAACTCTAAAATCAGTGAAACTGAAATTTTGATTCAAAGTGGGACAACCAAAAAATTCATGAATAAACCTTTTTATCGGAACAAAAGTTGATGAAAATGCCGCATTTTTTACTGTTTATACATTTGGATTTTCGTAGATTTTTAACTCAGAAAGGAAGCAATATTACGAAAAATGACAAGAATACTTTTTTTCTTAGAATTAGTTTTTCTATTTAAATGTAATTTTTTTCGATAAGAAATCCAAAATTTTTTTTCAAAATTAATATTTTGTTTTTTAATGGTCTTAATCTTTGAGACCCACTCTGAAAGTTTGCAGGTAATTTTCAACTATAAAAAGGTTCGTTCATGAATTTTTTGGTTGTCCAACTCTGGATCAAAATGTCAGTTTCACTGATTTTAGAGTTCAAATTGGATGTAAGAAAATGATAACATATATATATGACTTTAAAAGTATTTTTTTTTTTTTTTTTTTGTAAAATAGATAAAATTTATTACAAAAAGTATTCTATGCACTTTTGTTGAAAAATGCATCCCTGAAGAGCTATGAATTAATGAAAATTAGCAAAAAATGGAAAAAACACGAATTTCATGAACTTCGACCCTCTGTAACTCAAAGGTACTTGATGGAAAAAATCTGAAAAAATTCATGAGATATTTTGGCACTCTATTGAACAACATCCATATATTATTGTGGATAGGTGATAAATAATTTTTTTTTATTTCACATGGAATCACCCATATATGTGTGTGTGCGCGTGCAGTCAAAATGCGTGTACTTTTTTTGGTACAGGAATCAAACTTGATTTATATGTATTGAATATTTGACTTCATTAAAATCAGCATTAGTTTTATTGCATAAAAATTTGCAATAAAAACTGTTCGTCATATAAATGAAACAAGTATTGGAAAATTAAAAGTACGAATAATGGGATTCTCCACAAGCTAGATTCTACGTAGAATTAAAAAAAAGACATTACTTTTTTAACAATATCTTATCACACTTATGTATCCAAATGACTCAAACATTTGTATATAAGCCTCTTGTGTGAATTTTTTTCTTAAATACGTTTTTGTTATTTCTAAATCCGACTAACCTCCTTATACCAGTCCGGTGTAAACGCATACCAAGAATTAGCTTTTGATGAAGAATCAGTGTGTCAAGCGCGCGCCAGGTAGTACATGCGAGGAAGCTGAAAGTTGAAAGTGAAATCCGCAAATGAATGTGTAGAGGTATTACAGCGTGAACACGTTACTTCGCTTAACTTCTAAGCACGGAGGAAAATCAGCTAATAAAGATTATTGTATGTTATGAGTAAAAATTGTTATTGTACGTTGGATAACCGCTGGAGCGACACATGTGTATACCTGCTGTTACATGAGGATTTTTATACTGTGTGTTTATTGTGGTTTTTGCTGGAATCGTAATAAATTTTGTTACGATTCTATTGTAACAAAAATTTTATTTCCACTGTAAAAATACTCGCAATACGAGTGTGTAACTTTACTTGCTCAACTTTGTAAAAAGCTTATGGAAATAACTAAATGCATTTATAAAGCTTTTTTTTCAAAACATATATATACTTACATAGTAAATTTTATTAAATCATTATTTTTAATGTATGAAACTTGATGAATCGACTCGAAAACTTGGTTTTCTGCTTTATAGCTTATTCAAGCATGAAAAGATGAGACTCGTATTCCAAACAAACAGTCTGGTTCATTCATACTACAACAATATTTTATTCCGCATATTATTACCGAGTTTATACAGCATTGAATTTCTGATGAACAAATAGCTTTCTAAAAATTTTACTGCAAAGTACCTTCTCAGAACTGCAAAGATTCTCGTCACTGCACTGAAATTGTAAAATTCAAATAAACTTTGATTTATAAGACCAACATATACGCGTTGAACAGAAACAAAAGAGAGAGATACATATCTGTGGCTTACGGGAAGAACCACTTAAGTAACTTTTTCGTGTTTTCGAGAAAAAGCGATTTCAATGTTTGGAGTAATACGTAAGATCGAAATGTCAGAAAAAAGATCTAAGTATTGGCTCATTTCATTAGGTATCTAATACGAATACAACCGTAGTATTACATTTGTGAATAGTTTCTTTCTCGACGCCAAGCTAAACAAATTACTCGAGTTAAGTGGTTTTGCGGGAATTTTGCAGATAAGTGGTTATGCAGTCACTCTCTTTCAGGGCTCGTAACTAATGCAATTTGCGATTAAAAAAATTCGGGCGGGGCAAAATTTTAAGGTTTAACTCATTCCCTTTTTAATGGTGTAATTGAAATTTTCGAAAATTGTTATTAACAATGAGAAAAAACGGTTTAAAGGAAAAAAGCATGGTTTTTCCACAATTTTTTTTTTAATTTGAAATTTCAAGAAAGTTTTCATTTGCAATGTATCTGGAACCCCTCTAACCAATGGAGTAAATGTCCAATCCTAAAAGTTACGTGATTTGGAGGTTGATTTTGAACCTCGGTATGGTCAAACTGGCGCATATTATAATTGAAGATTTTTTACGAAGACTTTTACGAATTTTTTATTCAGAAACCACGCACTTTTGGAAAAAATTTTCCAGAGTAATAAGTTCTTAGAATCAGCTAAGGAATACGTACGAATTTTATCAGAGCGATTCCAGTAATTTTTTTGTTTTTGAAAATTGACAATTTTTGAAAAATTTAAAAACATTAAAAAAATTTTTTAAAATTCAAAAAACCCGACGAATATATCGGTATAGATAATTTAATATATATTATACAGCTTTAATGTACTCCATACCGTGTATCTCGCACAAAAATAAAAAAAACCAGTGCACTTAAGTGGTTCTGCGGTAACATTTTTACGAGAGACGCAGTTAAGTGATTATGCAATCGGCTGGCATTTAAAATATTTGTGCGTTTCGGAAATCCTACTATTGTACAATGAAAAAGGGTACTAAGAGCACCTCGAATTCGACGTAAAAAAATTTTTCACAAAATGTCACTTAAGTGGTTCTTCCTGCAAGCCACATATATATAAGTAAGTAAGTGTGTGTGTGTAGATGTGTGTGTGTGTGCGTGTGTGTGTATATGTGTGTGTGTGTGTGTGTGTGTATATATATATATATATATAGGTCACATTCAACTTGATCAAGAGAACAAGTAATCCGACTCTGAATCCAGCTGGTTTTATGATTGACGCATACACGACTCACTCTAGTCCTGCAACTATACGCCCCAAATAACCTCTTGGTTTTCTCATCCGCAGAAAGTGTAAATTGCGAGTCGCCCGTGACGGGAAAAAAAGTTTTAAAATCAGTTGGCCTTTTCATTCCGTATATCTCTCTCCTGTATATACACGCACAATACTCACGAGAAGCTGCAAATCTCGAGTAAATCAAGTCAGAACTCACAATTTATGTGTCTCAGGTATACATTGTAGAGAAATAAAAGCTAAACACATTTCGCGCGGAATGTGAGTTGCCGCTGAGCATATAATGTAATAGTATATCGCGAGTCTCGCAGTAAACATCGACAATTGCTTAGTTATAAAAGCGAGACATAAACGAGAAGAGAAAAAAACAAGTACAAAAATTTCTCGCGAGCGCTGCAATTTCTGCGGCGATGGATATGCACACGTATATATAAGCACGGCTCTCGTTATTATCACAAGGATGTAGCAATTACATCGCGACGGCGCAATCCGCAGATCGATTAACTAGATTACAAAGAAATTAATATCTCGTCTCTCTCGATAGATGAGTATATCGTGGATAAAGTGATACAGTTGATGAAATGCGCGATAGAGGATAGCAATCGCTTCTTTAAAGACTGTAAAGAAAATTGATATAATCCACGCGGAGAAATAGAAAATCATCTTAAATAACTTGTGAAAAGGCAAAATTGTTTTTGCTTAAGATACTTTTGTTTTAAAAAGCAATAATTAACCTTCAGAATAAAAGTGAGATAATCCAAATAATAGACAAAATTATTATCGCTGAAACTTTTTAATTCTTTTTTAATCAAAACCATCATCGCTTATTCTAACAAAAGCATTCAAGTTTTCAGAACTATAATTTAAAATTATTCTGAAGTAATCCATTTTTATTTAAATTTATCGCCTTTCGAATTCAAATAATTGTTTCTACAGATGTAGTAGAAAAATTAGTTTTTGAGCAAATTCGCGGTTATTTGAGCAAAAAGAAAACATTTTTGGTTAAAAAAGAAGTACCTATATAATTTCGAATCAAATTTGCTCTTGCTTCGAAAGTATATGATTTCTCTCAGTATAGCGCGTCAGGCCAAATTACAGTTAAAACGAGGCGTCACTCGGAGATGTCCGTGAAAAAAAAAGAATCTCAACGCACAGAAGCATTTTTTCTCGCTTCCTCTTCTCGAGTTGGCCGCTTGTTCGGTTGATGAGTCATTCGCAGCATCAAAGACAAGCGGACGAACGTATCGCGTGTATATTTCCATCCGGTCGTTTTTCTCTGGCGTATAATCAGACGTATCTTTTTTTAATACTTCTAACAGAGTCAGGGAGTCATCCTTCGCTTCTTTTTTTCGGATTTAATTAATTCGTATCGAAGGCGACACTTGTTTAAACATTTGTTTTTTCAGCGTAAGCGTAGAATAGACTTACTGTATATTGCCTGAGAGCGAATTTTAATTTTTAAACGTGCTGTTTAACCAGTTCCGAGAAAGGGTAATTTTTCACCTGAAAGCGAGTGAGAAATGAATATGTCTCGACTGCAAATACGTGAGAAATGGATACTTTCCGCCGGAAAACACGAGATAAACCGATGCTTGTACCGTATTTTTAAAAAATTATTTCGCGAGTAGATAGAGTTACGTATATATAGTATGTATGACGCAAAATTTGAAATTTTTGCATCTACTTTCAAACCTGAAGAAACAATCTTTTGAGCCTTTGTTGAGGGAACAATAATACCACAGTGACATACAGCAGGAAGAGCAAAGTAGTTTTAGAGTTGGGTAAAGTGTTTTTAAAACCCCATTTGTGCATACCCTCGCTAGAAATAGCTTGTTTTTCCCCTTTATTTTCTCAATGTAAAACCGTACATCCAAGAAAATCGTCGACGATATTTGAGACGGAAATCATCGAGGAACGCACACAAAGATCAATATAAATATGACAATTTAAGTATAACGAGTAAAACATTTTGGCCGGACTAACAGGGTTTAATTCTTACATCTTACATCATACCCAACCTCTTCAATGTGTATATCCAATGATTGGCCAGTCATGCCAAGCTCTTAAAAGTGCACCTGCCTAATTTTAAATAATTAATTTTTAAGGAGATTCGAAAAAATGTACGAAATATTAACATCCCCCGCCACTATATTTATCCGACGAAAACCAAGCATATAAGCTATTTACTTAACAAAAGCAAAATTGTGAACAAATTTATTGCATTTCGTTGCGTAACTGTTTACTATATTTTATTTATTTTAATCGTTTCCGAAAGTTATGATTAAAAACATTTTTAACTGCTATTATTTGCTACAAACAGATTCGCTTTTCGTTGGCTATATTTTGATAAAAAATTAAAAATTTTATTAGTCTTTCTGGTCTCCAGAATCAGTTTTTATTGGTTTCGAGAGATTGTAGATCTAGAAATTTTTGAGCAGGAAATTCGATAACTCTATATAATGTTTTTGAATTATATGAATTAATTTTATTTTGATGCGCGTTGATAAAATAATTTAAGCCTATGTATGTATAAAATAAAATTGTTGTTCTTTTAAACCTTAAAATTGTCTCAATTTAATATTAAAAAAAATCAGCTGGTACATTGTAATTTAGAAAAGTAAATTAAAATTGAAAAAACATAATAAAACACGATTCAAGTGCGTAGCAGATACGATATCAATCGCGGCTGGACAATTCTATTACATATAACGCTGCTGCTATCAAAACAGATGATTAATTCGCATGCAAATTCATAGCAAATAGAGTATCAAGAGCAATTTCGCGATTTACTCGCGTGAAAGAAAATTGTGTAAGTGTACTGCAGAAAACCGGTGTGACAACAGCGCTCGGGTACTCGTCGGGTGCAAATTCAATTTGGTCATGTGCCTTCCACTATCGCTGCACTAAACGAAGCAATAACAACACCTTGTTTACGCACATCTGATGCATCTTTATGAAAAAAACGCCGAATGAGTGATGATTTTATTCTTTTTTTTTATGATTATCATTATTATTTTAAGTGAGTTGAATCTACCAAATTTAATTCGATATATAAATATTTATTTTTCGATATTTATTTATTATATGAACGTTCTTTGTTACAATAACAATGTCTGAAGTAACCCGCTTCCCTAGTGAAGTAGTTATTGTGATTTAGCATTGTGTTGTATAACCACAAAAGAAAAAAAAATAAAAAAAATTTGAATCCAATGTGGATCCATCTATTAAACAGAGAATGATTTTTGATCATTTCAAAATGTAGCTTAATAGAATGTATGTTATGTTTCTAAAACATACTGAACCCTTTTCATTTTTTAAATTAGGTTATTATAATTTTATATAATTATTATAATTTTTTATTGTAATTTTTTGGGAATACCTAACGTTTTGAGATTAGGATTGGATTCACAAAAACGATTATTTGCATAAGCAGTTTTTGTTTCCTTGATATCCTTATTTTTCTCACAAATATATAGCTTTCAAATTTTTCAAATAGAAAGATAATATAGAGTAATAGAACTATACATACAACGATTTCTAATTGAAGTTTTAGATATGAGATATATATGTTCTCTAATATACTCAATAGAATTATAAAAGAATAAAACTGTATAACAAAAATTTCTAATTGAACTATTGGATATGAGATGCATATGATTTCAATATAGTTCACAACGACATCCGCATCCCTGGTAGAAACAATATTTCAACATTGTACAAATCATATTTTCAACGTAATTACTATGAGCTAAAGAATGTTATCTTCTCTTATTGAAATCGAATCTGAAATTTCAATACCAAGCGTGTACAAACGAAATTACGAAATCAATAAAGACGTCAATTAAACACCTGATGATGTACCTCCTGTACGTCGATCATTGGGGAGAAAATTGAGTCGTCACGTGTACTCATTCCGGTCAATTGAAAATCCATTTCGCAGACGATCGACTTGCTCACGTGTGTGTACATATACCTATAAACTCCCATTGGTCGATATATTTTATCTTGCGCACAATGCATTGTCGACGCACTCACGTATGTAACGCATATATATATATATATATATATATTCTTTACAAGGAAACGATTGCTCTAGTTCTAACCAGATTCTTCGAGCCTTTCGCATCACGTTGGCAGTTTTATCAATGCTTAAAGATATATTAGAGTCCAATTATACCATGACACACGTGTTATTAACTACTTTTTTTTATCTTAAAGCCCATTATACCTTGTTTTCCATTCTTCAATAGAAGCTTATATAATGCAAATCGATGATTTAAGGAGGAAAGTTACGTTTAAATTATAAATTAAATGTATACTATTAAAATAAAGGACAAATATGTATTTATTTTAAGATAGTTTTTAAATACTGCATTAGTAGACAATTTTTACAAACATGTTACTGATTTTTTTGTTAATGTTCATTAATTTTCACCAATTTATATATTACTAATATATTTATCTGAGATAAGCAACCATTACAACTCTTGAATCAAAAGAAAATAAAGGATCATCAAGATCCTTTATTCTAAAGGTATGATTTTCATCAAGAGGAAAAGTAATATTAGATAGTAACAATATTCATGGCTTTAGAAGAAAAAAGAAAAAGAAAATTTTTTAATTAAATTTGAATTTCTTAAGGGTTTAATACTGCTTTTGTCGCCTAATGGATTTTTACAAAAGTTATTTCGGCCATTCTTCTCAGTATAGTATATATAACAGAATAAATTAACGCAGCTGACACGAATTTAAGTATTTTAAAGATTATTTCTCCTACTAGAATTAAAAGTTGTCCTACCCCCTTGATACCTCTTGTGCGCCAATTAATGTAATTTTTCTGATTACACATGAGAGAACGAGGTAGTTCGCGGAAAAGCCAGAGAAATCCCATCAGGAAAGTTCAACGTAACGCTTTATCGTGACAAAGAGAAATTTTCTTGCCGCTATAGTTATAAGCTACCTCCATGGTGTATATATGTATATAATATACGCAGTTTGCAGCAAAGCTCTCGACGATCGATTCCCGACACGCGCGGTTCTACTCGTTCGGAGAGACGCAGAGCTTGCAAAGTGCCTATACAGCGCTCCAAGCGCCGACCAAAGAGCTTTTAATAGAGTCGAATCGCGACTCTGTTTTGTTCACACATGAGACTCGAGGAAGCGTTATGGAAAAGTTGCTGCGCCGGCTTTTTGCATTTTGTATGGAGCTGCTGGCTGATGGAGATGAGTCGGGAAGGAGGCTGAGATTTTCTTTTGTCGAGCTGTGTACAGCCTTTACGAAAGAGTATTATACACGCTATGTGCTTGACGAGCGAGTTTATTACGTATATATGTAGACATTTTAAGCGTTAAATAATTTACGTTCGACTATTAATAAGCGAGTTATGTATCGAAGAATTTTCGCAACGCTCGAAATTACACCTGGCTATATATTGTTGGTAAGACACATTCTTGAAATAAAACTTGGAACGTAAATTTGGATCGTAAAATTTTGCATGTATAGTGCACTCTTAAAACAGAGAACCTAGAAAAGTCAAGCCGCCGCACTGCGAAGCGTCATTTGATTGGTTGCCGTTGAAAAGGCGCTCAAGATGCGTAACATTGTTATGACTGTTTGACACTGTCATTAGACTACTCTTTCGAATATACTAAAGTCTAAACCACAAGAGGTGTAATATCATTTTGAAAAAGCGGCCGATATAGTATTTTTAAAATATTTTTTAAGCCGTTCTTTTACAAAAAAATTCAGCAACAAAGGAATTGGTTCAAAAATCTGTACATCTTCACAAAATCAGATAAAATAAGTATCATTTTGACAGCTCATTTGCTTCTTGGGGAAAAAATTAAAAAATATGCGAGATTCAAAAGAATTCTACAGCTAGCAGGTTATATTCTATTTACAAAAGAATTGCTCAGACCGTTCTAAAAGATATCTATTTTTTGCTCCATTGCGTTGGTCGCGACAAATGTGTTTTAATTTTGGAAATAGAATCATTACAGCGGGGGTATTCTATCAGAATGCCAAAATTATTATTCTTTTTTGTTAGAAAATCGTAATAAAAACTAATTAGATTTTATAATTTGTTATAAATAAGGACAATTACATAACAGTTGAGTTTAGTCTAGATAATTTTTCATCCTAAATTATGTAAAACTGATTCAAATGATTTCAGTTTATTTCAACGCAATAAATTTCTAATCGTGTATTCGAAATATCGTATTCGAAAATGCTAAATTTTTAATCTCGGAATAGCTATAACCTTGTGCTAACTACTATAAATTGAAGTCTGTAGTATGTGTATATTTATATTAATAAATATAACTAACGGCATTGCAACCGCACCAGTACCTCCGTGAAAGAGCATCAAATTTGTAGTATGTTTAAGACAGTATCCCATGGGTAGTGTGGAAATCTGTCCACATGTTTACGATTAATTTTCAGCGCATGTTAGGCTTTCAGTATTATGGAACTATTCGGGATATTGGGTTTGAATTATTTGAGAAGGGGATGAGAGGAAATAAAGAAGAGGAGAGGGAAAACAGGCGGCCCCTCATTTCGAGTTATTGGGTTAAAATAGAGTCTTTACTCATGTTTACGTATGAATTTAACCCAATATCCCGAAATCATTGTTAATTATGAATTTTCAATTTCCAATTTAAAAAATTTGAACAACTTTTGAAATACTTTATAAATAAACGTATAATTTTTTTATTTTTTAATTGTTATCGTATTTGCTTGTAAGTATCTACATCAAATTTAATGATGAAAAAAGTCTTTGAAATTTTTCTACAGTGCATAATCGTGAAAAACATGGCACAAAAATTATTTTTATAGAAAAACATTTTTTCACCAAGAACCAAATTAAATTTTTATTTATACTGTATGGTAACTCGTCAAAATTAAGAATATTCTTCAGTTGTAATCATCAAAAATTTAAATAAATCAAAATTCATCCATATCAACGTATATACCTGTTGTTGTTAAGTGTTTTTTTATTGCTGGTATGTATTTTCTTTTGTTGAAGATTTTAATTTAATTTTATGTACATTTTTACTGTCTTTATTCATGATAAGAGTTTCAAGATTATAAGTAATAGTAACTTAACGGGACTCCAATAAAAATAATTACATCTCTAAATTTGGCGCCATGTCGATTAGCAAAATTATTTTTCCTCGGCATAAAATTCTTATATTCATTTTACATATTCATTATATAATATAAAAGAGTTAAGAAAAAATAACATAAAAAATGATGAAATCACAAAATGCATCTGCCGTCGCAGAGTTTATCTATACGTGACATCGCTATACTATTTCATTCATGAGCGGTATCGTCGTCGCATTACACAATAATTTGGAATGCGTTTCACTGCAGCGCAAGGCGTTTGTTGAATGACAGAGTGAAAGAAGAGAAATAATAACAAACATGTAAGTCGTAAATATACGTCATAAATATTGCAACCACTACCGGTCAAGATTATTGTTCCGTCTTGTCTTATTTTTTTACCCTAATATAAATGGTTCAATAATAATTGAATCATGTAGTATGCAAAATTTATAATAGAGTGTTCTATAATCAAGAAAAATTTGAAGATTATTTATTATTTTCATGCAGATGCATCTTATATTGCGCGACAATAAATTCTGAAAAGTCGTGCAGAATTTGCGATGTAATGGCTTCATTATCTACGAGGAAAAAATTTTCCAGAGTGAATAATTTATTGTATCCATCACGTAAATTTTCGAATAAGCATATCTTCCGGTATTTCCAAGCATGTTTACGTACCGTCAATTCAACCAAAATTTTTCCACTTGAGAATCTAAGAATTTGAAGAAAAATTTCTCTCGGATTAACTTTTTTTGCTCTCGCTATATATAAGACAGTATAGATAACGAAAGAAATATCGAATCCGTGTGGAATCGATTGCGGAACAGTGTTTCTACGGTTGGGTGACAATTCTTATCAACATTTAAAAAAAAGTCACTTTATATCGAAAAATGTTGTGCTGCTTTTTCAAGTCTACGTACATCAACTGTATATACCCATAATTATAGTACTTTATAGCAACACTTGTTGCTGAAAGTGTAGAAAAAAGTTTGTTTTTTATTTTGGAGGTGATATTTCGGAACGAGTTTTTTCCGCCCCAGATAAGTCTTATCTACGACAGATATAGGAGCGATCGTTAGAGGCACAACGATGAATCGTCGCGGGAACTTTATTTTTCGATGTAGGCATTCAGGGCGTAACTAATATCTTGATAATATAAATCGAGAGACATTATTGCTATTTGGCAAAATCAATATTTTCGCGCGTTATTGAAATTAGTTATGTTAATTTAAAGCTCTAATTGCGTTGCAAAAACTGTTAGAATTATAAGAATATTGGTTACATTTCTTTAAAAAAAAAAATTGCTAAATAAAATTAAAAATAATTGTAAATAAAATGTTATACTGTTAAATTTGAAATCGTATACTTAGTATTTTGCCAATAATAAAAGAGTAGAAAACCCTAATAATGTACTATAGCTATACCAGCTCTCGTCGTTTTAGAATGCAGTTTTCGAATTAATTGTAAAATAAAAGTACAAAGCATCTAATGGTTCTATCGTCACACACGCATTAATCTTATGGAAAAGATGCAGTGTGTTGGTTGGCTCGTTGCCCGTCTCGAGAACCCGTTGACATGCACTTAGCTGTATCGAATTGCTGGCGATCATTTAAATCGCAATGATTAACGATGAGTCAGTCTCTCACAATATTTTCAGTTTTTACTGTATTCAAAGCTTTGTTTTTACGACCTTCGAAAAACCGCTCTTGGCGAATATGAATCGAATCTTTAATGCCATGACCATTATATATCTCTAGAAACCTGATATGTTTTCATGTATTTTGTACACTATAAAAATTTCACAGTATATCATGACATGTAAAAGAAAAATTCAAATATTTTACACAAGAAAATTGCAAACTAGAATACAGCTCATTCGCTTATAATTGTATAATAATATGGAAATCGAATCGCCACAAATCACGAGATGATTGTCATTGGACAATTGTACTCAAATTTTATTCAGTAAAATATTTGCATTTAAGTCAGCAACCTTTATTATTTTTATAACAAAATTAGTGGCTTTTTTATAGTGCGAAATTTGAATTCTGGATTAAAATATTTATTTGCGGAAGTTCAAACGAAAAAGTATATTTTTACGGATGCAATACCAACAATAGATAAATTCGTCACGTCTTTCTCCACTAAATCGAAAATAACTCGCTGTTTCCGGTTAAAATTACCAACTAATAATACAACTAAGGAAAATCTATTCGAATAAACACATCGAGTGCGCACCGTATACACGCTATAAGGAAACAATACAGGCAGCAGTTCCGGCGAACCTTGAATCTGCTCCGCATTCAAGCGCATGTCACTATACACAAGGTCTCGCGCTTTTTTTCCGCCATACTAATCCGCAACAAATATCCTCGCTTTTTCCATCCTGCTTTTAAAGAAGCGCAACGCCAAAAATACATTGTTATTTAGAAAATCCTATACTATTTCTGCAATCTTAAAAAAAAGCATGTCCGTCACATTGAAGCAATCTAAGACGTGATCTATAGCTATAATAGGACGCGATATAATTGGTTCTTTAAAATGGCGCGAAATTTGAAAATCTATCCTTTTAATTTATTAAAAACTCACTACATCAGTGTTGCAAATTTACTGCACACTGATAGTATAAAATTTTTCCAGCACTCAGTGAAGTAATTCTACGCGATAATATTTTTTGTAGTGTATACGATTTGGTTCTTCCTTAAAAAGGCGGGAAATCCAAAATTTTATTTAAAAACGTATAACTCGGTTGCGGAGCATTGCAAATGTGCAGCCTTTATCGCAAATGCGTCAAGAGCATCGGCAATTATATTATCGTCGAAAGCGAGAGACAAAAAACAGATGACCTGTGTGTGTGTATTGTTGTGTTTACAGCGACAAGCCGACAAGCCTACACACATAGCGGCCCCGACCGCGATGACGCGCGAAAAACAACACAAAGCGAGAGAGTTAAGCTTTGATCGCGACACCTGCATTAAATCTCTGCGCTGCTTCCGAATCAAGAAGCCAGACACTTTGCGTGACTGTTATCCTTCGCTGTAACGGTCGACTAATGTGCCGACGCCGGTGCTCTGTTTTTGTTTTGGACGGGGACACGGGTTGACCGTTTGATTTTATTAGACATAAGATACAAGAGGAAAACCGTTACTCACGTGTGCTGCATGTGTATGTAAGTCGGGGGTATGGAAAAAATTTTGCTCTTGAAATCGGAAAACCGGTAGTGGTGCGACAATAGGAAATACGAAAACGTCGTCTGCCTTTTGATGCACATCTTCATAAACAACACAGCTGGTCAAGAAGATAAAAGCAGGCTGTTTTCTTTTGTTTGGTTTTAGCTTTCTCTGTAAACTGGAGTAAACAATGGTGGCAACCTTGCAAGCGCAATTGTTTATTCACAAAATGATGTGCAAGTACATGCACTGCAATCATTCTTGCTTTCAGGTCATTTCCTAAGTAAACTATTGCACTTTACAAGGCCAGCACGACTGACATTTCTGTAGATCAGCTAATACGATGCACAACCTTTCCTTTCCATATTCGAAGGTTTTTCGTGACGAAATTCAAGTTTACATTGAAATTGAGTAAGTAAGTACATCGTTTGTAAAGGTTCCAATGAAAAATTCTCGATGACGATTGACGATTGACGATTGACGATTGACGATTGACGATTGATTTAGTCTCGAGACAGAGATGTTGATGTAAGTATTACAAACCTTTGACTTTCTTGTTGGTCCCATTGATGCCCTTCTCATTGCTCTGCGCGACGATGTGGTAATCGCCCTTCTTGCCAGTCCTGTCCGCTCCGAACTTGATGTTGATGCCGTTGTCCGGCTCTTTGTCAGTCGTCATCATCTTGAAGAGCCTGAAGAGCGAGAGCCTCGCTCAATCGTCTGTACAATTAAAATACGTGTACTTGTAGCTGCTATGTCGAATGCTCGAATCCTTTCCCCGGACGACTCTCGCGCGTTGCGGGCCGTTTGTGCACAGCTGAGGCGCAACTGCGGACTGGGTCAGGTGGACAGCTAGTGAGAAGAATGACTTGTTGATCGTCTCGTGCCCTCGGGGGCCCTCAACTTCTGTCAGATAGCCTCGGCCCTTGCTCGGAGCTGATCCCGGCGATGGGCAGTACGACGCGGCGGTCGGGCGCCGCTGCCCTTTCCACCCCGACACTCGCAGAGACTACACGCGCACCTTGACCCGCACATAGACACCCCGTCAGGTTCGTGCAGTGTCCAGGCTAGCTCGACTTGGTCTCTTCTGCTTATCTACTGCTGCTGCTGCTGCTGCTGCTACTGCTACTCTCGTGGCTGCGCGGAGTGTTGGAAGCGCTATACTGCTCTGTGATGTATACACACCGCGGCGACAGCAGCAGTGGTCTCTTCTATATAGTCAGCTGGACGTTCGGCAGTGCGCCGACGTCACTCGCTAAAAATATCCAACTTGTATACTCTCTCTCTCTCTCTCTCTCTCTCACTCTGGCGCTCTCTCGGGAAAATCGATCCTCGCAAGCCTTTGCAAAAGCTCTCCTAACCTATAGATCCGCACCTCCGCGCTCGAGAGTGAGAGAGAAAGACTGTCTTGACGCCTCACCTTCGATGTGCTGATATGCTCTATATACGCGCCGCGCGTGCGAGTGCGCGAGTGTGAGTGTGGGTACGACTGCCGTGACGTGACGCGACTACTGCAGGTAGTAAACAAACTCCGTGAATTTTTTCCCTCTGATGCGTGTGCAGTGTTTAAGTAAGTAAGTAGTCGACTGGCAGTGCGACCCGCGCGCGCGGACGAGTCAACGGTGCCGGGAAGGAGGTGGGACCTGCGAGTCGAACGAAGACCTCGCTTTTGAAAGCGACGAACGACTGACTCGGCGATCAGCTGTGCGAGTCCGTCGAGGTGCGCGACCGACCGAGGCGCTCTCCCCCCTCCCCCTCTTTTCGAGCGAGCTGTTTCCCCACCCTCGACGCCCCCGCTGTATACCCGTTTTCTCGCATGTATATTGCATATGTATACATATACTGCAGGCAGACAATATGCGGGGAAAAAGCTGTTTGTGATGTGCTTGTGCGGATACGGATTGTTTACTTATACCGCAGCGACTATCTTGGAGAGATAACGCGCGCGCAGAGGGAGCAGGTATGCGCGCACGCATCCTTTGTGTGTATGCTGTTTAGTGAGTGACATCGAGTGAGCATGAGATCACGGTTTCGCGAGAGTATGATTAATTGGCAGCGGCTGTTCTGCACTGCATGCGCATAGCTATACAGTATACATGTGCAGGAAGAAATAGTGCAGTGGAATTTTTACAGCTGGGTCGACATCACTCACGCGTCACTATGATCAACGAATTTGTTTGTTGCGGCTTGCGGCTCAGCTGCCTATACTCTTATTCTGACTCCGACCCATGAAGTGCGCTCTCTAGGACGAGTGCTTGTAAACAAACAATATTCGAATCACAAGCGTCGTTTCCCTGTTTCTGGAAATTCCGTGTACACAGCGAGGAGTCATTCGTTGGCCGTTTGCTTTCGATATTCTCGTATTCAATATAATAGTATATGCATACAGAATCAAGTCTGCGAATTTTTTCTGCGGCAAAGCAAGCTTACGTAACGAAGCACTTTTTTCAACGTACAATAATCAAAGGTATCTTTAATTCAAAGCCTTGAGAGATTTGAGAGTCTTAAAACATTCGACGCGCACAACTTCCAATGCTGTATTTTGCGATTGTTATGCATCCCGTTCAATGAAACTTCTTCGCGCAGTGAGCCCAACGATTCTAGACCGTTTTGTCAACGATAATGTTTTCTGTAATGCTGCATATTGCATAAGCTAAATAATTTAATTTTTCAAAGAAAAATATTTTCAGTTTAAAAAACGATGCGGTAAAAAGTTTAATTTTAACACATGCTGCAATAACTTTAATTAAAATGCAGGTTTTATCACACGATCAGCAATCAAATAAAAGCTCAGAAAAAAAGGTTCACGCGCGGATGTTATATTTTAAGTCTTGTAATACTTTGAATTAAAGATACTTTCAAGTAAGCACTTGAAGTTAAAAAGAGTTTCGTAATGATTGCTTCGGGTAGAAAAATTTTTCTCTGCTTATAAAGAAACCCGCTTTTTCCAGCCATTAACCCAGACTTAACCCCTTAACCTATTAATTACCTATTAATATCTATGAATTACAAAAAATTTTACACTGACTTTGAGTTCATTAATTTTAATGAAATCATGTCTGCGCTACTTGGGACCCGAATTTTTTACATATTTTCAGCTTCACGAGGTAAAAAAATATGTCAGTAAAATGTGTTTTTATTTGCGCTCTTCAAATGATAATTAAGGCAGATTTGTTCAAATTTTTCTGAAATTTTCATACGGTGAATAATAAAAAAGTAAATTGTGACTCGTATTTTGGATATGGTTATTGTAAGTTGTACTTATGAGATGATATTCTAAAAAAATTAATGATTATGAAACAAGTATACCTGTACCGATCTGTGCAATTTTTTCTTGGGGATAAAAGATAAAATAACGTATTCTAAAAGATGTCAGATCTCGAATTTAAAGAGATCCGTAAATACGTAAAAAAAAGTTGGCTCTTACTAGAAGTTATTCCGACGTCGTAATTAGAAGCGACGAGCTCAAAGTCATTGTAAAATGTTTTCTTGACTCGGGCCTTTCAATGGAACAATTATTCCGTCTTTTTGTCAACTGTCGCGGACGATAGCCAAAGTATACATATATAGGCGGCCGAGGCAATGAACCCATAACACACGTCTCTGTACGTGTGCTTCCTCTTGGCAATCATTGTGTCTCTCTGCGATGCGTCTCCGCACATACGCATTTCTTCTTCAGTTGTCCCACTGCGAAATTGGCTACGATTAAGTATTCGATCGGTTGTATATATATATACGACTCGCGTGTTCCCGGTTCTCATTTTTAATCAACTCGTCTGCAGCTATGTATTCAAGGCTTCCATAGAGTATCGTGCGTTCTCTTGAGATTTGCGATAATGAAAAATTGACGAATCGTTCTTCTTCTGTTTTTGAAGAAACATTAAGTATTTGTGCATTATTTTGTAGTATTTATGCGAGTAAAAGAAAAACTAGTTCATCGAAAGCAAAATAAATTAATTTAATACAGTTTCGAAAATAATGAATTTCATAATTTGCTATAATTTGAATATTATTATGAATTATTGTATAAGTAAATTTGATTTTTTTCTATTTGCTATGTTGGGACGCAAAATTAAAATGTTCAATTGACCACCGAATCTATTAAAAATTTTTTATTGTTCTTTTTTGAATTTGTATACTTGTTGGAATTTCCTAACAAAGCTGTAGTTATTTATTCACTTTCTTCTAAATTGATTGCTATTTCGTTTCCTATATAGGACAAATTTTCCATTCCCACGATCGACTGTGGCTGTTCAGTTCTGATTGTATTTGCAAAACATAAATGTCAATAGCTCTGCGTTGTATTTACTGACATGTCGTATACCTATGCTGTCCAATTAGAACACAACTTGCTTGTCAGAGGATGCTTAACAATATTTTTCGGAGTCATTCTCGCAAATTGAATAAAGAATCGGAAACTGACAGAATAAAAGACAATTTATTTTATCGATTTTTTGTATAATTTACCGAAATAATGATAGAATTTAAGTATAATTTTATTGCGGTATCATTTCCCAAATTGATACGCGTTTCAATATTTTGAAATAACAACGACGATATAGCGTATATTAAAATTATTATTACCCACAAGCATTAGCAATGATACAATGTGTTCGTATAAATGTTATAAATTATCATCATTCATTAATCACAAAATATTGTCGCAATTTATATTTATTCTAAATTATAAAAATCCATCCATCGGGACAATAAATAAAAATATATACTTCATGCTTTCTTCTTTGGATAAACATAATAAATTATGATCTCTCTTTAACAACGAATTTCGCGTATCGGACAAATAATTAACGGCGCAGAAAAATTGCGTCTGTAGACAAATAAAAAAAAAATTGCGTTCGTATAAAATTTTAAAAATAGTGTGTTACGATAGAAATGATTTTTCATCCATCGACACAACAAATAATTTCATGATTTATAAAAGAGAATGAGCACAGTTCGCGCCACGCACGTTTTAGTAAACCACACGGCATTTCAATCATAAGAATTTATATCTCACTGTCACATCGATCAATTCAAGTGGTTGTTTCCAATACGACTCGTTATAAACTTTATGTAACAGCTATACATAATAAATATTTGAAAGCAGAATTGTTTTTCCTCGATTGCAATCAACTCGCCCTATTTTCTCACTCTCAGCACACTGTAATTGTTATTTACGACTTTTTACGCTTCTCTTACTATTATTGCATATTAGATAAAACACGGGCACGTATAATTATGAATTAACAAAAAAAAGGCTCGTATTTTTTACGAGAACCTATATAAGTGCATCTCATCATATTGAGAAAAAGCAAACAACTGAATTTTCGTTTCAAATTCCACAATAATTGGTTAGTAAGTACAAATTTGCAGTTCTTTTCATTTTTATAAGTCCTGGAACTTTATTATTTAAAACATTATTATTTAAATTGTTAATAACCTAATTCATGAATGAACTTTATTTTTTAATGTCCACTTAATGCATATAGAACGATGCCCAAAATATTGAATTTTTCTTCTTCTTTTTCTTGGTATACATAGTTCACATAAAAATTATTTAATGCCGTTATTTAAATCCTGTCACTGAATACCGTTCTTTCAAATAAACTAATTAAACAAACCAAGATAAACATAAAAATGTAAGTTTTTTGATATTTTAAGAATTCACGGCAATTACTCTAATTCCCTTCATACTCGTGCAGTATACACGGCATAAAAGGCAAAATGGAAAAGTCAACTTGTATAATAGTATACTATACGCGCACTCCGAGTATCAATTACCTCGAGTCAACGAGCACAGTAGCATCTCCGGGTATCCGGTGCGACCCGACACATTCAGCTTTTTTCTCTTCTTGCAATTGTTCATTGAGCCACCACAAGCAGTTGGAAGAAGGAAATCGTCATTGATTCGCTGCTCTGCTCCGGATGACAGACAATTAGAGATGGACGCGAATCACGCGATTAAGACTCTACGCCGTACGGCCGAGTACACATGCGTGCACTTTTGCAATTGCCAGATGGATTGAATTCTCCTCTTGCAGCTGCAGCAGCAGCAGCAGCAGCAGCAGCGAAAGGAGTAATTATGTGAGATGTGGACTAATTAACTCTGGCTTATTCTGTGCCAACTGTACGTACGCGTTATTCTTGCCAAGTGCTTCGAATCGATACAGAGCGGCTTTTTATTTATAACGGACGTAGAGCTGGTAATTAGTTAGTTTGGGTTGTTCGAGTTTTGAAATGCTTTGAAATTTATCGTTCTGGTCTGTGAATGTATCTAGTTCTGCGATCGCTCGTTAGGCTTAGTCGCTTTATGCGGTAGAACAGAGCTTGCACACAATTTATAAAGGGTTGGGTTTCAAGTCGTCGATTAAAAAATTTCAATACACTTATATGATGAAACATTGAAAATATGATTTCTGTGCAATATTCAAAGCTTTTTCTTCTAACAGTTTTAAAATGTAGATTTTCAACTTTCCATAACATTTTTCTAAAATTATGCATTGTTATAAGATGTAACGATGGACGAGTATTTGATATAAACGAAATACCTGAGTTTGATATGAGATATTAGACGGAAAATTTTGAATTTTTATATAGTTCATCTTTTAAAGAAGCATCATCGATATATGCCCTTTCAAATAGTGTTTAACTATAAATTGACATAAGCGATTTGAGGTACAATATCTGACATGAATGTTTTCTATAATAAAAATATTTCTAAATATCTTCTGATATAATTATTTTTTTATAATGATTTTCAGAAGTCGATTTTTTGAAAAAGTTCATAATTTGAAAGATATTTTTTTTTTATATAAAGCCATGGATATTTCTATTATTTTTACAGTATTACTTTTCAACTATCTTCAAACATGGTTTAAAAAAATGTTATAATATTAAAATTTGAGATTTATTGTGACTTGTAATAATATCTTCATTATAGTATAAAATACTTATATTATTATACTCCCTCAACGAGCTGTGCGAAAGAAAAACATTTGTTTTAATAAAAAAAACAATTGAACACTGTGTAGTTATGTCAGCTGTTTTGTATACACGTATAAGTTTAACAAAACGTGTATTGCGTGCAAGATGATCAATGAATATCTTAAAAAAAATCTTTATAAAGTCGTCCTTGGACAGCACTTAGTGTGGAATAGTAAAATATAGGTAAACCGTTATGTTCGAGAAAAAAAATAGCGTAATGTACGTACAAACGTGTTTGTTTACGTCACAAGGAATTTTCGATCAACGGTACGTTAGAAACCACTTTTGATTTTATCGTTATAATCATCACTCGTTATCGTTATATCCATAACTGTCTAGCGACAAAAAAAATCTTGTGTGTTTCAACTTCATCCTTATACTAGTCATAGATTAGCCTCAATAAAAAAATAAAAAATTTGACAAGCAAAAAATAAAATTTTTTTCTGAAAAACATATCCATATATATGTATAGTCTGTGCCAGCTATAACATGTAGAAACGCACTTAATAAGGATACATTTGCGAAAAATTTTTGGTAAACTAATTCGAGGTAGGTTTCAGGTGGTTGTTCCACATTGCAAATGAAAATTCGAATTCTGTGGAAAAATACTACGTCATGAGACTTTAGCCGTACATTAGTTAATCAAAGAAAGTGAATAAACTTATCTGCAAAAGAACCACTTAAAGTAATTTGTTTACGTCGAGAAAGCAAATAATACCAATCCGTATCAGATTTCAAATGAGAATAAGACTCTGACATTTCGCATTAAAATATCACTTAATATATATTGCATATATATATAGCCGTTTATTACCTATAAATTATGTTATTAATTAATGTGTGGCAAATTTGGCAACAACTACTGATTCAAAGTTTCGATAGCAACGTTATAAGTCAAAATCGTAGCAACTGTTGCTCACAATGTGCACAAATCATAAGTTTTTGCATAATTTAATTTGAATAAAATTTGCGCTAAAAAACAAAACGAAATTGATACAAAAGTTAATACTTTTTAATAGGATGTTTTTTTGGTATATGTATATTTCGTTACAAATAACTGCGGAAAAAAAGAACAATTCAAAATCAATCGTAATATCAGAAACATCTTTATTACTTGCTGTCAGAGTAAGATTCAACGATCAGCTTTTCCTCGTTGTCCACATTCTCGTCGCTATCGACATCCTCCAAAGAATTTTTCCGATAGCAGTACTTCAAGTAGGAAGCATCGTCCACGACCGTGTCACTACCGTCATCCGAAATCTCCTCGCGACGAGACTTCTCGTCGGTAACCTTGTTTTTTTCAAAAAATTCCCGATCCCGTCCTCCGCCTCTGATTCTGTTTTTGCAGCGATCGCTACAGTTGCGGCAACCATCGTTCAATCCCGCAGCGACTCGATTCCTCTCGACGCTATAAGGCTCGAAATGCGCAAGTCGCTCGTTGCTCAGCCGCGGGGACTCGAGAGCTTTCTTCGTGATTTCGATTCGGTTTTTTATCTCCTGGAGAAAGGGCCGCAAGTCTCGGCTGACAGTCTTGTCTATTTCGACGCGAGGCTTCTCCTTCACGGCTCGGGGGAGAGAGCGACCGCAGTTTCCAGGGCAGTTGGTAGGTGTAGGTACTGTAGGTATCATTTCGACTTTGGAATTTTGGCGTACGTGGCGGCTGCTGCTGCGACGGCACTTTTTCCTCTTTTTCGCGGCTTGTGTACTCTCGCTGGGTTGGCAGAGCCGCCTCGTTTTTAATTCGTCGGCTTTCTGCTTCAATTGGGCGTCAAAGTCGTACATGAGATCCTGGAATTCCTGGAAATTCGAGGATTTTCGCTGCTTCGGCGAAGCTTTCGGAGATACTTTCGGAGAAGCTTTCGGAGATACTTTTGGAGAAGCTTTCGGAGAAGTTTTCGAAGGCGTCGCGGGACTCTTTCTTTCCTTTACGGGTTTTTTAGATTTAGTCTTTGGCTCTGACGTGCTTGGCCTTTTTTGAGTTTTTTTGACCTTCTTGTACATCTCGCCGTGCTTCTCTTTTGGCTCCGAGCACTTGCAAAATTGATCTAGGCAATCTAGGTGAAAATTTTTACTCGTTAGAAAGATTGGATCTGTAGTGAAACTGAAAATTATCGGAGAATCCGTTATACGTTCTATGATTTATATTTTTATTTTAGCATTTTTTTTAATTACGTCTGCAATATATGGGAAAATCCGCCAAAATAATTCAGATAATTGCAGCGGAAATCGACCGAAAAAAAACCTCGTGAGACTCGTCTGGGGCAGCGTTTTTCTTGTTCTACAGGACCCCCAGAACACGAAAAAAATAGTGTTCCCGCGAAATCGAAAAAGTGTTTTTGGGTATTTGGATTTTACACAAAAATTTACAAAAAAAATTAGTTTATTAAAGTGTTTTTTTTTTTCAATCCGAATTTAGAGGGAGAAGGAATTTTATTTTTAGTGTCGCAAATATACACAAAAGTTCAAAAATTTTCTGAGCTTTTCAAATTAGTCAAGCTTTTTTGTCTATGTTTTTTTTTTTAACAAAATGACGACGGTTTTTGTGAAACAGCGTAATGTTAAACTTTGTTGTGAAAGTGATGTTAAACATGATTTTTTTTCTCGAGAAATATCACCTTAACAAAAAAATGTTGTAGAATAAAAAATGCTTAAAATTACTCAAAGAATACGTATGAATTTTTTCAAAGATATTTGAACCATTTTTTATTTTTTCTAAAATTGTGCAATTTGGAAAAATTCAAAATTTACTCAAAATTTTCACAATGAAATACATTTGATTTGATGGTAAATAATTGATTATTTTACTGGTGGAGATACATGAAGATTTTCAGTAATGAGTAAAATTCGAATTTCAATTTTTAAAAAATAATAAAAATTTGCATTTATTTGATTTTAATGAGTTTTTTAAAATATGAATGTAGCAAATAATTTATATAATAGTACGATGTTAAGAGGATGCCAATTGCAACTTAATTTTCAGACCGCAATATAAATCAAAACAAGATTTCAAAAAAATAATACATTGCCCTCCGATATAATTAGCCATCATTAGTCTATGTCACGATAAGTTTGGATAGATATGATAATTTCGTGGGATCGCATTTGATTAATATTTAAAATACGTGTAGTTCAAATGCCATTTGGAGGGATTTGAATTTTAGCCAAAATAAACAATATAGATGCCTATTATTAGTTTTGGTATTAGCCGAAATTTGAACTATAGTTTTTTTAAATTTAAAGAATTTTCGAATTTATGAATACTGCACAATAAGTGGAAAATTGAATTTAAAGAATTCAACACGTAATAAAACATTAAAACAAATTTTTCATTTTTTAATTTTCATAAAAAGATTTATATTTTTTAATTGCATTTTAACTACGTTTTAATTACATATTTTCTATGGTTACTAAGGTGTGCAATCAGTGGCCAGTGTAATGTAATCACTTTCATGCACAACAAAACGTTTTAAATACTATTTCGAAAGATGCCCTTCTTAGTGAAGATGGTTTACTCAGCTTTTCTTAGATTCAAGTTTTCTTTTGGTCCATGTCTATAACTACATTAACTTGAAATTTTCTAAAACGACAAACTCTTAGCCACGAATAAGGGATATTATTTCGTGATTTGCTACAACTAAATATCTATTAATTATTTCAATAATCCTGAAGAATAAACTTCTTTGTCTACAGCACTGTATATGGTGCCAAACTTTAATTTCGATTTTGAAAACAGCTAATCAGAAAAACAAGCGTATATATATAACCTTCTTTCCAAGGATCGGGTATCCCCTGCAACATTGCGAGCTTCTTCTCCTTCCAGACGTGACCAGTGAGCTTCACATCTCTTTTACCCATTCGACTGGACAAACCATTTTTCCACTCGAGATAATCCGTCCACGGATCCGGAATACCATTCTTCAATCTCCGTCGACGAGATTCCATGCAGTTGACTCTGACATTGCTGATCACGACGTAAGGTAGAGCTTTCACGAGCTTTGGACGAGTAAACGGCCCTGGGATAATAGACCTTAGAACGAAGTTTACATCCTTCTCTCCTATCCACTGAAAATTCCAACCTTGGCGTTGAATCACGGGACTTACAGCGCAGAGCTTGTCGTAAGCTTGAACTTTTTTTTAAAGAATCTCATCGTTAGAATATGTAACCTCAAAACTATATCGTTTATTTATTTATTTTTTTAGTAAATTCACTCACTAGCCTTGTGATTATTCGTCATCACCTGGACAGCATCGGATCTTCGCCGGCAGTCGCACATCATCTTTTCACATCTAAAACGCCGTCGATCATTATAAGTATAGGTATATATAGGCACTATACGTGACGTACGCGATCGGAGGTGCAGAAAAATTACACTGTAAGCTCGCACGTACTTTCAAGATTTTTTTATTTCATAAATTCTTTCATATACTTAAGACATAATAGTCGGAGCCGCGCTATTCCATTGCGGAAAGGCCTCCGTGACAAACACGTCATTATCTCGGTTATCCGCACGACTGACTCCCATCGTATCTTCTTAGACGCATCTGGTCGCCCGGCTCAATTATATATATATATATATATATATATATATATAGTAAAATTTGCTGCTCGAGAGAAATGCGGATATGCGCACACAAGAAGTAATTTCTCTTTCTTCCCCCCCCCCCCTCCCGCCTTTAATCTCAACTTTTGTAGTTGTGTCAAATAAAAGTTTCTTCGGCTAAGTTAATCGAGAAATTCGTCCTTGTTTCTTCTTTTTATTATCAAAGTTATACAGGGTTTGCTCTGCGCCCGAAAAAAGAGACGCAGATAGCAAAACTCTTTTTCTGTTTTCTCGCGACGATACGCATTGTATATCGCGCGAAAAAGTAGACATTAAAAATTGCACATACCCTCCGTCGGTAAATCTGTTTTGTTTATCGTTATTTATTTATTTTTTTTTAATATAATATGTTTGCTCGCACGTCGTGTGTTTTATTGCTTCGAAACTATAAGGGGCCAAAGAACCGACACGTGTAAAGAAGCAGTTTTTTTTTAAATTTTCATCACTTTTATTCGATCAGCCACACGAGTGCCTCTCAGCTTTGGAAAAAATGGTGCTTCTCATTATGTTTTTCGTGTAATCACGGCAATAAAGTTTTTGATCCTATTAAATGCACTATACATATTTTTTATCATTATTTGTATCGCGTATAAAAATAAATTCAGGCTCTTTTTTGTCGCAAAGAAAAAAACTGCTCATGCGGCTTGAATTCTGTTGCCTTTTTATAAGTTCATAAAATGAATATTTACTCTTATCGATAAAGGTACGACTTTTCCGTTTCTAAAAATTACATAATTAAAAAAATGAAACGTAAAAATTACATACAAATCTGCCGTGTTTACGACGAAAAAGCGTCTAGTTTCATCCACTTCTCGACCAAAGATTCAAACGCTAAACACATTACAATTCGTCCATTCCGTTTCATTCGAAGCACAGCCGCGATACATCGAGATTTATAAAAATCACTTTTTACACATAATTTTAGACTTGCAAATTTTTCACACTGTGTAGGAAGAATTGTCTGCAGATTTTTATCAAGCTATGCTTGCTTCAGCTCAGAGCTTACGCGAAAATGTGGAATAACTTTTAAAATTTGCACTTGAACAACGATTATACATTCTAATACTAAAGCAGAGATAGAGAATCTTGAAAAGAAAAATCTCTTATCTCGAAATCGAAATAACACAAGCATTACAAACATTTAATTAAATGGTTATAGATATATGACTTTCAATACATCTTCGCATTAAGAACAGCAAACAGATATCGCCCGCAAGTATAAATTTTAAAAATTGTACAAGTTTCCGTTGAATTTTCGCGCAGCAGTGCATATTTGACGTACTTGATTAAATATCTGATTATAGTCTGGTTCGTTCTATTTCTTATCGCTCGCTAGATTCGCAAGCTTATAAAAGCCTCAGGCACTCGTTCAAAACTTAAAGCCATCGCGCGAACGCACGTTTATGCGATGCATAATGCGCGCCGCGAAGGATATCAAATTAACGGAGCAGTGATCAGCTCGTTAAAATTGTTATCCCACCTTCAATTCTCGCCGATCAGCACAGCCATTAAATTTACTCTAAACTTTGCCAACGCCGTTTCTCTGTGCTTCTCTTTCCCTCTCTACATTTCTTCCCTATCTCTCCCTCTCTCTTTCTTCCTTTTAGACTTGTTTATATGTCCTTCTTATATCTATACAAGAATTTAATAATATATAGAAATAAAAAACGGAAGAAACGAAAGCGCACGCGTGAAGGCCTCCGGGAAAATTGGCTTCGCGCGCGTTCGAAAATGTTTTCATCTTTTTCTTCTTGTCATTATTTTTTTCATATTACACGAGAGCAATACAAAAATTACAGTTACAAATGATTTTACTTATATCACTAAAGTGCATTTCGCTTGTATAGTGAAGATAGATTGTATATACCCAGAAAATGTTCGGTTGAAAAGTTTCAGTGTCACCATGATATCATATTATACATATTATGCGGAGAAATGATAATGAGGCAAAAACTGTTTGAAAACAAAACTTTCCACGCGTCAATAACACAGTCTTCTGGGTTTTGTAAATCATCAATTTCATACTAATGCATATTTATGCAAAATACAGATCATATACAAGTATACATATATACATACGCATATATTTAGTCCAACGCATGCACAGCGAAGTTCGAGAAATGAAATCGCGTTTTTCTCAATACAATTTTCGCGCGCTAACGCGCTATTAAACGCGTGTAGGGCGCGACTAGTCGAGTGTATACACAATCAGAAAATTACCTCGGATAAGAAAAATTTTGGCGTTTTTATTTGTTTGATTGATCGGCAGTTGTCTGTACACTGACAATGATGAGTTTGCATGATCGTTTTCGCTTTCTTCGGTAAAAGTATTACACCAGTTTACACATAGTAACAGGGAAAAACGCGATTCGAGGAGAAGAACTTTTGGCTGCAGTGTCTCGTTGAAAACAATACAAATACATATGGCGCGTGTGTATGATACAATTATTACATGTATATAATAGCCATAAGTTTCTCTCGATTATCGCTCAAATACATTATATCAGGCTTCCCCTTTTAAAGAAGTATATAGGTATACGCGCAAGCACAACTTTTTTCTCTAAGATACGGATAAGATGCTTTTACAAGTGTTCTGCAACGCAAAGACGATTTCTAAAGATACATAGCTCCCTAGCGTTATTTCTGCGTCGCCAACGCACTGCACGTGACTCTCTGCGTTCCCTCTGTCAGCTAAAACTGCAGGATCATCTGCTGCAGAAACGGAAATACACTTGGAACATATAGGTACATACATAGAGAGAGAGAGAGAGAGAGAGAGAGAGAGAGAGAGAGAGAGAGCGATTGTATATTCTCTAAATTCGTAAAACAACATGTTCTACGATGCTTGTATATATACTCTCCGAGACGTATACATATATATTTTTAACCGCAACGACAGAAGGGCATTCTATTTGGGTCATTAAGATTCTCATATACAGTTTCTATGCACTCGTATATCGCTGCGGAGAGTATAGCACAATATAGCGCACCATTTTTATGCAGAAATCGCTGAATCTCTTCTTTTTATAATGATTTAAAATCTCAACGGATCTTGTATACTATTATAATAAAGGAATATTTTTTGGCAGATTTTCATACGCTTTGAAGAAAGGAATTAAATCATTACGTTTAGGTCTATAAATATATTGAGTTAACTATATAAAGGAAATAATATAATTAGGACTGCCGTCTATAGATATATAAGCTGTTCGAATCGTTTCTGGACGAATATAGTTTTGCATGATTTTCTTCATATACTTATATAAACATCCTGTAATTTCTTTGTAACGGTCAACACTTAAGAGCTATTTATTCCAACAGTGAATGACATTATTAAAATAAGTTCTGGTAACTTTACCCACAATTCTAACGTTCTGTAAGGAAAAAACTTTCGCCTTTTTTTTATTCAGCACGTATTTTAAAAAGATGGATTTTGTAATTTAAGCTATATTCATGTTATACGTAGGCATTGTAAAAATCCAAGCTACTCTGAGACTCTAGAATCGAGGATTTGCAAATTATCGAAGAACGTATTTTATACGAGGCGTTCTTGAATCGCTTTGTTACTCCAGTTTTACAGTCTAATGCATAGCGCGGCGCATTAGAACTAAGTTTTTCAATGCAATCAATCGAAATTAATGAGGAACTTGGTAAATTCTAGTAAACGTTTATTTGCATTTTTCTACCTGCTTTCAATCTTGATACTTTGTCCACTAAGCATAGGTATATAAGCGTTTACTTGAATTTATTACAAGAATCTGTTTACGATAGTTCTGAGAGCTATAATCAAATCAATTTACACTTCGTTGTTGAATTGCTTAAATAATAACGCTAATGGACTTTCTGTCTGACTATCATGAGTTATTCATTCATTTGTTATTCTATTTCAGAAACTTGTATCGCATAAGGCAATATATGAATTTAAATTTTCAGCGAATCACAAATAATCCAATACAATTGAACCCCCCATTTGATTATTCGTCTCTACGACCGAATCGTGACCGGCTTTGCGTGTAGTCACACTGAATTCTCAATTACAACTTGAATATAATTCTACAGGGACACGAGATGCGTAATCGTCGAACATGCAGAAAAAAATTCCAGTGAAATTCATCGTCATTGCATAACACGTGCGCAACAATTGTATAGTATTCAGCAAATCGATTCGAAACGTCACAAGAGCTGCATAAATACTTCTGTCCCTCGTTTGATATACTGCACAGCATGTCTATAGTATATGGGTACCAATTGGTTTACGTCCACTTGAGCTACGCAAGTCGCCTGATTAGTTTTTGGTCGGAGCCACGACGCTCGCGTCTTTGCAGTCGGTTTTGCTCGTGGCATCTGCAATGCCCTCGGGCTCCGGCAGTTTTTTATTGCTGGAACTGGCGGCCGAGTCGTCGGAGACGAGCAAAAGAGGGATGCCGCCGAGCACCATGCACGAGCCCATGAAGAGAAAACAGACGTTGTAGCTGCCGGTGACGTCGCGCATGAATCCTGGAGGAGAGATGCCAAATTTATTGTTTAAACGCGTAGCGACATTGGAATGACACTGCACATGCGGTAATGAGATTCACTGCGCGCAGACAGAAGAGTAATGGAAAATTTGTCAAGCCTGCGATCGAGAAGTTTGGAACGTTATCCGGCTCACGGGAATCTTGGCCAAAAATAGCGAGAATAAAACGAAGCTACCGCATGAACACAGTTATACACGTTCGATTCCGTGACTCCGACTGTTAATCTCGCGGTCCAAGTAATAAATCGAGAATTTAGCAAATTTTTAAGCGCCTTTACACGAACGACGAACCGTATACAATATTGTTGATGATTTTCCTCTATTCTCCAGAGTGCAGTGCGCAAGGTAAAGGAAGAAGAAGCAGGGCAAAGGAAAAAAGTACCCGCAAGTGGGGGAACGGTGATGGCTCCGATGCTCTGGAACATGCGCACGAGGCCGTAGCTCGAGGAGATTTTATCGGTGCCGTACTGATCGGCCAGAAGCACGGGGACCAGTAGGAACCAGCAGCCGAGGCAGAGCCCGTACATGCCGACGCTGCAGGCGAGCACGTAGAAGGAGTGCGCCAGCGGGATCACCAGGACCGCGACGCCTGCCCCGACGATGCTGCGGGGACGAGAGAATGGTTTTTCAGGCGAAACTGAAACTGAAAGCAGTCGCGAGAGAGAGAGAGAGAGAGAGGAGAGGCGTACCTGCCGATGTATCCTTTCCTGCGATCGAACAGCTGCAGATCGCTGAGCCAGCCGAGGCCGAGTCTGCCGCAGAGGTCGAAGGCCGCGGATATGGCGACGAGGTAGCCGGCCTCGGACTTGCTGTAGCTCTTGGCGTTGACGTAGGCCGGCAGGTAGTAGAGCATGTAGGGGCTGCCGGTGGACATGAGGGTGACCGAGAGGCACATCATTATGAAGCGGGCTTCGCGGAGCAGGCTCAGGTCGATGTAGCGCGTCAGTCGCTGGGGCAGCGACTCCTTCGAGGCGCACTGCTCGGCGGTGAGGCTGATGCGCGTCGCCGGCTGCTGGATCGAGGCCGCCGTGTCGCCGAAGCTGTCGCGGGCGCTGGTCGGCCCGACGGGGCAGACGGCCAAGGCCGAGGCACGCAGGGACCTGCAGTACAGTCCAAAATTATTCTCGCGCACTCTTCAGCTAATACTCTGCGCATATACCTCTGGGAGGATCGCGACTTGTAGAAGCAGGTCGAGTCGGTCGACAAGTCTTCGACGCTGTGCAGTATGCTCGAGCTGCGGATCTTGGAGATCGGCTTCATGCTGAGAGCTTCGCCCATTATGTCCTTCTCCTCCTCGCTGTCCGTCAGATCGATGGCCAGTCCTGAAGCAACAATCCCTAAATGCATGCAGTGCGTCACGAATGTCACGATTAGAATTGCCATATAGGGAATTGCAGTTTTCGAACTCATGCTGATCGCGCTCACCGTTAACCTGGACGTTCTGATGGAAGAGCTCGTTGAGCATGTTGTTCTTGGCCGTCTCGTCCTGGGCGAACAGCATCTCGAGCTTCTGTCGCTTGGCGTTGCAGGACTGCTGCTCGCGCTGGATGTCGGCGATCGCGTCCTGTTTAACGGCCGCCGCCGCCGCCGCCGCCGCCGCCTCGGGTTCCATGGGGTAGTTCATCTCGAGGGGCCGGTAGAGACTGGCGCTGGCGCAGACGTGGAGCATGCAGCCCCCGAGGATGAGGAGGGTGCCGTGGAAGCCGAAATTCGCCACGAGATACTCGATGAGCATCGGGAAGACGAAGCTGCCGGCCGCCGTGCCCGAGACGCAGATGCCGTTGGCCAGGGCCCGGTGCTTGTCGAAGTACTGCGAGACGAGGATTATGCCGGGGGTGGTCGACAGGCCGCCGCCGATGCCTTTTCAAACATTAGTTTTTGCCTTTCTTTACTCCCATGCTTTCTCATGAGCGAGTGTCCATCGCGCAATCGTATAATTATACATTTACGCGTCACTTTCGTACGCGCGCACGTCAAAGAGCTGTCCTTGACGTCAGAGAGCTTTAAGCTTTCTACAGTATACATTATCTTCGAGCTATTCGGAGACCGGCGAAAATCCAATAGGCGCGGGTAATTGCTACTTGCGCACACATTTTATGTATTTTTCTACAAAGTTAATGATGCGCAAACTTACCTGTGAGCACGCCGAAGGTAAACAAGAGATGCAGTAAACTGGTCGCGAAGTAGCTGATAATGAGACCCAGCGAGCAGAAGACACCGCCAACGAAGACTACCACTCGACAGCTGTATTTTTGGCTCAGCATACTCGTCACGGGAGCTGGAATCAATATCGTTTTCAAGACTTTAGCTCGAGCCAAGTTCAAGTGCACTCGCGGGAAAAACAAATCTATTACTATATACTTAAAGTACTTAAAGACGAGGCAAGGCGTGTGTCAAATGTGCGTTATAAAGTATGAGTTTACCGAGCGCCAAGCAGAGGCAAGACAGGATCGCCGGTATCCAGGAAGCGACCGACGCCGAGGAGTCGGTGAAGGTCTCCATGACCTCGACGTAGAGCAGCCCGTAGGACTTGACGAGTCCGGCGACCCAGAACTGGACGAAAAACGCCCCGAAGACGACGACCCATCCGTAGCCCCCGTCCAACGGCTCGAAATTCAGTCTCTTGTGGCGTCGCCTTCGGCGCTTGGCCTCCTGCCGCTTGGCCTTCTTCCGGGCGCTGGCGGCCGATCGGCTCTGGGGCGGCTTGCAGCCGAGCTCCCGCGACTTGGCGATGAGGGGCCGGGCCGTCAGCGACGAGATCGTCAGCAGGTTGTCGTTGTCCTCGTCGTCGAGGGTCTCGGGTGGGCTGAGGTGCGGCGGGACTATCGGAGTCGAGGTCGCCGTCGCCTGAACGACGAGCGAGGCTGGTCGATAATCGTGATGGTAGTGGCTGCGCAAAAATATAATACACTTTATTTCTCTTTCGGATTTACGCGCATCCCCGCTAAATTATGCTCATCGAGGACGATTCGCGCACTCGCGCCTGTCCAGCGAGACTCCCTCATTTGCATGTATGCGATAGTTGTGTTTACCCAGGCACGCATGTCGCATATGACTCATTTCACGGGATACTGGAAACTTCTGGGGGCCTGGAAGTCGCTAAAATTCTCGCAAAGGCACACTTACCAGACCTATTTTTTCTGCTTGCTGGATTGACCCCTCTTCATCATCCCTTGCCACCCGGCTTTCCGATCGAAAAAATACAAAAGTCTTCATACATTTTCTGACTGACAAGTCTAAATATTTGTAGTGAGCTATATGCTTTCAAAAAACCAATCTGCTTTCAAGCATATATACAGGTCAATGGATAAAAAAATTTTAATTTAGACCTAAAAACCAAAAAGTAGAGGAAAAGAGTATCGATAGTAGCAAGGATTTGAAGCAAGCATTTGAAGAATGTCTGGTTTTTGGAAAAATCCAGCTGTTTCGTCAAAGTCAAACCAAAGCACTTTTTTCAAATTGTCATAACTTTTGATCGAGTGATTCGATTTTGACGTTGAATAACTTAACTTGAAGCTGTTTTCCTCAACTTTTTGATTTTTGAGTCTAAATTTAAATTTGGTATATAGTGAGCTATACATATGCTTTCAAAGAACCAATCGACTTTATAAAGCATATGTATAGCTCACTACAAAAAAAATATTTGCACCAACAAAAAACCTAAGGAAAACAGCTTTAATTTAAGCTATTCAATGTCAAAATCGAATCACTGGATCAAAAGTTATGAAAATTTGAAAAAAGTGCTTTGGTTTGACTTTCACGAAATAGCTCGATTTTTCCTACACTTTTCCCTTGCTCCAAATCCTTGCTGCTATCGATCCAGTGCTTCGATTTTAACGTTTAATAGCTCAAATTAAAGCTCTTTTCCTCTACTTTTTGGTTTTTAAGTCTAAATTAAAATTTTTTTATCTATTCACCTTTACATTATATATGCTTGAAAGCAGATCGGTTTTTTGAAAGCATATATAGCTCACTACAAATATTTAGACTTGTCGATTTTAAAGTATTAAACTTTAAAATCGAGTGACGTGACCAGTGCATCCGATTTCAAAAATTTTAGGCTCAATTTAAAGCTCTTGAGCTGCACTTTCTCTCTATACATATAACAAGTATAGTACCAAGTCCCACAGAACTCACAATATACAAATAATACGTTCGGCAGTAAAAATACAAAAGAAAATGTATGAAGATTTTTGGATTTTTTCGATCGGAAAGCCGGGTGGCAACGGATAATCAAGTAACTCGCGCACGGTTTCTTATTCAGAGGGGTCCCGGAAACCAGAAAAAATAGGTCTGGTAAGTGTGTCCTCGCAAAAATTTTTGCGACTTCCAGGCCCCCAGAAGTTTCCAGTATATATGTGGGTTTAACGCTTGTACGACTACGTTTCTACTTTATGTATACGCAAGCTGCTCCAGACAAATTCTTAGTTTTCAAACAGGAACTTTTTTATATGCACACTTGCTTGCTGATGAAAATTTTTGTCTGTCACGAACTAAACATTAGAAATGTACGTGCTAAGCTATGAAAAACAATTACGAGAATTAAACTACTTTACTGTCTCCTGTTGCATAGTTTTACGATCTGATTGATTCATTATTATATGCGCGATTACGATGATTTTGAAGACCTGCGGTACTCAAAACACACTATCAAGTCGAATTATACTCGCTCTTTAGATCATAAAATTGAGCAGTTGAATTTCACTACCATTGCACTGACTGCCAACACAAACTATTTAACTATATTATTATACTATATTATTCCTCTGCAATTAAAGTTATTGCTTTTCATCGCTGAACGATATTTTAATACACTTCATTATTTTTAATCAATTACAAAAAGCACTTTGCATTTTGTAAACGCTGTACGGTAAAATAATGGCAAAGTATACTTTTAGCACAAGAGACTATAACGTAAATCGAAGAAAAAAAGGTGTGAATAAGAGAGAGAGATATATACAGACAGCGTCGAGTAAACATTAAAGGCGATCCATAAATTGTTCTCCAAAAGAGAATGAGTCACATTGAACCGTGACATCACCAAGTGGTAATTTGCGCATCGTAGAATTTTCATAGCATTTGTTGCTGATGTTTCTCAATAAATTACGTTTTATTGGACTTTACTTGACGGTTTTCGTAACAACTACCCATATCTATATCTAATTTGACAAAATTTAAAGTTTAAAAATCAACGATAACCTTGTTTAAAAAAAAACCGATATGCCAAAAGATAGCTGCTTGTGACTCTCTTTTTTTTACACTAGACTAGTCTGGTTTGTAAATAAATCAATAAATAAATAAATTTAAGTATTTCCGGAAATATATCGTTTTAACATATAGTTTACAAATCATAGAAGACATTTTATGGATATCGACTTATATATGCACAGAGAATGCAATTTGATTGATTTTGAATTTTTTCAGTAAATTGAAAATTATAAAAGAGCATTAATATTATAATTTAAATGACATAACAATTATGTAACCTCAAAAAGAATACCGCTATATGAACGTGACATCACAATGATTTCAAATTAAAAATATTACGAAGAAAATAGTGTGCATGTGCAAATGTATCAAAACACTAATCCATAAAAATTTAAATTACACACATCGATTATCGAAATCCTGCAACCTCGAAATTTAATTTCTTCAAAATAACTTCATTATAGAGTAAAACCAATTACGCGTATGTCATGCATTGTACCTATGCGGAACTCTGTGTAAGAGTTTACAAAAGCTCAAATAAAAAAAATTATAAACAAGTTTCATCATGCAAGGACCCAATTTACATGTCATAATAGATTCTAGATAAGTAAAAAGTAGAAAGTCGTGCTTTCTCGTAATTTGCCTTTCCTCACTTCGCTAGAGTAAATAATTTTTTTTCCGACACTGTTTTATGGCGCGAAATTTGAATTCAAAATCTACACCAAATTCTGTCCTCTGAAAATATTTAAGCCATGCTTTTTAAGATCACTAAAATCCATTGTCTTTGTTCATCTGACGAAAATAACATAGATCCCTATTTATTCAATATCTTCTAATTACGTCACTTTATTTCTATCACCAAACTTGACCAATGAATGGTTTAGTTTAAAAATAAAAAACCCTGAACATTAATTATCATCAAATTTTTATTTGCACGTACATTAAGCATATAATTAGTGAAAAATACGCAAATACTATATTGTGCGTTATAGGAAGGAAAATCGTCCATTTCCAATTCGTCCAGTTATGGAAATTTTCTCCTTTTCTATTATTGCACACTGTGCTTTTTTGTGAAATTTCATTTTATATTATATATGTTTCAAAATTTTCAAAAATAATGTATAATGCGCGATATGTGTGAGCTATAAGTAGCTCATTATTGCACGGTGTGTAAATAGTGCCTGAGCGAAGCGAGGGTGGTGTATTCACCGATTCACGTCGTGCAATGTCCCTATAGTATCGTATAGAATTTAATAGCAAAGCCCACCTAAATCCGTTGTCACGATTATTAGTGATACAAGCAGTCGATTAGTTCACCGTGAAGTTAGCGCACGAGCATAGCGAGTCTGATATTCACGGTGAAATAATTGACTTCTTAGCTCACGGATAATAAACGGAATAAGCGTGACTAGCAATACTATAGCCAAAAACTCGCTCTTTCGCTATCTGAATAATTAAAACATGAAGTTTTAAATTAATTTGACCAATTTGATGAATTATGCAGTTAATAAGCCTATTATTCCTTGGATCATAACGGACACTCTATTAAAATATACATAACGAGATATTATTATGAGATTAAAGGTACAGGTCATTTGGTTAAATGAATTGATAAATATTGTAATGCATACGAGTGCTTTTCAATGTGTAAAAATGTCAAAATTCAAAATTGCAAAGATGGACAATCCATTGTAGTATATAAAGTTTTATACGCCTGCTTGGAATCTACATTAATTTATTGGCCAAAACTCTTACGTACCTTTTCGGCGAGTTACTGCCGGCGTTGTAGACGTCGTAGACCGGCGCGGAGTGGATAGAAAAGAGGGATCCCAACTGGTTGACATGCTGGTTCATGTTCTCGTCGATGACGTTCTGGCCGGCCAGCTCCTGGGCCGATGCCTGGACGTTCGGCGGGCTGCAGGCATTGGCGATCGGCCGCTCGTCGATCGAGCTGTGCCTGAACCTCTCGTACTCCTCGTGATTGTTCTGGTTGAGGAAATTGTGGTGATAGTGCTGGGACTGGGGCTGCTGCGGCGGCGGCTGCTGCTGCTGCTGCTGTAGTACCGCCTCATGATTGTTGAGGCTCCACTCGCGCGGTAACGACATCTCGACGACGAATAGCTCCTCTCCTCGAAGCAGTGAGGCTCGGCCGGTTTGCTATTCTTACGACTACTCGCTGCAGAGCCTCCGGCGCGAGAACCCGGATACATTGGACTGTCTTCGTGGGTGCCTCGGGGCAGCTCGTCTACACTGGAAAAACAAGATTTGCAGTCCGCGGCTAAGCTCGGCGAAGCCTTCTACTTCGCCCTTCGCGATCCCTCTTGCGCGGCTTATATAGAATCGAAGGAGTCTCTTCCTCTCTCGTGGGATTCTTAGCGAGTGCTGATGATGCTGATGGGGCTGTGCGCTTTATCTGTGGAATTCAAAGAAATACCATGTCGTTATGTTTTCGCTGGATAAAGAAAAACATTTTTTCTCTGCTTTCGAACACTAAATTCTTTCGAAAAACCGACTACTTTTCTAACGGCGAAAATAATGCAAAAAACTAGCTTTGTTCCCTTGCATATAGGTAAAGAAGAAGAAGAAGAAAATTGTCTTTGCTCTCGGAAGTCGATAAAAAAGCCTTTTATGTACATTAAAGTTATTTTGAAAATCAAAACATCCTTTTCTACAAAAAGCGCTACCTTTCATTCAAATTAAAAAAAAAATTTTTAGCAACAGAACATTTTGTGGAAAAAAGATTTGCATTGAGTGGAAATATTCCCTCTTCGACAAGAGGATCTTGCATGGATTTTTTCCCACTGCGCTCTATCAGATTTCCTTTTAACAAGCTATTCAAGATTATTTTGCATTCGAATCAAATCTGATTCTTTTTTCTCAATGTGATATTATTTCTCTACCAAGTTTTATAATACATTTCTGTTTTCTTCTTGAAGGGATCTAAAAGCTGAACGAAAATTCAATTTTCGCCCACTGGTACATAAAAAACTTAAATATTTTTTCACTAAAAGTATATATACTAAACTATAAACTTGGAATTTTGTAAAATACTAGATTATTACACAACAGAAGACAATATCTTGATTTGGTATAATTTGATTTTTACTATTTATCAGCAAATTTTGTATTTTATAAGTATTATGACGCAAAATTTGATTTTTGTAGTTGACTTATAGAAAAGAGGGTCTCCTTTTAATGAGGTTTTCAATTAATAAATATCCGATTAAAGTAATTAATTTGCAAGAAAAATACGACCGCATGAAAAGGTCGTATAATTGAAATAAACGGAAATACCAATTATCTTTTTAAGGCGCGGAGTTTATAAAATTCATGGCTAATTTTTTTGTTATTCGCTAAAAACTATTTTCACGACATAACTAGAGTAAAATATAAGCATATCAATCAATTTGTGTTTTGATGTACAAGTTTCGATGTAAATAAGATTTTTATTTTTGAAAAATTTTTGAAAACCGTCTTATAACTTAATGATTTTTATAGAAAACATCAAAAAATTTCGAAAAAAGGTCGACGTAACAAAAGAGAAAAAAACTCTATTATTTTATAGTGCATATACATGTAATTTTATTAAGTAGGTTTGAAGAAAAAATCAAATGCTAAAAAACTTTTATGAGTAATGATAACTAGAGTAGAAATGCATGAATCGAGTTAAAATTTTCGAATCAGCTGGTTTCACCCGTATACAAATATATATGTATATGTCTTCTATTATACCAAAAACTAGTGTGAAAAACTACTTTGCTTAATACTAAAAAGGGTGGTTGTTTTCATAATATCACGAGAACAAGATGTTGCACGAACCGTTGAATTTCCAGTTATTTAAGAAAATGAAGAAAAGAATTGTTGCACTAAAAATTTGAAACCAGTCAAGTGTTATTATTCCTTCGTAAAATTACCATTACTGGTACAAAAATAACGATAAATTAGATTGAAGGAAGCAGCGGTATTTTTTTCAAGTGGTCAAACCCGATAATTTTCTGTCTGTGTAGTGCTATGCAATTTATTACAGCAGTAAAAATGCATGTTCGCATAGTTATGGTTGAAAAATCATATAACGACGCTGAGCGCTCGCGGAGATGCGGGCTTCTTTTTTATTTGTTCATTAGCAAACCTGCTGAGATATAAACGTCCAAGAGATCGATGACATAAGAGAGATTCACCTCAAGGTTACACAACCCGATTTCCATAAGCGAATATTCAACGCAGCCTGCACTTTTATGATGAATATTGTATCATATACGCACCGATGAAAAAAAAAAAAATTGTTTTCTATACTTAGAAGCTACAGTCATTTTTTAAATTAACCATATCTATTGCATCATTCCGGTTGCAGAAGAAAAAATTTAATTTCAAGAACTAATTACCCCTACTGGTAGAAAGTTAACGATGAACTAACATTAACGATAAAATAGTAGTTGATTGATTGTTAAGTTTCTACCAGGGTAAGCTATGGCTTTAATGTCAACTTTATAATCGACGGTGCAATCGGCAAATTCGTTTCCCAATCAGTGTATACTTTTACGTCCGCACAATTTCGAAGTCAGACAGGACCTTGCGGAAAGTCACGCGGCTGCAATTGACACAATTTCGCCGATACGACGCGCGAATACGTTTAGCGAAAAGCTATAAGCATTTTCTACATATACAAGAAAAAAATATATCGGAGCGCTGACCAGCGAAACTCCTTGATCAATGTCATCAGCCCTGAGGGTTGTATAGATATGCTACACATATATATATACAACGTATACATACGTGGCTCATCACGAAATTCCGCGAAACATATCGATCACACGCGAAGAGCACAAGCCTGACTTGCAGGAGTCGATGGATGCAACGGAAAAACTGGCTGTTATCTCTCGATTAATAAATTGTACGAACGTTTGATTTGGACCGATAAATGTGCACTTGCGTCACTTATGCGTCGATGTGAGTGTGTGTCTGTGTGTGTGTGTGTGTGTGTGTGTGGGGGGGGTGCGAGTAGAAAATGATGAAAGTTACGCATGGTTGAAATTGCATGAATTTTGCAGCACATCGTGTTCACGTAGCGCTTTGATATAGCTAAAAGAGCAGAGCTTCTAAAGCTAACGCGAATTTACATTGCAGAGCTTGAAAATCGAGGAAAACAATGGGAATACCATACCGGATCAGCAGATTTCAGCATCAACTAAACAAGAAGAAGAGCAATCGTCGAATATTGAACGTGAGTCCGTCGCTCAGCAGCACACCCCCGCACAGAGTCGATATGACGAATAATCCCGAGCCAGCTGACGACCATGATGGTCGCGAAGCCAGCAGACTCCCTCGCAACAGCTGTACTTATTCGACTGTCCGCGCAGCGAGTAGCTCTGCACACGCGCGAGGAGAGCTTGCAGGAAGCAGAAAAGCGGCGTATAGCTATAACGAGCGAGTAGAGCGAGTATTTAGCGGATATAATACCTCGAGGTGCAACGATCTATACGACGAGCGGGATATGGAGCAGGCACGAAGCAGGCAATACTCTCGACAGCAGCAACAGCGGGGTTGCTCGGCTGCTCATCGCGACTCGTCGCGCGGTTTTGCTCGGACGAGGAGTAGGCATGTACAGGCAGAATATTTAGCGGCGCGCGCACGGCAAAGTCAGGGAGAAAGAGAGAGACCGAGCTATTGTCCATGTATATAGCCATATAGGTGGGCTGCTATACCTATATCCATCCTCTACGTACATATCTATATATACCTACGCTATTCGATTCTTATACTGTCGTCGACTGACGACTGTCGAGAGAGGCGGCGGAAACTTACCCGATCGATAGTCCACACGACAGTATTAACCTGCGCGTGTTTTCCTACTTTCTATAGGTGTGTGCAGCCTGCTCTAATGAGGCTTTCTTTAGCGAGATGTTCCAGGGAGGCATGTATAGTCGTTCATTCTGGAAATGTGGCTGTTGTTTGTGGGGGCGTGGTTTTTCATCAATTATCTTTTTTTTTTTTTAAATTCTGACCAATCGATGGGTCCGACGATGTTTCCGGGTTCATCTGGCCATATGAATTAAAACAGAAAGATCACATACACTCTCATCACATTAGATTCATTAATTCTGACCAAAAAAGACCATTAGTTATTCCGTTAACACAATAAATGTATTTTTACTTATAGTCACAGGTTGAAAAAAAGAAACTTTTATCGCTTTTCAGTAAATCGGCGGTGTGCCTAAAACAAGCGGCACATTAAATGTATTATTAGGACTTGCATATACTTCTAACACATGTAATCATAGTTTTTATTTTTTTAGTTTTTCTTAAATTATCTGCCGTTATGGAAAATTACAATTATAAAAATACGTGTTTAAGCAGCTGTATATAGTGATCGTTATTCATATACAAGTGGATATTTTCATCAATATTAATGAAATATCAATGAAAATATCACTATAAATGAAAAACAAAACTACCCTCCGCGTATTTTTAAAGTATACAAGTTTAATTAATTTACACTTTTCCAAATTTAGAGAGTTCACTACAAAAGTAATAAACAGAAAATTTTGAAAACCCAAGACATTGCTGTCCTCCGATGTATATAATTAATTATTAGCGTTCACGATATTTTTACAGTTAATTTTATCGTTTCACGAAGTTTGACTTTAATATTTAAATATTTCTCCAACTGGTATTTGAATTACATAATTTTGAGAGATTTTTCAGATAACATTTCACGAGATATTTAAATATTGTATATATCAGAGGCCAACTCTAAGTCTTGGGTTTTCGAAATTTCGACTTTTACTATTTCTACTTGTAATCAAATTAGCCGCGTTTTAATCAATAGTTTAAAATAACGTGTATCTAAAATTGTAGAAGTACTTACACTCCAATTTCTACTAAATTCTTCTTTTAAAAAAGTTTAATCCACTAGAAATTATGATCAAAATATACTTCACTTCCTTATAGGTAAAGGTATTATTTGCTCTACAAAAGAGTTATCTCGGCGGCTGACGTCGTATATGAGATCAAATTCTGCGTGTAAGTGCATTATTCAGCTCTAAAAAGTTAGTTCAATTACTGCAGATTCTTATGAAAAACAAGGGCACTAAATAGAGCATATGTATGTTGTGTACATACGGATATGTATGTATATAGGAGTAGATTTCATTATCTAGACCCCTGCGAACGTGTTACTTGCAATGGCTATGGCTTCTTCGATGCAGAATTGCATGTTCCTCGAAGTGTTTCTTGTATGTGGGTAGATGTTGTTCTTCCGTAATTATTGCTACATTTGATTGAAATTGATTGATTGTATTTATTAATTAAACGTTTCATTTTTAGAATCTACATTACGCATCTGTTTTTGACGAGGAAAGCTGAGAGTTAACTAAAAATTAATTTTTTATTAGTAATATACCTATCGCCAACGAATGACAAGTCTTATTTGATTTCTATTCCCTGAATAATTGGCTAAAAAACTCTTATTACAGTCTGCTTTAAAGCTCCTAACTGCCAAACTGCGGTTAAAAAAGCTCTTATACCTCTCAGTTGACTTCAAAGGATTAAAGACCCTGATTAAAAAAATTAGTTCTTTTTTTAATTTTTAATAAACATACAAACAGATTGTGAGCAGCGAATATCTGCAACTCCGAAGCAATCCACATTATTTGAGAACGTTTGATCACAGAATTTGCTAGAATTAAAAGAAAAATACGATTTAAAGTTAGATACCGAGTCAGGAACTTTTTTACGACTGTAAATTATGAGCTTCATGAAACGTACTAGAAGTTAGGAGTTTTTTTTTTACTAAAGTAGGAGTTAGGAGCTTTTTAACTGAACTGGATTTTCGGAACTTTTTAAAGTAGACTGGAAGTTAAAAACTTTTTTAGCCGTATTGGGAGAGAGAAAAGCTTATATCCCTGTCTACCATCGATACGTATTCTGGAGATACAAAAAAGCGAACATTTTTTGTCGAAAATTTTTGATCGATACACTATACTCAATATTAATCAAATTCAAATTTTGTATCCCACTACATTTTTATAGTGCTCAATAAACATACACATACAATACCTATTTTTGTCTGTTCATTGAATTGAATTGCGAGTTCAATGAAATTTCATTTTTTTCTCTAAAACTTGTTTGAGGTAGTGTCCAATTCAATCAAAAATTTAAATTTTTTACTATGTTATAACTAATGAAAATGCAGTTAATTTGCTAGATTTGGTGTATAATTATATATTATTTCACTAAATATATTTCTCCAATTGGTATTTAAATAGTATTGATTTCTTTTTTGTTTGCTCTATAAGCTTCAAACTTCGTTCCACACGGTAGATAATTATATATACCAGGCGATACATAAGCATCTTTTTATTTTTAGAATATTTATTTTTATACGATTTATATTATATATATGCAAATCAGCTGGTTTTTCATTTGCTATAGTTTGCTGAAATTTCAAGTTTTAGCGCGCTGCTAGTCAAAATATCATCATGAAATAAATGCGATAGATTAGAGCATAAATTCAAGCTTATTTTATAATACAGATTTCGAGAAAATTCTTGTATAATTATGCATATAGCAATAATAAATTCGTTTGAAGTAAGCTACAAGTCAATGATTTTACAGCGGGTTTTGTTTTTTCACAGATAAGAAAACCCCACTCAAAACTTAGCTTAGGCTCCTAACCTTGAGTGTGTTAATAAGTATAGGTAACTTAATAGGAAAATAAGAAGAAGAGAACTAAGTGTAACTTCAACTATAGTCATAGATACGACTATACTTATGTATTAAAGGAAAAAAAGATAATTTTGACTTATCTACACGTCAGTTCCTTGAATGGCAAATACTTAAAACTGAAATTTATCATAAAAACATTTATCATAATAACTCGCTATTATTTTATTTTTTTAAATAAAGCGCTGCGCAGTTGGTAAAGAAAATTTCTTCTTTACCGATCGAAAAGAGTAATTTTTAAAATTTTTTTTACATCGAGGAGACGGGGAGAAGTATGAAACTTAGATTGCTCTGCTATAAGTGGCTGTTTGCTGTTAGTTTTCTCCTTGCTCACAATCGCAACTGAACTGAACATCACGAGACGGTAAGCACATTACTTATCTCTTGCTTCGTGTTAACTTTATAACTTGATAGCTTCGTTATCCGACGCAAATGCCAAATAGTCTTAAAGTATCCATTTTTTTAATTCTAAAGGATACGTAAAATTACTTTATAAAGTCGGTGTGCCCGAATTCGTATTTTGTATTTTCTCTGTATACTTATATCGCATTGGGTAAAATAAAAAAATATTGTAAATAAAAGCTAAATATCCGCATAGGTAGAAATAAACAAGGCATATTGCGCAAATACCGTGTTTTGTGATTCACGCGGCGGTATCGAAATCAACATCTGCAGTATAGGTATAAGTACTTCATACGCAGAAGACACGCGATATTGAGAATAAAAACAGCAGCAGAAGACACAGCGCACGCTTTCTTCAGCCGATTGCGAAGATGTATATCTATATATACGGCAATGGGTCTCTCGTTCTCGTAACCTCTTGCAAGTATAATAACAAGATCAGTATAGATAAGTACCCGACGAAAACAAGTGGCCGCCGCCGCCGTCGCGCGCATGTTCTCGCGAAAATTCTCCGGTTCACCGGGTCCACGATACCATGAGCTCTGCAGCTGAGGCTGACGTTGATGTCGCGGACGAATATCGCGACGCTCTGAAGCTCGATGAGGAACCGTATGATTTTCTCATCAAGTTGGAGGACGGTTATCGTCACTACCAGCCGGCGCTACAAGCAGAACCAGATGAGGAGCAACTGCTTCAAGCCGAACTCGAAGATTTCATCTATAGCGTGAGCGGGAATCAAGACGACGTCGATGACGAGACGAGCAACAGAACGGCCTCGTCGTCGGCGACGACGACCACGACGACGACGACGACGACGACGACGACGACGACGACGACGACGAGGCTGACTTGCAAGTCGAGCACTACCGCGGCTCGCAATATAGACTGTCGTCAGAAGGGAACGGCTATCAGGAGCAAAGAGCGACAAGTCATAAGGTCGATCATCGAGTTCTGCGACTTGGAGGCCAGACAAAAGTGCCTCATGTTTCCGCTTCGACAGGCTACCAAACGGGCAGCGAAATACGCGAAAATTTCGGAGAGGACGGTCAAGCGGATACGCGATGAATCGAAGATAGGGCTGGATTTCGCTGGTTGGGATAGATCGGTCTCGGGCAAAGCAGCGGTGATTTTTTCTTGCTACGCGTTTTCACGAAATTAACTATAAGATTTTCCTTCATTTATTGCCGATTCGAATTCGCATAATGTATTTCTTCTGTGCTTCTGATTTCAGAAAGCAGCAAAGATGTCGTATAAATTCTGCTCGAATTTGTCCTTTATGTTCCAAGAAGGAAAAACGATAATTGATAGGTACCAATTAGCCCAAGAGGCAGGTTTCAAGGCTGTGGAAAGTGGATTTCCCCTTGGGTTCACTGTCAAACAAGTCGCCGAGGCCAAGAAAGCTGCAAACGTTCAGCAAGTGCTCATAAACGTTTACACAGGTATAAATGTGGAGCTATTGTAAAACGTTAGAAATGGCAACAAGTTATTTCAATAACTGTATCACATTTGTGCAGGTGATACTAGTAAAGGAGAACTGGGATTTGCTGCCATTCCAGGAAAAGAGGAAGAATTCATAGAAAGTTTTGAACGCACCATAGAATATGCCAAGGCTTTGGAATGCAAAAAGTAAGCGAAAGAACTTGAACATATTTTAAATAATGATACAATGGATTGTTAAATCTTATTTGAATTTGAATAAATAGGATTCATATTATGGCTGGTGTAGTAGAGAAGTTAACACATGCCAATGATAGCACATATGAACAGAATTTAAGATACGCTGTTGACAGACTTGCATTGGAACATATTGTTGGCCTTATTGAACCAATAAACAGTATTACTATTCCTAATTACTATATGAATAGCTTTGAAAAAGGTAATTTTTAAAAAAATAATACACATAGGTAAGAAAAATAAGTTGAAACTAATAAATCAATGATTTCTTTTAGGTTTGGCTATTGTCAAGAAGATCAACAGTCCACATTTGAAGTTACTTGTGGATGTTTTTCATTTACAACTTTCTCGTGGAAAAATAACAAACAGTCTTGAGAGCTATCTTCCTTATATTGGTAACAGAGATTAACAAATATTTAAAAATTGTGTAATACAGTTTGCTATATACTTATTTATCTACTTATTTTTCATTCAGGCCATATTCAAGTAGCACAAGTGCCAGATAGAAATGAACCTGATACTGTTGGTGAGATAGATTACAAATATGTATTTTCACTACTAGAAAAATTTGGCTACAAAGACTACATAGGTCTAGAATATAAACCACGAGCAGGTACCGTTGAAGGTCTTAAGTGGTTGAATAATTTTGGATGCACTCTTTAAAGAGTGCATCATTTTTTATATGCATGAAAAACTGTAAATAACTAATGACAAATGTAAAATATAAAAATCTTGATATTTTTAATAAAATTTGTTGGGTAATTTTTATATTGATTCTCTCTATCTCAATTAATAATTATTTGTGGTTATGATGCACACCACCACAATCAAATTTCATGCACTTCAGGTTCAGTCTCAAAAATTCTTCAATTGAAATTGCACAGTAAGAACAAAATAAATGCATATCTGTTTATTTTTAAAAACAAGAATAATAATCAATACATATTGATTAGTAAAACTTGCACCTTGGTTTCCATTATTTATTTACAGAGTAATGATACCATAAGAAAAGTGAATTTAAATTATTTCATAATGTGAATAAAAGACCCCTCAAAGGTAGAAACATTGTTAAAAATTTTATAAAGAGCTTTTTCAATCAGAACGACGAAACGATCTTCTTGAACGCGATGATGATTCGCGAGGGGAGTACCTGCTGCTACGATATTTTCGACTAGGAGATTTGTAATCACGATTGTGCCGTGAACGCTCGCGATGTCGATTTTTGGAGTCACTATCGCGTTCAGAAGATCTTCGCGATCTATGAAAAGATTTACGCTTTTCTTCTGTATCACCTCGTCTTTCCAACTCTGGACTTTTGTTATTTGATCCCCTTTTTTTCTTGATTGTGTTTTCTTTTTCTGCTTCCTTTTTGTTAGTCTCACTTATTTTTCCATTATTTTGAACATTATGATGGGCACTTGCATCTTCTTTATCAGCATCATCGTCAGAGAGTTGCTCCTTTTTTATAAACTTTTGTAGCTCAGGATATTTAATAGTCTTCTTTTGAGCCTGCTTCCAATGAGGAGGTGTGAGGCTTCTTGATCTACTCCTAGACAGTGATCGATATCTACAAATGCCACGACCTTTAAAGATCCTCCCACCAGGTGACTTTTTGAATACTGGTCGTCTGTCTTGCACATACTGTCTTTGATTGGCATTATTTGTAGGTCCAGCACGATAAAGAAATTTATTTGTTGGAATTTCAGGAATTTCATCAGGATCTATCTTGGTTGTAGATGCTAATGGATGCGGTATATCCTCTTCTTTATTTTTCTTAGGCTCTGGAATTTTGTTGTCTTCAACTTCAGTCCATTTCTTCTTCTTTGACTTCTTCTTTTTACTTTTCTCTGACTCGCTCTCTGAACTGGATACACTGCTTTTCCTTTTCTCCTTCTTTTTCATTTTATGCTTGGACTTTAAAACCAGTTCACCACAGTTAACAACCTTGGCATCTTGTAGAGGTCTGGACATTCGATCCACAGGTAGTCCCTCTATATGTGACACGACTTCCTGGCCTGATATGACTTCGCCAAATACAACATGAACATTATCCAGATGCGGAGTGGGTTGTGTAGTTATAAAAAACTGTGAACCATTTGTATCCTTGCCACGGTTAGCCATCGACAAAAGAAATGGCTTATCATGCTTATAAATGAAATTCTCATCTTTAAATGTGCCGCCATAGATTGATTCGCCGCCTGTTCCATTGCCTACAGAAAAGTCGCCACCTTGAATCATAAAATTTTTGACAACTCTGTGAAATACTATGCCTTTGTAGCACAATGGTTTATTAGTCGATAAGCCAAGTCCCATCTCTCCAGTACACAGTGCCCTAAAGTTCTCAGCTGTCTTTGGACATACATCTGAGTGAAGTTCAAAGACAATCCTACCAATAGGTAGACCACCCACTTCTATATCGAAATAAACTCTCGGTTTCACTTTCATTCTCGCTGATTTATCGCATTTGCACTTTAGAATGCAAGCAAAATATAACCTTCAAACATTCAGCCTCTGTATCAACAGCCTTTACGGATTCTAATACGCATGTGTTTTGCGGCTGCAACAGAAAATAAACAAATTACGCTCGATGTAGGTACAAACTCATTTGACTTGATCCAAGAAGACTTATAGTTTACGTACTCATTCGCAAAGTTAGAATATAGGTCCGCTGTTACGTATCCTATATCTACCTATAAACATCGGACACATCGACACACCAGTCACCAGCCGATCGCTGCCTGCTCTGCTCAGCGACTGCAGTCGCCGCAGTCATTTATCGACCAAATAATAAGTATGTGCATCCGATGAGCGGCGCCACCTTACAGCACGTCTCCCTTCGTGCGGCTTCGCAGTTCGTACTTCGTAGTTCGTATTCGCCGCCCGCCATCCGGCCATCCGCTCATCCTGATCCGCACATCCGCTGCTCTCGACTCTCGAGGCTCGACACCGCGACGAGTTATAGGAATTGACGTGCAGGTGCGACGGTGGTTCATGTGTGCAAAAACTATTGTTATATTTTATATAATTGACAAGTGACAACGATTATAAATGCACACAACATACTTATGCAATTTCATCCTTTTCAGTCGTTATCTCTACGATTATAACACTAAAACGTAAGAGACACGCAATTCACTTGATTTCGTGTTATAGCCCGTAAACGACTGATAATACGCCAGGTTACGCTTACGACAACATTTTTGCCCTGACTTTGAGCTCACTGACTTGAATGAGATCACGATGTGTTGTACTTGAAACGAATTTTTTGCACATTTTCGGATCTGCTCGGCAGTACAATGTAAGAATTACTAATCGCTAGGAAAACAAATTTTAGATACGCGCTAATTTTACTTTGTTTTTGACAAATTTAAAATTTTTATTAAAATAAGTAATCGCTGCGTTTATATTAAAAGAATCAGAGAATTTTAAATACTATTTTTTTTATTCTCTTCTTTAATTTTAAGATTATCAACACATAAAAGTATAACGATAACTGCGTGCATTATAAGCATATACTATATCTAAGTATATAGTTAAATACGAGTCATAGTTTGCTCTTGTTGTAGCTTGTCAATGTCTGACGATTTCAGAAAAAATTCTAAAAATAACTTTATATCTACGTAACGAGAACACCTTGCGCCGTTTTTATCAACAAAAGTTGCTTTTTGGGATAATCACAAAGATGCTGTGGACAAAAGACTTTATTTAGTAAACTTTAATTAGTTAAAAAACCGTATGTATATAATATAAATACCTTCATTTATTTATTAACACTACTATACGTAGAAAATAAGGGAAAACATTAATCCCCAAGTATATTATAAAACTGATATATAGTAATTCCATTAAAACTTTAAAGAGGTCAAAGTCAGTATATAAGTTTTTATAATTCATGCGGAATTATATAATAATAATAGGTCCAAAATTTTACAATGATACGTTCTAGAGCAAAAACTGGAGTCTATTCAACTTGATAAGAAACCTCCCCAACTCTTATCAACATTTTGTTTTAATATACGAATTATAAATAGTTTGCACACTGCATACACACTAATAGAAATCGCACCAACGCGACTGTCTAAGACATAATTATAGCTCATATTTATTAAAATTTTTTAATTATTCCATAAATGAAAACAGCGCTAGTTATAAATAACTTTATATGTTTCGCGGCTACACAAAGCCCAGTCTCTCCAAAGGTAGAGGTCAGAGCAAATTGCGTGTTATCAATAAAACATCAAATAGAATATCAATCAGCGGATTTACCGTTAAAGTTAAATTCTAGACGAATATTCGCATAATCGCACGAATAATCGCATCGAAGCAAAACTCAACAAATTCTAAAGGATCAAGGTCACTATAAAGGAATACACTTCTTCGCACACTACCACAACGACACAGAGACAAAATCCTGGTTTACAAGTATTCGTCTACCCAGAGAGCATATAATACATCTTTTTAATTCATTATGACTTCAAAAATCAAACAGAAGAGGCCGCGTAGTCCCTCTCCGAGTATTAATTCCAAAAGGTTGTATGATGAATCTCTCTCTCAGAATACATCACAAAGTCAGAACTCCATTGCCACTTTTATTCTTCATTTGTTCGATAGCAGAGACTCTCAAAATCTTAATAATCTTCACATACCGGAAGTGGGTTTTAGAATTTTCAAAGCTAACGTCAGACTGGCACATTTGACTAAAGTAAGTTCCAAAAAATACTCTTTAACGTTCAATATATTTGAAGAAGACAATTCTTTTGTAGAAAAAAAATGTTTGAAATCAATTCAGATTGGAATTAAGCTTACATTCCTTCTGAAGGTTTATTCTTAACAGGCATCTTGTCCGATGTAAGTACCATTGTTCTTTGTACTAGGCCGGGGTTTCGTGTTAATGGAAAAAATGGAGTACTCGATGTAGAAATAAAATTAACGTATTTATTGAGAAAAGGCGTAGAGAATATCTTGTGCGTTAATGAAGCGATGCTTCGGCCAGAGAGATACACGAGAGCAACTGCTCGGCTCGAAGATCGCTCGGCTCAATTTATGATTTGGGGACCTCTCATAGGGGGGCCTCTTCTTCTTCTTTCTTAAATGAGGAAGCACTAGAGGAACGGGAGGAGGTTTCCATTATTCACCTGATAAGGAAAATTTACCAACTGAAAACAATCAATCTTTTTCTCGTGTAGTGAAATGTAGTAATAATAGTAATGTGGCGGCTGACACGCACACACATAGTTCACACAAATGTACACTTGCATCGCCTCGCCGACGTCGCCCGCTCAGCAATTTGCTCGCCCGGGAATTCCCCAGTTGAGGCCACCTTATTCTCCGATTTATTCGAGGCCTGATTTATTAGGTCCGCCTAATAAAGAGGAGCGGCACAGGCCCATCAACCGCTCGGAATTTTTTCGGTCGCAGCTGCCAGGGTTTCCCCCGGCAGCCCATTAAGGCGAGCGGAGACCGAGCCAGGCGCCGGCCGATGGAGCAATTAGTGCAATTGCTCTAATGGGACTTCGACTCAGGTAGGTGCATACGCTCGCCACTCGGATGCGCCCTAGCCATCACGAGGGCGGAGCCAAAGCCTACGAGTCGAGGTCCGAGGACGAAGTGCGGCACTTGTTCTCGAGCTCTCGATCCGAGCAGAACTCCAGCCAGCGGTGAAGTGCGTCATACGAAAAACGAAACTGTACATCTTTCTATCCACCTTCCTTGGGCGCGTGCAACATAGCCTCCAAAGTGGTGATCCCGACGTGATCCAAAGTGCCAAGAGGATTTTTCCGCAGCCTAGAAGTGAGTGAGTTTCTGTTTCTCAGTGAATAACGTGTCAACGCTATGGTGAACAACGGGCAAGACAACCTAGTGCTCGCGGCCCAGCCACCAGCAATCGAGCGAGTGGCTTTCAGAGTACCTGCATTCATGCCCGTGCAACCAGAGCTATGGTTCAGCTCGTTGGAGCGAAGTTTCCACGCCTCCGGTATCACGGCCGGGGCCACGAAATTCAGTCATCTCTGCTGTAACCTCGACCAGCGTTACGCCTTGGAGATCAAGGATCTTATTGTGTCCCTTCCGGAGGAAACTCTATACACAAGCACGAAGCTAGAGCTGCTGGCAGCTCCTGGAAAATTAGGCGCTAGGCGACAGGAAGCCGACACAATTCTTGCGACACCTGCGAGACCTAGCCGGTGGCCCCGCTGACGCGTTGGTGATACAGTTCACTCACTTGACGACGATGTTGAGAGACGAGATCGCATCGATCCGGCGGAGCATCCAAGCCGAGAACGATCCCTCGCGCCAACGAGAGCGTTCTTCTTCGCGCAAACGCTCACGCTCCAAGAGCCGCGAAGGCAACCCGGACCACTGCTTCTATCATCAAAGGTTCAAGGACAAGGCCAGGAAGTGCACCAAGCCGTGTACCTACCCGGAAAACTCTCGGGGCAGTCGTTGATTGAGGCAACTGACACCAGCCCCACTACACGCCGCCTCTTTCTGGACGCCCGTGACTCCGGGATACGCTACCTCATCGACACTGGCGCTGATCTCTGCGTATTCCCGCAAACGGCATTCCGCGGCGGCGCCAAGAAAACGGCCTACGAACTGACAGCCGCCAACGGATCTGTCATCGCTACTTACGGCACCATCACGTGTTCGCTAAACTTGGGACTTGCGCGTTTGTCTGGAAATTTTGTCTGGAACCAAGGATTTTTTTATTTGAATAATAATTTTCAAAGTAAAAGTTACCCCTATCTTTGCTCAAATTAATAAGAATGGTTTTATTTTCTAAATCACATTCACTTTTATACTTACAGATAAGATCTCAATATGAAATTTGCACATTTAACAAAGCACCACTATCTGCAGCAGTGTTTGCAGCGATATCAGCACATTCATTACCAAAAATGTTTTTATGGGAAGGAAATATTTTATGTTCAATTCACGAGAGTAGAAACCATCTATCGTGCAATTCTGTCTCATTTGTATCCGCATCTGCCACGCACTTCACCCTACAATAATCATTAAGCACAGTTTCTACTATTTAGATTTTTCCATCATCCTCCAAGATGTTCTAGAATCACGTATTTGCCATGAGCAGTTTACTGTTTTATATTTTAATTGTAGTTCTTCAGTTTCTCAGGTTTTCCCTCTAGCGACAAGCGTTTATTATTTTATAAGTTTATTGTTTTGCGACACGGGCAGGTGTTTTTCGAACCCTCAATTTTCCACGAACTTGTTTTTGTTGCACGTACTACCTGTCTGACCGTCCGCTCTAAACTGCTACTCCCACTCTCTCCGTCCTGCTCATTCTCATTCACGCCTTATAATCAAGTTTTCCACCAATCCCTTAACAACTTTTCTTCTGTATGTCTCCACCTATGTCTCTCGCCCAAACCGAGCTTATGTGTTTCTTGAGCGACAACAGCTCGAGCAGATTTTATTTGTCCGCGGCATGGAAAGAACCAAATACATACTTATACATTCAGAACTCGACGCGCTGTGAAATTACGAATAAAAATACACGTTATTCGGAATTTGCTGTGTCCATTTGTGCTTTTTTTTTCATTTCACCTAAACGTTCACTAACTTTGCAAAGATAGCCAGCGCGCACTATTCACTATTCACGCACAATATAATTTTGATAATGAATTTTTGCTGCCTCCTAGAGGAAACTTTGTGATAGTGATTTTTACAAGTTTGTTTTAAAACACTCAAAACATCATTCTAAGATGTTTGGAAGTAAAATCAAGCATTTTTAGAAAATATTCAGATGAATGTATGTATGTATGAACGTATGTATACCGCTACATATCAGCTTCTGCTCATCGGATTTCATTGCAAGTAAGTTTTTTGGATGTTTTGTTTGCTCGAAAGCGGCAAAAGAAAGCGTTTTTCATTTCACCGATCCATCTTTAAATTATGGTCACGTTAAGTTTTCATAAAATTTGTATCTTTCGTGTTTTAAATGTAAAATCGAATATTTTTAAATTAATCAAAAATTTTCCTTAAGAGAATGGAAATATCTATATTTTAACAAAAGTTTTCCGGTAGCTGCTACAGTTTCTAGGTTATGAATGAAAACATGTTTTATGTAAAAGCACTTCCAACTCGAAAACTAATCATTCATTTATTTTGAACAAAAGCATGTTTATGTAGAATGTTTAAAGATACATGATGATAAAATTTTAATATCAGTTAATTGGAAAATTGGAAAAAACGTTTTTCGGTTCTCCAACGATTACAAGAGTAAAAATGCTTCGATGCACTTGAAATTTAGGAAAATAGTGCATAATCCACATACGTTGAATTGTATGTTTTTGCAACTTATGAAACTTATTAGGATCCGAGATATTGAGATTCATTCCTTTTTTTTGAATAAATTTTGAAAAATTGGTGTACTGAACCGGGCCGGGGGGGGGGGCGTTGTCCCCGAGGATGGGGACAGCGGCCGACTGCCCCCCGAGCTTGGGTAGGGTTCACCCAGGCATGGCGGCGAACTGATGCGGGATGCCGCCTCTCGAGTCCGGGAATAGCTTCCCTGGTTTGGGATCACCGTAAAAAGGGCTCTTCCGGCCGGGCCTCTCCCTGGGACTGGGTCTGGGACTAGGGGTCCTCGAGAACGGCCATGCGGGTTAATCAGAGGCTAAGAACAACCCCTCATCGCGTTCGGAAGGAGGCGCGTGTGTGGCTGTCGTGCTGAGGGGACTGGTTGGCCACCGGGGTCCAGGTGACCGCGAACGACGCCCAGGGGCTGCAAGGTAAAGCCTCTAGCGACCGAGGACAAGTCATGGCTGGTAGAAAAGGTAGAGAAGTGGAAGGGCGAGGGACTCCAGGTCAAGGCGGTTGGCATGGGGGAACTAGCCCAGATGACTAGGGCCTTGATCTACTGCCCGGGATCCAAAGATCCTAAGGTGTTGATCAAGAATAGAGGGCGCCAAAACCCGACCCTTAAGGCTGAAACCTGGGTGGTGACCGGCTCTCAGAAAGCCACCAAAGGGGTTTACTCCTGGAAGGGAAGGAGGTTGAGGCGCTGAAGGCCCTAGACTGGCGACCATTTCTGGGGGGAGTACTAGGGCGCATGTCGTCTCCCTGAAGGGAAAGGACGAAGGGTAAAGGGAAAAGAAGGAGAAGGATGCCATGGAGGTGGAAACCACCATGGCAGAGGTGGGGGCAGCGGCCACAGAGGAAGAAACCCCTAACGACAATTAGGAGGACGAGACAGGGCGCGAGCGCGACCATGGGGGCTTGCTCTATAGCAGCAACCACAATTGCGTTCGCGCAGATCAACTTACACCACTGCAAAAGCGCCACGGCTGTTCTAGTTAAGCGCATGGCAAAGGTAGACACAGGTATCTGCCTAATCCCACAACCTTGGATTATTAAAGGCAGGGTTATACGGGTTTAAGCAGCTGCGGAACCCGGATCAGTGGTGCAGGAGACTCTGTAACAGCGTGTATCATTGTAAAAGGACTGCAGGCTGAGACAGTACCTAGGCACTGCACGAAGGACCTGGCCACAGCCAGGATGAAGTATACGGATGCAGGAGGGATTAGGAAGTACCTACTCATGGCAGCGGGGTACTTTCCCTACGAGGGGAAATGCCCGCCAGTCGAGATAAAGGCTCTAGTTAGGGAGTGCGAGAGGAATGGAATCGAGCTGGTGATGGGATACGATGGAAATGCACACTACACGGTTTGGGGAAGTTCTGACATAAATGAGAGAGGGGAAGGTCTGCTGGATTTTCTGGCAACCACGAACGTGGATGTAATGAACGTAGGCCATAAACCAACGTTTGAGAACTTGATAAGGGAGGAACTCATCGGCGTCACTCTCGCAATGAGATCTCTGTGGTCAAAGATAGAGGGTTGGAGGGTCTCGGAAGAGGTTACGATGTCGGATCACAATCAGATTGTGTTCAACATTGGTGGCGAAAGTACGTTGGCAACTTACGGGAGAAACCCAAAGAAGACCAACTGGCAAGCTACAGGGAGAGCCTGGCGGCGAGGATAGGTACCTTTCCAAGGTCCTACGGGAGGGTAGAGAATATCGAGCATGGATGCGAGGTTCTTACCGAAGTTATCCTGAACTCGTATAAGGAAAATTGTGAACTCAGGAGAAGGGTCAAACCCAGGGGGGCCCCCTGGTGAAGTAAGTCGCTGGGGAAGCTACGTAAGGGCGTAATAAGACTCCGAAATAGGTCCAAATGAACTAGAACGGAGGAGGATATGTATAGATTTAGGTTAGCGCGCAGCGAATACAAGAAGGCCATTGAGGAGGCCAGGACCACGGGGTGGAGGAGGGCCTGCCGCGCGTGGACGGACCTTACGGACACAATCAAGGTAGGCGATGGTTGGACGGAAAGTGCGGAGGATGCTCTCTCAGAGCTGCTCAGGAAGCATTTCCCGGACCATCAAGCGGGAGAAAAGGAGGAAAAAATAGGACATAGGCCTAGTGGATGCGACTGGTGAATAGCCAGGCGCATCACTAGTAGGGGAAGAATAAAATGGGCTTTGGACTCCTTTGAGCCATATAAAGCTGCAGGATTGGACGGAATTTTTCCGGCTTTGTTACAGCAGGGGGAGATGATACTCGGGACAACAGTGGAGAAGTTATTTAGGGCGTGTCTGGCATACGGGTACACACCAGGCAAATGTGGTTTTGCTCCCTAAACCAGGGAAGGCGCAGCATTCGGTCGCAGGGGATTATAGACCGATCAGCCTGACCTCGTTTCTCTTGAAAGCGCTGGAAAGGCTAGTAGATACGTATATTAAAGAAGAATGCCTGGAAACGGCATCACTACACAGTGGACAGCACGCCTACCAGGCGGGAAAATCGGTAGAGACGGTACTAACGGAGGCTGTATTCCGAATAGAGAAGGGTATATGGTAAGGAGAGGTCTAGTACTGGTGGCTTTCCTGGACGTAGATGGTGCATTTAACCACACTACCAGGGAAGCCATGACGGAGGAACTGGTGGAACACGGTATCTCCCGGACGGTGTTCAACTGGATATGGGGTATGCTGAGCAGCAGGGTGGTTGAAGCGCTCTGGGGCTTGAGATCTAGGAGTTGCAGAGTGGGGAAGGGATGCCCACAAGGGGGAGTACTATCTCCTACTCTGTGGTGTATGGTGGTGGACGGGTTGTTGAGGAAGCTGGAGGATGCAGGTATACACGCGTAGGCGTATGCTGACGACATCCTGATTCTAGTGAGAGGCGACAACGGAGATGTAGTGGCGAGAGTCATCAAGTACGCGTTGAGCATCGTGGAGGAGTGGTGCAATACAGTGAGGCTAAGTGTGAACCCCAGGAAAGTGAACGTCATGTTGTGTACAACCAGGTACAAGACCAATACGGTAGAGGGGCTTGCCTTGAATGACATTCCACTGAAACTGTCAAAGGAGGTTAAATACCTGGGGGTCACAATAGACTCAAAACTCAACTGGGGTAAGTACATAAGGCACAAATGTACGACGGCTGTGAACACCTTCTGGCTGTGCAGGAGGGCGATAGGAATACGCTGGGGACTGGGACCGACCCAGGTAAGATGGATTTACGAATCTATCATAAAACTGAGGCTGAAGCACGGTACAATTGTATGGGCACATAAGTGCGACCAGAAAGACATGCGGGGGCGCTGGACCGAGTCCAAGGGCTGATGGCGCGAGGAATGGCGGGATCCATGAGGTCGACCCCGACAGTTGCTCTGGAACTCCTGCTAGGAATCCCACCGCTGGCCAGGAACATAAGGGCTGGCGCTTTCAAGGCATGCGTCAGGCTATCCGGAGCTAAGTCGAGTGATAGCTTCGAGCATATACTATAATTCCTCTCATTATTAATTATTGTTTACTATCCATTCAATATATTATACTTTTGAAAAGAACCATTTTTACAACAATGTCAACTGTTTTAATATTATTATTTGGCGCTCAGTGTATGAAGTATCTAACTCTTACTCTGAAACAAAGACGTATACGAAATGTTTATTTATCTCACGGCCTGCGCGAAACTCGATTTTACAGACGACGTATGCGAAAGTCTTCATTATTCTATTCGTTTCATAATGTTATTTCGCAACTCGTATAAAAAAAAGAGCAAAAAGTAGGTGATTGTTATGAGTACTTTTGTCACCTATTCAATGCTTGGGCAATAAACTGTGCTATGCAGAAATAAGTTATTTACGCATTTATATTGTACTGTACTATTTATAACTTAAATATATATTTTTGTAACACGAATTAATAGTTGTTTTTGTAATTATAGGGATCAGTTCCCGCTGAAGCTTCAGCACTTTTTAAGTGATTAATACGTAAAAATTCCAGTCACAAAACTCCTTTTCCGCTTCCATTAAGGACATTTGCTTGTACTCTTCATTTCTATTCGCCTAAAGCTTATAATTATGTTAGAAAATCTTTCTTAAAGTGTCTACCACATCCAGTAACAGTAGGAAAATGGCATAGAAGAATAGATTGTGCAGCGGGTATAAACGAGACAGCTTTAAATGCTATTAAAAGAAAAATTAGCGCTCAAAAGCAAGAGAATGGAGATAAACCAGTATTCGGTAATGTAACTATGGATGAAATGAAAATAATGAAAGCAATTGAAAATGTTAATGGGAAGGAATATGGTTATATACAAATGGGTAAAGGCGTCGATCAAGAAGAAATGCCTGCTGCCGAAAATTTTCTTGTAATAATGGTAGTTTGCGAAAATGGCCATTGGAAAATACCAGTCGCGTATTATTTTATTAGCGCTCTGGATGGAAAAGATAAAGCTAATATAGTTCTCGATACTTTAAAAGCTTCACATGATACTGGTATTATTATTACATCAATCACGTTTGACGGCTTACAGTCAAATATAACAATGTGTACAAAACTAGGAGCACAGATATCAGAAAACTCGCAAAAACAATTTTTTTTACACCCTATAACTAAAGAGAAAGTTTACATTCTTAGCGATGGATGTCATGTTTTAAAATTAATTCGAAATTCTATTGCTACACAAGACTTGTACGATTCCAATGGTGATCGAATTTCTTGGGCGCACTTAGAATCATTAGTAGAATTTCAAGACAGAAATGGTTTGCATGCTGGTAATAAATTACGAAAATCCGACATTGATTTGGAGCAAAATAAAATGAATGTCCGACTGGCTGCCCAAACTCTAAGCGAAAGCGTTAGTGAAGCGTTAAAATGCATGCGAGATGACTTTAAACTTGAAGAATTCAAAGATATTGAAGATACTGCAAAATTATGTTCTACCATGGACAAAGCGTTTGACATTTTAAATTCACGAGAATTGTACAATAAAAACCCATCAAAATGCGGTATATTTGAAAACAATATTGAACAAATTACACGTGCAGTACACGATATAATTAATTATGTTAAAGGTTTAAAAACAGCTAGTGGTATGAAAATAACAATGACTCGAAAAAAACAGGTTTTATTGGCTTAATAACGTCATTATAAAATGTTGTAAATATTTATAATGATTATTTCAAATGCCATAAATATTATTTATTGACATACAAGTTGAGCCAGGATCACTTGGAAACATTTTTTAGTGCAGCACGAACTCGAGGAGGGAATAGTAATAACCCTACGTGTTATCAATTTCAAAATATAATCAAGAGATTGCTAGTTCATGCAGATATTAAAGGATCCAAAAATGCAAACTGCATGGATTTTGAAGATACTAAAATATTAAAATTAGAATCAGAAGATTTTATTAACTCGAATAAAGACTGTGTTGACGTCGATAATGCTGTTACACTTTTAGGAAATAATAGTTTGTTTGAAAATAATATTTTAAATGAAACAGATTTTTATGGGGCAGGGACAAACAAAATATACATTGACAGCGTCGTTGAATATTTAGCGGGATTTATAACAAGATCCGTATTAAAGCGAACAAAATGCTTCACTTGTCCTCTTTTATTAACGAATGAGACAAGTCAATCGGTTATTTTGAATAACAAAAATAGAGGTGGTTTAGTAAAACCTTCTGATGATGTTGTAACAATTTGTAAAATTCTTGAAAGAAATTTTCGAATTTTTTACAAGTCTAGACTTGGTATATATGTTGAATTATGCAAGCAATGCGTAAAAAGTATACCAAGAAATGTATTTCTGATTCATCATTCAGAAAAGCCTGAAAAGCACAGAGCTGAATTAATTCATGAAATAATTAAAATTTTCTTAACAATCAGAATTAGGCATTTTGAATCACAAAAAAAAACATGCGACTAAGAAAGTTAGACGGGTTTTTAATTAATACTATTTCGGAACGAATAGACTACATACTTACAAATGTTATTTATATGTTGCAATAAAAGATTCGTTATAATTAACATTATTATTATTATTGTTTTACTTAATGTTTTGCTCCCCTCCTCATTTCCAAGGAATTATTCTTTAACATATATTCCTTCTGGATAGTAGACGCACACGTTGAAAAATGAAATAGAGTTTAGGTTTATTTTATTATAAAATTAGAGTTTAGGTTTATTTGAATTAAAGGTTTCAGTTTACGTTTATGTTTATAATTTAAGTTTATAGGTATAAAGTTTTAAAATAAGTATTTTCAACACAAGTGCTTCCCTACCACTCTCTGCTTTCAGTGATGTATAGAGCAGAGAGTGGCGGGAAACAGCTGTGACCAATCGCGTGCTAATAGAGAGAGATAGCATGTAGCTCGCTATACCTTTCTCTCTCTACAACCGTGTCTACACGTTCGCGAACGGAGAAGCTGTCTCCAGTTAGTATATGCTCGAAGAGTGATAGATTCAGGGATGAAAGAATAATGAAGGAGATCATGAAAGATAGTGATTGGAAGGAGTTCGATAGGATGGTTGAGGAATTACGTTTCACAAAACCATATAAGGTTATCATACTGCAGAGATCGGAATGGATTGGGGACACACACGATCTACTAAAGGTGGGGGAGGTGTGGTTTACGGATGGTTCAAAGACGGATCAGAGGGTAGGAGCAGGAGCGTGGAGGAATTGGTTTGCAGCCTGGATTCATACGCGACTGTATTCCAGGCAAAAATCAGGGCTATAAGAGAGTGCTCTGATAGGATACAGAATGAGAAAAGCAACCATAAGTTGATTACCATATGCACGGATAGTAGGGCGGCGCTCCTGGCACTAGACGCGATCCGCATCGACTCGAGAGAGGTGATGGGCTGCAGATAGTCTCTGGAGACGCTGACAGGGCAAAAGGAAGTTAGGATAGTTTGGGGGCCTGGGCACGCAGGCATCATTGGTATTGAAAAGGCAGACCGCCTAGCGGGGAGGGGCTCTCGACTGGTAAGGGCTAAACTCTGCAGGGTGGCGGTACCTACCTGCGCTGGGGAGGAAATGGAGGGGGGCATCAGGACCCCAACAATCGAAATGCATGCTGGGGGATGAACCACACCAAGAATGGTTGAACGCCCTGAGTAGGTCAAGTAAGATCGAACTCAGGCTGACGGTGGGGTTCTTGACCGGACACTGGCAGGTGGGATACCACCTATACAAGATGAAGATGCGGGGGAGGAGGGATGCAAGGTGCAGATGGTGCGGGTGGAGGGAGGAGATCACGCTGTACCTCGTATGTAGATGCCCGGCTTTTGCGGGCACGAGGCACGGGGTGTGGGGGGTACCCTTCGTCGATCCGGAACTTATGCAAACGCAGGAGCTTCGGTCGGTGCTCAGCTTGATAAGGGCTATAGATAGTCCGTTAGGATGTTTAACAATAAATGATGAAGGAACAGAAGGAAAGGCATAATGGGCTAGACCTGAGTGCCAGATCCGGCACGTCCCCGAAATACTCAAAACATAATTCTAATCATTTTTAGAAAATGTCCCGATTGATGTATGTATGTATGAACGTATGTATACCGCTAGATCTCAGCTTCTGTTCATCGGATTTCATTGCAAGTCAGTTTTTTGAATATGTTTTTTCGATCCGATCCATCTTTAAATTTAATTTTTTCCCATCCGCCCGCCCGTACGAAGCGCTGCCTTATGTAGGTCCCGCAGTTTTTGCACCTGTATTAGGGATGTAAAGCCCCTCCTCTCATTGTCATATCCCTACTACATTCGGTAATGCATATAAGATTTAATCCAATCGCACAGTAAATGTTGTTAACTACTAATTGGTTTATAACCCCGCCCATTACTTGAAAAATTTCGATATCTAGGGTGGACGTTGAAAGAAACAATGTAAATGACCATGGGTATAGGAAAAAGGATAATTTTGAGAATTCTTAATCTGTTCCGTTTAAATTCTTAATTCTTAATCCATAAATTAAATTTAACATGCAGATTTCCTAAACGAGGGCACCACGATGTTCGCAGAATGAATATATCGATATCATATATCATAGTTAATTAGAAAATTTATTTCTCTCTATTTGGAAATCTATAAACTTAGAAACAATTAAAATGAATTTATTGAGTTATTTATAACATTGACATCGTTTTTACAATAAATAATGTTAAATAGGCAAAATATTCAAATATATATTTATGCATGTGAAAAAAACTGTTTAGGAGGAAACTAAGTACCAGGTAGTTGACAGCGGTTTTTTAATTCACCATTTACTTTTGTAGAGGTCAAACAGGCCATACAGGACTTCAAAGAGACACTCTTATCGACGTTGTTTCATATGATTTAATTAAAAAATTTGACTTTAATGTTTGTTTCATTCTTAATCAGGGTAAGCAAGATTTTAGGCCTATTGCAATGGCTAATACACTTCTAAAAATTTTTGAACGTATAATTAATGATAGAATGCAATCTTTTATTGAAACAAATTTCAAATTACTCAACCAATTGTTTTGGTTTTACGCGAGGTAAATCTTATGCAGATTGCCATGTGATTCTTTATACTGATTGTTAGAATATATGGTTTTCGTATTCAAACGTTAGTATGTAGAGGACGACTCTGTTATTGATGTGTATGTATGTATGTGTCGCGCGAGACATGCTAGCGGTGAGTTAGTCCGGTCTAGACCGTTGCCGAGAGTATATCAAAAGACGCTTGTAATCTACTTATACTTTAATATATTTACTTCAACACATATTTGCTGCCCAATTATTCATATCCACAAAACTTAATAGGTTATAGGCCCAGGCATAATAATTGTGTAGTGAATTGCAAGAAGTTCGACGAAGGTGCAAAGCTGTAGAAATTTCGATTTTTTATTTGAGTAATTGAATTCCACTCCAGACAATGAGTGACGAAATCGGTATTAAGAATATTGAAAAGTTCGATGGAAGTAACTTTCAAATATGGAAATTCCAAATAAAGCATGCACTGAAATCTCTCGGCATCGAAGGAATTGTAACAGGGGTTACGAATAAACCGGAAGCTGAAAAAGTAGAGGAACTCGCCGCTTGGGAAAGATCTAATTCTCGTGCAATGTTAATTTTATCCTCCGCAATGACAAGAGAACAAATTGAGAATTTTATCATATGTGGGATAGATGTGGGATAAATTATGTTTATTGCACGAAGAACGCTCCGAAACTAACAAGTTAATATTATTACAAAGATTCCATCAGTGCTCAATGGAAAATGATGAAACCGTGATACAATTCACGACGAGAACACAAAATTTGGCGAGGCAGTTAAAAGACGTTGGCGAGCAAGTAAGTGACGCAGCTATTATGGCAAAAATACTAGGAGGTCTCCCGTGGGACAGCACGGAGTCGACGAAGCAAACTGTAACTTACCTACAAGAAAGATTGATAAAAGAAGAAAAGCGTCTTCCTGCAACGGGGGAATCTGTAAATGCATTTGCCACCTCATGTTCGAATTTTTCAAATCGACCGTTAGAAAATTCGAGAATCATCCAGGTACGGAATAATTTTGAGTGTTATTATTGCCATAACAGAGGTCATATTTCACGGAACTGCCGCAAGCGAAAGTTCGATCAAAACAAAGGCGATAACAGACGTCAACAGACGAATGGATATTTAAGTCAGAACCAATGTAATAACACGCTAGCACAGAGCCGCGACGATTTCGAAGCAGATTTCAGTGGCGCTTTCGTCTCGACGGTCGTTGGAGCGGAGGTAAACACAGTCTCGCAATCTCAAGAGCGTGTGAACGCTGACGCCATCTCTAACATCCAGAAGCAGTTGAGAACGGTTGATATGGCAGATCTGTGGCTAACTGACAGTGGTTGCTCCCGACATATGACATTTCGAGGAGACTGGCTACGTGAACTGAAACCTTTGAATAATGTAAATGTTATTATGGGAAATGGTAGTTTACATAAAGCAACAGGACTTGGAACTATCATCATCAAGAGGCTCGTCAAGGGTCAGTGGCTAGACGGAAAAATAGAAGAGGTTCTACTTGTACCAACCTTGAAGAAGAATTTGTTTTCAACAAATGTGTCCACGTCAAAGTCCTTAAGAGTTGTATTTGAAGACGACAGAGTCGAGATATTGATGAAGCGAACTAATGAATTGGTTGCTGAAGGAGTTAAAGTCTATAATGACATATGCTGCCTGTATTTTAAAGTAATTTGTGCAGAAGCAAATCTTAGCAGTTACAGTTTGAAAAATTTGCATGAAACTCTAGGACATGTGAATAAAAATATAATAACAAAAATGGTGAAAGACAAAGCTATTACAGGTATCAATGAAGTATGTGATGCAGAATATTTTTGCGAAGGCTGCAAATTTGGGAAGATGCACCGGCTGCCTTACAAGAAAAATGAAAAAGAAAACAATTATTTTAGAGTAGGCGAATGTGTACATGCTGACATGTGTCGACCAATGTCTGAATCACTGGGAGGATCAAAAATGTTTTTACTGTTAAAAGATAGAAGATCTGGTTTTAGAACTGTATATTTCTTAAAGCACAAGAACGAGGCCATCGGCCATATCAAGAGTTATTACAAGAGAGTAAAGACACAGTTGCAAAGAGATATCGTAGAGTTTCATTCGGACAATGGTTTGGAATTTTGTAATGCAGATCTCCAAAACTTCTTTAATCAAAATGGAGTTCGATTTTGTCCATCTGCACCATATTGCCCACAACAGAATGGAAGGATTGAGAGGGAGAACAGAACCGTTGTTGAATCCGCAAGGAGTATGTTATGTGCCAAGAACCACCCTAGCTTCCTGTGGGCAGAAGCTATAAATGCAGCAGTATATTCATTGAACCGCACCTTATCCAGCAATAATTTAAAGATGACTCCATACGAACAGTGGTATCAACGGAAGCCTGATGTAAGCCATATGCACCCTTTGGGGACTGTTGGATACGTATTAATTCCTCACACTCAAAGGAAGAAGTTCGATCCTACATCATTCAAGGCAACATATTGGTTGGGTATGATGGCGACTCCAATAACTATCGCATGTTTGACCCTCACAAAAGAAAAATAACTGTGGCAAGAGATGTGGATTTCAAGACAAAAGATGAGACAGAGATAAAAATTCCAATCAATAAGTTAACAACAAATACGACTCAAGAAGAAATAGTCCAAAGAGAAGATATCACTCAAGGTGAACTGGATGGAGATGACCAGCAAGTCCAGCCCATGGATATGGACATGGATATGGACATGACCAACGTCGAAAACGATCGCCCAGAAGAAGAACGGGAAGTCATGGAAACCTCAATGATGGATGAGCCAATGCTGAGCAAGCCTCCTGAACAGCCCCCACAAAAGAAGAGCAAAGCAACTGAAAGTCCATCATCAGCGCGTGTCCTGCGAGAAAGAGCAAACTTAAAGAAGCCAAAGAGGTATGACGCTAATTTTGTAGATACTTATGAGCCCATTGATTTGCAGGATGCACTGAATAGTCCATACCGTAAACAATGGCAAGCAGCCATTGATGACGAACTCCTATCGCACAAAAACAATCAAACTTGGGAGATTGTTGATCGACAAAGAGGTATGGAGCTGATAGATACGAAATGGGTGCTAAAAGTTGTATTGGACAATTCAGGATGCGTTAAAAGACTCAAGGCTCGATTATGTGCTCGTGGATGCAAACAGAGGTATGGAGTAAATTATCAAGAGACGTTTGCACCAGTGGTAAAATATGAATCTCTCAGAGTATTATTTGCAATTGCGGCTCAGTTGGATCTGGAGATGTATCAATTCGACATAAAAACTGCCTTCCTGTACGGTTCCTTGGAAGAAGAAATTTATATCAAGATACCTGAAGGGCTAAAGGTACTTGAACCTGAAAATAAATTATGTAAGTTAAAGAAAGCTCTGTACGGGCTAAAGAAGCGTCACGTTGCTGGAACCAACGATTCTGTGAATTTTTACATAATTTTGGATTTGTAAAGTGTGAGTCTGAGTGGTCAGTATTTGTATGTAAAAAAAATGAGAAGCCACTGTATTTGGCGTTATTTGTGGACGATGGCTTGATAATGGGAAGTTGTATGGATGAAATTAATATGGTTGTAAATGCGTTATGTCACGAATTTGAAGTAAAACATGGACCAGTTGATACGTTCGTTGGAATACAAGTAACTAGAGACAGAGTAAACAAGAGTATTTTCCTGCATCAAAGCACTTATGCCAAAAATATTGTGAAACGCTTCAATCTTGAAGATGCTATTCCAGCGGGTATACCAGCTGATCCAAATACGAAATTGTGTAAACCGAAAACAGCTGTAAAGTTAAACGTTCCGTACCGCGAAGCTATTGGGTCTCTTATGTTTCTCACTGTTGTATCTCGTCCTGACCTAAGCTTTATTGTAAATTTTTTGAGCAGATATGTATGTGAACACGACAAGTCCCACTGGGAAGCTGTTAAGAGAGTTATTCGTTATGTAAAAAACACGTTGAATGCTGGAATCGAGTATAGAATGTGTGAGAATGGATTAAGTATCGATGCGTATACCGATGCTGATTATGCGGGCGACCTTGACCAGCGAAAATCAACCAGTGGTTGCACTATGAATTTGGCCTCTGGTTCAGTTTTATGGTTTTCCCGACGTCAATCTGTAGTTGCTACTAGTACTACTGAGGCCGAATACATAGCTGCAAGCACGGCTGCTAGAGAACTAGTTTGGCTGAGGAGACTTATGTGTGAATTAGGTTTTAAAAATGACAGTACCACCTCTTTAAAAGTTGATAATAAAAGTGCGATTATGTTAGCCAAATATCCTGTTCAAAATAGAAGCACGAAACACATTGAAGTACCGTTCCATTTTATAAGACAAAAAGTAGAAGAAAAAGAAATTGATGTTGTCTATGTACAAAGCGACTTACAGCTAGCTGATCTGTTTACTAAAGTCTTAGCTAAAGATCGATTTTTTAAGCTCCTGATTCAAATTGGAATGAAATGTTAAAATACTCAAACAGAGGGAGTGTTAGAATATATGGTTTTCGTATTCAAACGTTAGTATGTAGAGGACGACTCTGTTATTGATGTGTATGTATGTATGTGTCGCGCGAGACATGCGAGCGGTGAGTTAGTCCGGTCTAGACCGTTGCCGAGAGTATATCAAAAGACGCTTGTAATCTACTTATACTTTAATATATTTACTTCAACACATATTTGCTGCCCAATTATTCATATCCACAAAACTTAATACTGATATTACCGTTTCCAAATTTAATAAGTTATTACTGGGTGCTTTGAGCTTGGATTTGGAGGAAGCGTACGATTTCGTAAATCTTCTCACTCTGCTGAGCATTCTCAGATCTATAAAATTCCCATCAAACTTTTCGGCACAATAAATGCTAATCGCTTCTCAACAGGGCATACGAACAAAATGAAAGAAGTTGTATCTGCGAAGTAAAAATGTTATCTTTTATTGGTAATTTTAATAGGGGAGTTCATCCCTAAACTATACTACAATTTAAAAACTCTACACAGATATTTTCAGTGCGATAAAATAACTTGTATAGAGTTTAGCGGTGTAGTAAATTTGGTGTAGAGTCCTTCCATGTAGTTACTATCTGTGTGCAGTTTTTCTGTGTATAGAATTTGTAGGGTTATTCCGTGTACCGTGCAGGCCGATTTTTGTGTACAGTTTGTCCGGTGTCAATTATACTAATGTCCGAGACGCGCATGATACGGAAGGACGCTCCGGTCCTTGACCAAACGTTGTCAGATTCAGCAGCGCGCGATTGATGAGTTCAGCAACATCACCTGTCGATCTACGTGCGCACTATCAATAAGTCTTCTCTCTCTCTCTCTCTCTCTCTCTCTCTCTCTCTCTCTCTCTCTCTCTCTCTCTCTCTCTCTCTCTCGCTCACTAGTGTCCGCTGGTGCGCGCTGAAATGAACAAGTGCATTAGCAACTAGCAATCAAATTCGTTTTAATGAAATAAAAAAAATCATATAAATTTGTTTGAAAAAATGAAAAAAAAAATTGATTAAAAAAGTGCTCCACTTATTTTGTAGTGAAGGTTTTAAGGGGTAAAATGATACATTAAACGTTTAATTTCGTCTATTGAAACACTTAGAATCATGCACACCGCAAAAACACTTCAGTAAAAAACATGTACCAATGGTATAATAGACTTGTGAGATGAAAAATCGACGTTTCCAATAGCTTCAATTAAAAATTTGAATAAGCACTTTGAAATGAAAAAAAGTTTTGTTATGATTGCATGCATAGAAAATTATCTACAGCTTTTTAAATAAAATTTGTTTTTTTAGCGGTTAACCCAGGCCTGACCCCTTAAAATTGGTTTTCTTTCAGTATAACTGCCTCATAAGAATTACATGTCTGTGGCTTACAGGAAGAACCACTTAAGTGACATTTTCGTGTTTTCGAGAAAAAGCGATTTCAATGTTTGGAGTAATACGTAAGATCGAAACGTCATAGGGAAAAGATCTAAGTATTTGCTCATTTGATTAGGTATCTGATACGAATACAACCGTAGTATTACATTTGCTATGCGGTCACTTTCTTTGAGGGTTCGTAACTAATGCAATTTGCGATTAAAAAAATTCGGTCGGGGCAAATTTTTAAAGTTTAACTCATGCCCTTTCCAATGGTGTAATTGAAATTTTCGAAAATTGTTATTAACAATGAGAAAAAACGGTTTAAAGGAAAAAAGCATGGTTTTTCCACAATTTTGTTTTTTAATTCGAGATTTCAAGAACGTTTTCATTTGCAATGTATCTGGAACCCCTCTAATCAATGAAATAAACATCCAAACCTAAAAGATACGTGATTTGTGGGTTGATTTTGAACCTCGGTGTCGTCAAACTGGCGCATATTATAATTGAAAATTTTTTACGAAGACTTTTACAAATTTTTTATTCAGAAACCACGCACTTTTGGAAAAAAATTTCAAGAGTAATAAGTTCTTAGAATCAGCTAAGGAATACGTACGAATTTTATCAGAGCGATTCCAGAAATTTTTTTGTTTTTGTAAATTGACAATTTTTGAAAAATGTAAAAACATTTAAAAATTTTTTAAATTTAAAAAAACCGACGAATATATCGGTATAGGTAATTAGATATATATTATACAGCTTTAATGTACTCCACACGGTGTATCTCTCACGAAAATAAAAAAAACGAGTGCACTTAAGTGGTTCTGCGGTAACATTTTTACGAGAGACGCAGTTAAGTGATTATGCAATCGGCTGGCATTTAAAATATTTGTGCATTTAGGAAATTCTACTATTGTACAATGAAAAAGGGTACTAAGAGCACCTCGAATTCGACATAAAAAAATTTTTCGCAAAATGTCATTTAAGTGGTTCTTCCTGTAAGCCACAGATGTATATACGATATTTCTATGAAATTTAAATAATTTTAAAAGAAATATGATTTAGATTATTAGAATTATAACATAATTTAAACTAGATCGCAATGTAAAAGACTTCACTTTTGCTTAGTAATCACATCTTACTTTTCATTGTGACATTAATATTAATTCATTCTATTTCTACATTAGTATAGTATATATAAAAACTATTAAGAAATTTTATTTTAAAAAAGCTGTTTGTCTAGATAATCGATAACGTAAACTGCGCTAGTTTTCGTCGGAAATGCGATGATAATATATGTTATATTCTATATTAAATAATATTGCTAGTAAACCAAATAATGAAAATCATAACATTAATTGTAACTTTAAAGATATTTCTAAGAATATTTTGATTTTATGTAAAATTAAGTATAATGTAATCGTATAAAGTTCTTTATTATATGTATAATCATATAAAAAAGAGGAGAAGGGAGAAAGAAAATCGCAATGCAGCTATTCAAATCCAAACTAAGACTTTGCGGTTTCAGTTCATTATTGACAGTGTCGTCGCGCAAGACTGTATATTATATGAATGACACATAAAAATTCAGCTTCGCAAAAAAAATACAACTATTTTCAAGTTTGCGTGAAGTTTAAAGTGCAGTAAGTACACGTTGCGCTGAACACTAATGAAAGTATAAAAAATCTAATACAAAGCCGTATCTACGTATAATATAGGTATAGAAGTGCACGCACTACCCCCACCCCCACCCAGCGAGCGATGACAATGAAAATTTGCTGCTAAGAATATACACATACATGCAGCGCGGTGTATAGACAGTATACTATAGACGCACAAACTATAGTCTGTTTTGAGGCTGCGGTGTGGTGTATATAAGTATAGATATATACTGTAAGTGTGGCAATAAAAAAAACAAGAGTCGAGCGGGTCGCGACTCGCGAGTCGAGTCGCGAGTCGTGTCGTGAGTGTGACTGGCAGTCTACTGCTGCGTGTGTGTATATAGTTGTGTACGTCCACGTCTCCCGATCTGATCCGAGATCCGAGATCTCTCCTCTATATAGACATACATATACACGGGCGGCGGGCGCGTAATCTAAGTATATACGTATCTATACCTGTATAGCTATACATGTGTACGCAAAGAAGAAAGCGCTGCTCTGCGGCTGCATCGCACATCACCCGAGTGTCGAGTGACGAAGACTAGTAGCACTTAGCAGTAGTATCTGCAGTCCTGCGTACAAGTATATACCCCCCAGCAATAATATACAGCCGCGAGAGACATAAGAGTACGCTTAGTCGAGCGAACGCTTTTATTTTTTCGTTCTCCGCCGTTAAAAAAAACATTCTCTCTGTCTCTCTCTCTCCGCTCCGTTCCGTGCCTGTCTCACACGCGCAGTGCGAGCAGCTCTCGCGCGCAGACAACAAATGGAGCATTGCTCCAGCAACAGTAGCGACGAGTAGCAGCAGTGAGCAGCCAGCCAGGCCAGCAGTGTGTGTTTTCCTTTCCGCGAAGAGTACGGAAGTGTCCCGTCTCGAGGCTGCTGCTGCTGCTGCTGCTGCGCGATATTACTTTAGACGCGCGCGCGAGTGTGCATATATCGCATATATAGGTACACACACAAACGACCCGAGTATATAGTGTGCAGTGCGCGCGTGCAGTATATAAGCGACGAGAGAGGGACATTGAAAAATTCTCAGGATGGACGTCGACGAGTTGGACCAGCACTTGCTGCAGCAGTTCAGCTGCCTCGGGACGACCGACAAGGACGACCTCGTCAAGCAGATGCAGAGGGTCCTGGTTGGGAACCACCTCAACGAGGCAGCCGCTGCTTTCCTCCTGGACATGAACAACTGGTCGGTATCCCCCCTAATGCACAATCTATACTCATCGGGCAGCTCCCCAGCTTTGTTTTCGTCTTGCATCTCGCTCTCGCCCCCCAGCCTTCTTTGTCTCCGTCTCTCTCACTCTTACGCTGCACCTTTGGCTTCGCCTTCTTCTTTATGGCCAGTTGATCTGTCGAATAGCTTTGTTGCTGTTCGTGTGCGCGCGTTGCGATAGCACGATAAGTAGTAAGATCTCCTCGCGAGATCTCCCGTATACTCGTATACGTGTGCGTGTCCCTCCACTCGTATGTACATACGTGTATGTGGCTCACATAACCTACATATAATGGAGCGACTACCTATACAGTCGCGTTTAATGGACTGTCTCGAGTTTTTTTCGAGGATGACTTTCTGCGAGAATTTTCTCGCCGAGAGAAAGAGAGAGAGAGAGAGAGACGACGACGACGACGTCTTGGGAATCGATGTGCGACGACGTCTCTCAACTTTCTAGCCGATGACTCCGCACACTTGCGATGTCTCTGATTTTACTATTGTTTACCTTGTGGCGCGAGAGAGATTTGGTTTGTTTTTTTTTCTTGCTCTATATAGAGGCCAAAATCATACGGCTATTCGAGAGATGTTCCTAGTCCGCTTGCTTGAACTTAATACCGGGGCACACTCTGTATCTTGAAGCTTTTCTTTATTTCAAGCTGACTTTCAGTTTTGATTTTATCTAGTATCAGCTAAATTCTTCATGTCTTAGTCTATCAAATTACTTTAAGTGCATTGTTCTTGTACTTGAAGCTAAAAATAACAACAGTCACTGTGCATTGGCTTACCGGCTTTGTCACGCCACTTTTTCTTTGTATCCTATTGCAGAATGCAAGATTTTGCTGTTCTCAGTCACAGATAATTGAATATTTTATGAAAATCATTGTTGACTTTGATAGTACTTCTTAGTTAGAAATACATAAACACTTGCTGAAGCTTTTTCTTGAAAGTACATTTAAACTTCTCATGTTTTTCAGGAATTTACAAGCAGCAATATGCAGTTATTTTGATTTTGAAACAACCCGTAATTTACCAATGATGAACCTAATATGTGATTCTACAATTGGTGAAGGAGAGTCTGTTCCACCAAATACAAAGTTTAGAAAATCATGGCATGTACAAAACAGTGGCTCAGAACCCTGGCCTGAGGGTGTTTGTTTGAACTTTACGGGTGGTGCAGAAATGGGAGAATGCACAAGAGTACCGGTACCCTGTTTGCCTCCAAGGCAAACAGTAGAGCTTAGCGTTGATTTAACGAGTCCTGCTGTTGCAGGTGTTTTCCAAAGTAAATGGAGGATGATGACGTCAAATGGTTCTTACTTTGGGGGTAAATGCAATAATTTGAAACTTTTTCAAACATATTATGCATCATTATTATTAAATTTGTTTTGGAACAATTTTGATCTTTTATTATGTTCTTTTCAGATATCATATGGGTAATAATAACGGTCAGTGAAAGTGGTACCTTGGCAGTCACTCAACAACTCCATCAACTAAGTACTTCACAATCGAATGATGAGCAAATGTGGTAGCCTTAGTTTTTACAACTTGTTGCGCGATAATAAGACGTCCTGATTATAATTTTATTTTTAACTAATAAGAAACAAAAAGATTTTGTTATTCTACAGATGCATATTTAAATTTTTATTCTATTATCTTTTTTTCATTTTGTGCAAGCAAATCTTTATTCTATCAAAGTGTAATAATCAGAGATGAAAATTTCCTTTTCTTAATTTATATAGAAAGTTTACAAGTAATCTAAAGAATAGATTATATTTATAACTAATAATAAGCAGAGATAAAATTATATTTGTTTTACAATATCTAAAATAATAATTATACAAAGTTTGGTCGAATTATTAATTTTTTTAGGATTTAAGTTTGGCCTACAAGTAATTTTTACTCATATCTAAGATTCTTAAAGCCTCTTTAATTCTTAAAAATTTATTGTAAACATTAAGCTAACTCATTCATAAGTTATATATACATGCGAGCCATAAATCGGAGCGGGATTTTATCCAATTGTGGTCGAAGTGAATTATTGTAAATTGTATTTTACGCGATATTTTTTCTGCTGGGCTTTAACTAAATAGTCCCTCTAATGTAATGTTTTGACAACTAGTTTTTAAACACTATTTAAAAGTCAAATTTACATAACTATTAAGATATGAGTTTATTAGAAAGATAATTTTATTAGAAAATAAAATACAGTTATTACTAAAGAAAACTTTGCAGTACTTAAGTCTCCCTTTTTTTTACAAAATAATATTAAACTGCCATAGGCATGGAAATTTTCGCATGTGGTTTATAATTATCTAATTGAAAATCGGTTGATACGAAATCGTCGATACTCTGAACATCTCTTGTTATCTTCAAGTTTGGGAAAGCTTTTGGTTTACGCGCGATTTGTTCTTTGAGTGCCGGTACGTGATTGCGATATACATGACAGTCACCCATTGTATGTACAAAATCTCCTGGCTGTGAACAAATGAACATTAGTTATAAAATGTCAACTATAGCAAAAATGCATTTCTAAATCAAGAACAATGAGTACATGTTAAGGATAGAAAATACTCTTATAGTCTAAAATATTTAAACATAAACAAATTAATATTGTTTTGCATAGACAAGTCTGATGAGGCAATAATTTGCTAATTCAAATAACATAATATTACCTTTAATTTAAGATTGTTAAGTACGTACATAGTTGAGTCTCTATCAATATATCTGTTAAGTGCTTTAAGATTCATGGATTTAAGCATATATACAGAATTCCAAACAAATAAAAACAATTTTTTATAATGAAAAATTTGAAGTGTTTCAAACATTTTAGTCAAAAACGTTGTAACAGTGAATGTTATTTAAAACGATTTGTAAATGAAATGAGTCTATTTTATCTGTTTATTCATCTGAACTTCAATGGACAGGTTAAATCCATAAATCAATGTCATCAAAAGTCCAAGTATGAGCTTGGTAGGCTTAAATTAAACGTAATATTATCTAGTTTAAGATGAAAGATTACTATTTCATAAGAATTTGCTTATACAAGACAGTACTAATTTTTACATATTTTTATTTTTTTAGAAAATAGGGGTACTTTGTCTCCTTAAAGAATATTTCTTGATTATTGCAGGAAATATTACTTTCAACACTCAACGCCAGACGTTTCCAAAGTATCAGTTCTGTAATTTGTATAGTTTTAAAGTGCATTCGTTTTGCAATAAATTTTTTACTAAGAAATTCCACGAGTGTTTCCTGCAATACTCCTTTTCAACATTATTATTTCCAAATATCTAATGTCGAGTTTTATACCTTTAAATTCGTTATGTGAGCGATCATGTATGTCAGCAAAGAATACGACGCAATGTTAAACGGCACACCAAGTCCCATATCAGCGCTTCTTTGGTACAGTTGACAAGACAGTTCACCATCTGCCACGTAAAATTGAACAAGAGCGTGACAAGGGGGAAGAGCCATTATAGGAAGATCCATTGGATTCCAGGCGCACATTATTATTCGTCGGTCGTCTGGCTTGTTCTTTATTTTCTCAATCACATCTTTTAACTGGTCAATACCTAAAATCAAAAACCATTTGTTTTTATGCCATATGAGTGAGATTATTATTCATCATTTACGAATAACGTTTACCCTGTCTGGTGTAATCCGTGTGCATATTTACGTATTTGGCTCCAAAATGCCTCCACTGAAAGCCATAGACAGGGCCCAAATCACCCTCTTCTCTGTCAGTGAATCCACAGGTATCCAGGAATTCGCGGGAGCTATTGGCGTCCCAGATGTGCACATCTTTGTCCGAAAGCTCCTTAGCGTTAGTCGATCCTTTGATGAACCAGAGCAATTCCTCGACTACGCCACGCCAGAAGACTCGTTTTGTTGTCAGCAGAGGGAAAACGCCTAAGCGAATTAAGTTAACAGGTTTTTCATGTTTTTGAAATTTCCTTTTACTTTAAATTAACACAAGTCGAAGAAATAGTTTCTACTTTTTTCCATTTTGCGACGAAACAGCATATATATATTAAACATTATTTCTGGACCATGCCTTCTTGAATCTATTAATCTATTCAAATTTACACTATCTATTCGTTCGAAAAAAAGTATTTTTACGCAATTTCGGGATCGTTTTTCTGTACGTTCAAATGCAAAAATGTATATTTTCCGACTCACATAAAAGCTCCCAACAAGTAAAAACATATTTTAAAAGCGTACTGTCACACATAAGAAATACAAACAGGAAAGAAATAATTTTCAAAATTTCGTAAGTATATTTCTATGATATTGTGAAAAAGTTAGAGTAAGTTCATAGAAAACAAAATTTAAATAACCCGCCAAAAGTAAAGAGTGCTATTGGTCACTCATAATCACGACTCACGACTGATAAGACCTATAACTTCCATTGCTTTCACACTAATAGTCATCTATAAAACTATATAAATATAAACAATGGATCTATATCTTAGTTCTTGGTAATTATTTGAAAATGGCCGTTAATGATCTTCATTCAACCTGTTGTATGCAGTATGCAAGAATTCGAGAAAGCTACTGCTTTTCAGCAGACATTGAAAGGCGAGTACCTACTAAGTAGAGGAATACGCAATTGTCATGACTCGTAAAATGTTTTAATTTGGCACAAGACTTACAATTTTTTTAGGTTATTTTCGCGCCCGTCGCCATAAGAAAAGCCCAAGTTTACCCATCAAGGAAGAAACGGCCAGGAGAACTGGAAAAATAAAATATTTGTTTGAAACGGCGAAACCTCACCATTTCTCAAACTGAATCTCATCTGCGTGCCGAAAATAGAGTGAGTTCCAACGCCGGTGCGGTCGGTCTTGATCGCGCCTTTTGCTATTATTCGTTCGATTAGCTTCAGATACTGACGCTCCTCGTGCTCGTCGACGTCCTCTTGTCCGTTGTTCTCGGTAGTATTTTTCTCGTCTACGACGCTATATTCCTTTTCTTTCTTCGCATCGCCGTTTTTATTTACGTCCGTCATCTTTGTGCTCTCTGTGACAAAATGTTCTATACTTACCTCTATACCCGCCAAATGTTATGTACGCCATCATACTTTTATATACAGCTCGCATCAACCGCGTGGCTCAACGCACTTGCTCTCAGCTCTATGTAAAGCACCGGGCACCCCCCTCCTCTTTTTCTTTCTTCAATGAAAGAGTCATCAACTCCAGGTCACTACGCTTACTCCCAAGAATTGTAAGTAATTTATTTGATGTAATTGTAAATTAAAAAAAAAAAAATGAAAAATGCGGACAATATAATAAAAATAGCGTACTTGAAAAACTTCATATACTGAAGTTAATAGATGCTGAGTAAATTTCAATGTTTATCGTATACACTGCGCGTAAAGTACAATAAATAGTGATTACTTCCCGTTGCCAGGAAGTATAGGATATAATTACTGTTTTATTGTTTATTTGTATGATATTAAAATTTAATAATATACTAATTATATATAGTACAATAGAATGCTCATACTAAATTTTTTCTAGATTGAAACCATGTTATAATTTTTATCATATATTTTGCGAGTTAATTGTATTCCAAAATATGAATCTTTAATTTTTAATTCTTTTATGCTGTGAATGGCGCTGTGTTTTTTCTTCTAATGTAGTTTTTCAAATCGATTGTATAAAATTAAGAGTTGTCTTTTTTCTATTTTCCATATTATTTTTCTGAAAAGCTATCAATTAATAGATAAACTTTCTCGGTAGAAACATGTGATTTTTCATTCATTAAGGTTTAACAGCTTAGTAAGTAATTATTAAAAAAATCGAATCGGTATCAATAATCCACGAGTGTAACCGAGTTGCCTACTAGAAACTGTAGGATATATGTATATTATATATATATATATATCTGAACAATATAGAAACGGTATTGTTTGACCTTCTGTAAGGTAAGCCAGGCTTGTAAGGTCAAAGGTCATTATGTCGAGGTCTGACAATTTCAAAATATTTATTTTTCAGTAAATAATGCAAACATTGCGTTAAACTCCAAAATAGGGTAAGTATTTAAATTGGTGTTTGTGAATTAAATCGAAAACATATTATTTGTAATTAGGCTGCACATGAAGAGCATATTTAAACATACTAACTACTACTAGTGTACTAGTTTATGCTGCTAATAAAGAAAAAAATATTACATGTAGATTGTATGTACGAAAATGATAATATCAATAAAATTTCTGTCAATCTACATCAAATAATTATAATATAATATGAGCTTTCTTTGTAGTAATCATACTGATAAGTTGCATTATTATTTGTATAATAGTACTTTTACGCGTATAAATAGCAAGGCAAAAAGTGTACTATATAATATACATAATATGACAAAAGTATTATTTATCATTCACATATTTCGAGATCTTTTATGATTATTATAAAGCTTCACGAAAATAATAAAATTTGTCGAAAAAAAAATGACTTGACTAATTCTTCTAAAAATTAGCCATAAGCCTACAATAATAAGCAGAGATTATCATATGTGGCAAAAAGCAATGGCCTACTAGTAATATGACTACTCGCAGTATTCAGCGTAAAAGCGTAAAAGCGCAGGTAAAAGCGAACGAAAACGGTACAAAACGGCTTTTGCACGAGCCGGGACGAGCGCATGCGCCTTGAGAGGAGAGGAGTAAGCCGACTACGGACTAGCCGAGTAAGCGAGCGAACGAGCGGCAACTGCGGCGAGCCGAATAGCCGATTGGAGGCTCCTGCCTCCCTAGCTCTATATCTATAGCTCTATATCTCCCTGCGCCTGTGCGTGTGCTACTGCAGGCAGCTACATTGACTTGACGCTCCGTTGCTGTCAACGTTGTCCCGGAGGATGTCGTCGACAAGTACGTGAGAAGAGCTCTGGTGAGACCAGCGAGGCCAGGATCACCCGGACGAAGCCATGTTTACGCTGCAGAACTGAGCATTTTCACTGCTGCGTTTCCCCGACTTCAGCGGGTTAAAGTAAGAAACGGAAGCCTTCTTAGGTTAGGTACACACTCTGCAGTGTCCGAGTGTCGAAATATAACAGACCTCCGATTCCAAGCAATCTGGCCTCCTTCACGGCCTAAAAATAATGAGTTGACGCGCTTCTTTTCGTCGGTACACAGGCCTTTCTGCTCAGCGATCATGCGTACTTCACGCTGATAACGTTTCTCACTGATTAATAAGATTCGTCATTTGCTAAGTTTCTAAGGTTTCACTTACAGCTCATTTAAAGCTATACGATTTATCGAAATTTTCGCTTTTAAATCGCTCTCAATACTGTTATTTTTCTGTTGCAGTCTGTTGGATAGTGTGTCGCATGCAAAGCATTCAAGAAAGTAATTGTCAGTTACTCGACAATATCCTTCTTTTTTTTTGTTGGTAAAAGTGCAATGAAATAAGACCTCACGATGATGGGCGATCAGTTTCGCAGCAAAGTGGAGCAATACTCACCAAAATCATCACCAAGAGGTGCACGTTCTCCTGTCGTTTCCAGGCAGGACTCGACGGGCACTTTGAAAACCACCATTTCACTTGGGAAAAATCCATCCATTGTTCACAGTGGACCATTTTATTTGATGAAAGAACCACCTGGTATGCACTCTTGACCCTCTTATCTTTAAAACTAAACTAAAATGTTTATTTAATCACAGAAATGAGAATTGTAATCTGGCTTTTTGTTACAGGGGAAAGTGAATTAACTGGAGCCAGGAACTTAATGACCTATTATGGTCTGGAACATTCATATAGCAAATTTAGCGGAAAAAAACTAAAAGAACAATTGTCTTCATTCTTGCCAAATTTACCTGGTATCATTGACACACCTGGTGACCAAGACAATAGTTCTTTGAGATCTGTGATTGAAAAGCCTCCAATTGGAGGAAAGGAACTTCTTCCATTGACTAGTGTACAGTTAGCAGGTTTCAGACTGCACCCAGGACCGGTATGTGTACCATTTTTAAAGTTACGCATTTATCATTTTATTTATCAAAACAATTAATTAACATTTATTTGCTGTTTAGTTACCTGAACAGTACCGATATATAAATCAAGCTCCACAAAGGAAGCACAAGAATAAACATAAGAAGCACAAACATAAACCAGGGGAAGTTCCTAGTGGTCAGGAAACAACTGTAACAGACATTGGAGGTGTTGATACTCATGAAAAGAAGCATAAGAAACAGAAGCGACACGACGAGGAAAAAGAAGCGCGGAAAAAGCGTAAAAAGGAGAAGAAACGAAAAAAGCAAAAGCACAGTCCTGAACATTCTGGAGGACTGACACCGTCACAGCATTCGAATTCGTGATCTTTAAGTGACCATTTTATTTCAACTGTTATTTGTGAAGAGTCTTCCTCTTTATCGAACATGGCTTTTGAGTAGTTTAGTTTATGAAAAATTGTTCTTCAGTTCAAAAATCAACTTTATCAAATCCACATATTTCGAAAATTTTTTATTTCTACGATCAACTGGTTGAAATTATTGTTGCATCTTCAATGTGAAAAGTTATATCATTATTTTTGTATGCAGTTTTGTGAAAATGTCTTATTTTCATTTTACTTCAATAAGCGTAATCATTGTAAATAAATAGTACAATTAAATATATTTTCCATCTTTTTCTTAGTATAGCTAATTTGTTAAATTAATTGTAAAGCATTTGTGAATGGTATTAAAATTCGCAAAGGAAACGTAAGCAAACAACTCAAAAACAATCTTTGTAAATATAAGTAAAACAAAAAACATTACCTAGCATAATTAAGAATAAGGTCGATTTAGAAAGTATTTGTACATAATTGGTTACCAAAGTTAAACCAATTATTATGTGTAATAACTTACGAATAAATTGTAATATTTATAATGGTAATTAATCAAGGATCAAGGTTTTGTCTTTAATAAAAATAAAACCACTTAATTCTTAACTCTAAGGACTGTCTTTATTAAAACCTAGCTTTATACTTAATTGTGTCAAGAATATAACGTAAATTGTAATAATCCACTTTAATTACATAGAAGCATGACACAGTCTTTAGGAAAATTCAATACACATTTTGTCCCCCAAGCGAAGATAATAATGTTGGATTCTTTCATTATAACGACAACACTATTTAATCATTGAGAGACATCGGGCTAAGTTCGTACTCATCAATTCAAAAACATTCATCTTGTCCCATGAATAGTGTAAAAAATAAGAACTTGAACATGACGCGTCAAGAACAGGTGCATACTTATTTTTAACATTTTGGAAAATGTACATGCACGTTGCTTGTGCGCAAGTCGATCTTTAACATCTGCGATCGCCTGCTTTACTTTGCAACGATATTCTTTAATACGGTCGTTGACGGTCACGATCTCTGTCTCCACGTCTGTAAATTAAAATTTAAAACGTTAGCCTCAGTTAATTATTCACACAAGGTACCAAAATATTTAAACTGTTGTTGAGAATACTGACCCTCCACCACCACGCATGGGTCCGCCTCGGCCGCCTCCGCGACCGCCGCCCCTGTCTCCACCTCGGAATCCTCCTCTACTTCCTCGGTCTCCTCCCCGACCACCTCCGCGGTCACCTCGGAATCCACCACCACCACCACGGCCGCCACCGCCTCGTCCTCCTCCACCGCCTCCGCGGCCACCACCACCGCCGCCGCCGCCACCGCCACCGCCACCACCACCTCCTCCACCCATACCCTCGGGTTTGGAACTTTTGCATAGATTGCATTGATCACGCCAGGCGAAGTTAGTGTTTCCACAGCTGGGATTTGGACACCTGCACAGTACAAGCAAAATTGGATTAATAATAATTATATTTTACAATTCAAAGGTTTGATCTTCAAAATAATTACCTCCAGTCACCACCACGAGATCCAGCGCCACCACCGCCGCCGCCACCTCCGTCACGGCGATGATCGCCATCTCCACCACGATGATGGTCATTCCTGTCACGGTCGCCGCCGCGATCGCCACGGTCTCCGCGGTCACGTCCGCCGCCGCCACCACCACCACCTCCGTAGCCGCCGCCGCCGCCGCCGCCGCGACCACCTCCTCCACGACCACCGCCGCCACCACCGCGGCCACCACCGCCTCCTCGACCGCCTTGCCAATTACTCTTATGCTGCGCGATCTGGACCTTAATAGTGCAGCCCTTGAAATCCTTGCCGTCAAACCAGTCGATGGCCGAGCGAGCGGCGTTTTGGTCATCATACGTCACCGTCGCCTCACCCTTGTTCTTACCCGTGCTCTTGTCCTTGTACATCCAAATCTTGGGCTTACCAGTGCGCTTGTCGTTCTGAAAATTTTGAAAAATAGACAGTGTAAACGTTTTGCGCATTCACGTTTAAAAATTCATTTTTTTTGCATAAACTGAAGATGATTACCAGTAAACTACGAATTTCTTTTCGTTTAGTTGAATTTTATCTTGTTCATTATTGATAATTATCGTATTATTGATATGGAAAAATTGGAATATACAAACAACTGATTACCTTTATAAGACCAATGGCGCCAAAGTGCTGGCAGATTTCCTCTTCAGTTATAGTAGCGTCCATGCCAGATACGAAAATGGTATCCTCTTGTGTGACCATTCCATCACCCCCTCCGCGATCGCCATAGCCTCCTGCAATAGAATCAACCATTAGGGCTCGATCAACTTACATGTTTAGGAGATCAAAATATCCTACGACTATTACTTTCATCAACTAAGCTAGTTTTCTCTCAATAACTTTAATGGAATTTCAACAACACTGTGTTTCATATTTTGCTACTCGAGTAAGAACGGAATTTCTCTCGTTTCAAAGTTTTGTATATCATTATCATCGACAACACATCAGTAACGCAAGATCTTTACGGACGACTGTGTATACTTATATGTCTAATTTTTTATTTGTCGTTGCGGGAATGCGATACTTCGCTTAGAGTATATTACTTTGGATACCGATGGAATTATTCTTATGTCAAGTATAACCATTGATGGTGCGTTTCAACTTCAACTATACTCATAGTTTTTTTCTCTTGATTTTCTGTACCACAGCTTTACGTATATTAACACCAAATAACTGCCCTAGAGCAATGAATCCTTTTGAACTGAATATATAAAACAGTGGTGAATTTTTGTTCAAAACAACTTGTGTTCTCTGTCATATTACTCAAACTCAATCATATTTCATCTTCAGTGTATCCTAATGTCACGTGGACTCTCTTTAAATATTTAACCCGCCGGTCAGACTCTCACTGCAATAACAGTGAGAGAAGCACCAATATGTGTATATATAGGACGATAAATTATTAAACAATAGATAGCAGCTTCACATACAAAAGGGCTGCTGTATATCCTCAGGCATACTTGGTTTTTTCTGGGTTACACACAAATACCATATTTTTTACTTATATTTTCCACCAGCTGCCTTTTTTCGATAGGTTTAAACTTGACTAAAACCATATTCTGTTTCCAGTACCAAATTCTTGCAATTGAATTTCAATATTTTCAAATTTATTAATAAACAATGTAATGTAGTTGTCTAATTTATTTAAAACAAAAAGGAATGAAAGAGAAATAAATTAAGATCAATGAAAAAGAATATATATATATATAGAAATGTGACCATAAGTATTTTTTGTAAGATGGAATTGTATATATTATGGGTGGTTACAATCGACTTGAAGCTTGTATTCAGAACATTTAAAAGGTAGCCACATTAACCCTTAAGAGGGAAAAAGCAATTGGTGATTAAAATATAATCTTCTTTATGCCAATACTATTAAGTTAGTGATTTCACTGAGGGTAATTTCTCGTGAGGGATATTGGATGCACTTTATGGCAGCCCTTTCATATAATCAGAGCAACCGGGTATTTTAATAAGTCATAAATATTAGAGTGAATGCATGAATAGCACCAGACTTGTACAGAGAGTCTGGTGCATTTACCTTTGTTATAACCACCACGGCCACCGCCACTGCTAAAACACAGAAGCAGATATACCAATGAGTCGACTCATGGACAGACTGAATTCATATGATGTGTGGCTACTCATAAGCTGCTTCACCACCACTTCTCATTCTTCTTGATGTACCTACTGTCTAAAGTCTTTAATACCATATAACTGTCTAGACTGTTGGATTAAATTTATTCGTCTCGTCACGGTCCTTAAATGTCTTAATCATGCGAAATACTTGAATAAAATAATTAATAAATGTTACTTCACACAAATTTTAAATGAAAAATCAGAAATGACATCAACTGCGATGTATAGTCCATCTTTTCTTCTATCACACAACTTCTTGGCATATATTCATGAACATCTTATTCATTCCATCACTCATACCACGTATATTACAATGATACAGGTACTTAAAAAATAAAAAAAAAATTAATTCAAAATAATGGAATTTCAATAACAGACATTTATAAAAAAAAAATTTCGTCATCAAATAAATAGTCAAAAAATGACAAAGGAAAAGCCTGGTAAAAATAAAAAAGTTTAATAAGGTTTGAGTTTGTCTCCTCATATTTTGAGATTCTTTGACTAAATAATATCAATTTTGAGCAATTAACTGGTCATGCAATTATCACAGATGATACAATTGTTTGTCTTAAAAATATACAAATGCAGTGTTGGCATGTAGAGACACATGTCTAATATACCTCTTATGTCAAAATGTCATACACAACCTGTCTATTATTTTACCTGTTTTACTCAGAGTATATGTGTGTTAAACCTGTAGACACACTTCAAATATATTAAGGCTGCACAGGGCATTGTATATAAACTAAATGTATACTTCATTTTGATGAATATTTTGATTTTGAAACCTCTGTTCCAGAAATGATTTGTTACCTTCAATCTCGCTCAATAACCCATTATCCCATTTTATCGGTTTGGATAGTAAAATATTTGATCCATGTGTACAATATCAAAAGATTGTTTTGTTGTTACCCATTTCAAAAGTATATTTTAAATATATTCTGAAACTTACTTGTAGCCGCCGCCACCTGAACGATCACTGTATCCCCTTCTTTCGTCTCCACCGCCATAACGGCCACCTCCACCTCCACCGCCTCCTAATTTAGCCAAAACAAAGATTCATTAATACAATAAAGTATTTTCAATACTTTGTAACCTTTCAATCAGCCCGTTGAACGGTAGTGACAAAATTAACAAATAATTTTAAAGAAACATTTGAAGTAAGAATTTGAACTCACAGATTCACGCCAGTTAATTCATAAATTTCTTTAATTACAAGAAATAAATATCAAAATTGCGAGTGATGCGTATTTAGTACAGCCTAATGAATGAACGAATCATTAAGAATTCTTTGTTTCTCCAACTTTTAAGCAATAAAATGAATGAAAATTTTTTAAAATTCAAGCCATTTATCATTCTCATAGTCACGAACCTATTGAGAAGTTCAATTATTTGTGCAGGTATTGAAAGGATTACTTGAAGCTTCCCATTGAGAATGAATTTATCCTTACCGCCACCATATCCTCCACCTCCACCACCTCCGGAACTGCTCCTGTTGTATCCACCTCCACCACCACCACTGCCTCCGCTGTTTCCACTTCCTCCGTAATTACTTCCTCCGTAGCTATTGCCTCCGCTGCTACCATTGTTGGCACCACCGGAGCTACCATAGCTGCTCTGGTTGTAGCTACCCTGGCTCTGGGCTTGGCTGTAGTCCTGACTGGACTCGGTGTCCTGATAACCCTGGTAACTCTGGTAGTTTGGCGGAGGCTGGCTATATTGATTGTAAGTGGCAGCACCTCCCGTACTCGGGGGCGGATAGCTGGTGTCAGTCGTGCCGGCCGACGGGGGCGGCTGACTGTACTGGTTGTAGCTCTGCTGCTGGTAGTTGGAATACTCTGAAAGAACGTTGCTCAAAATGAGATATTTTCGGGGAGTCGCGGACGCGAGCCCGCGGAAGCGAAAACACAGCGTTGACTTTGACGGAAATGGTCGGCGGCGGCTGCGGCGGCGTCTACATGGCGTGCACACGCCTATACATATATGCTGCGCTTGCGATGCTCTGCTATCTCTCGTCTCGCGGGCTCGAGAAAAAGGCTCGCTAATAAACAATGTCTACTCACGATTGTCCGTCATCTTGAGCGATGAGTTGAGACTCAGTGCTTCGGTTGATAAAAGCCTCGGCTGGAAAATCCGTCGAAGACTAGACGCGCGTAATGGCGCGCTAGGGAGAAGCGTACACACGCAGAGAAGTGCTAGTGTACGACCGACACTTTTACTATAGCCGGTCGAGCTCCCCTGCCTCTGTCTCACTCTGCTATATATGGAGCAACGCTGTGGCACTGGCCTGTGTGGCTCGTCAATAGAAGCAGATAGAAGACGAAGAGCGAAGAGAGAGAGAGAGAGAGGGAGTACCTATGGGTATAGAGCGGATGTGACGATGGGGAGCGTGGCGACGCCGGAAACTCGTGGCGCCAGAGCCGCACGAGGTTCGCCGCCCGCGTTTACGCGGGTGCACCTGCGATGCTGTCGCTGATTATGGTGGTACTTATTTTCATGTATAAATGCGCAATTATTTAATAAAAAAGAATTTTCTTTCATTTTCACATTTCAAATCGCCTTTGGTCTCCGCCCCAACAGCTTACCGAAGCCAATCAATAATGCCCGTTTCAAATGATAGCAAAAAACAATAACTCGTCGCATTCGATCGTAAAATATATAATATAATTATATATGCGCATTGCGCAGTATGAATTATGATGAACGAACAATTGAAACAAACGAGGAAAGAATAAGGCATCGCGAGCACAGGTATACAATAGGGGGGAAAAAATTTTGCGAAAGCATATCGAGCCCGTACGGGCGGGTGGCGCGTACAAGTATAAAATAGATCCGCTTTTCCCACTATAAAGAATATAAAGAAAACAGGCGAGCACGTGCGCGACCATCGGAGGGAGACGCAGCTCGTGCAGGCCGCATCGCGGTATTCGCGGTGCAGTGTGTGTTGACAAAATAGAGAAATCCTTGAGGGTCGAGCGCAGTCGCAGAAGTGCAGATACGAGAAAGAGCACGCAACGCACTACGGGCTTTTTTATGCATGTCTGTAAGGGGCACACGCCGACGCCGAGCGACGTCGTTGCCCGACTTTCCGCGAGTCGGACGGCGCGCATGGCCTGGATCACCCACGCGACCTGTAGCTAGCGATCCTTTCCTCCTTGTAAACTGCAGATAGCTCTTCTTTCCAGTGTACGGCGCAGTGCACGCACACCTGCAGTACATCACGTTTGTGCAGCGCGCTCGTAGAATTTCCGCTGTGTCCAGAGCTGCGTACACACAAAGTGTACACTGTACATACTACATAATATAATATACATATATATAAAAATAGTAGGAGAGGGAGAAGGACGCGCGAGGACGGTGCTTGGCGCGTGTATACGTGCGTGTTTTGCCATCGGCATCGTCGAAGTCGAAGCAGTGTACTTGTACTATTACTGCAAGTATTGCGAGTGTAGCGCGCACAGAGCATCTGCTCCTTTCTCCCGTCGTCCCGTCTGTCGGTCTGTGTATACACAGTGCACACACACATATATAAGTATAGACGTGTGTCGGTGTGTATAATACTGCGCGGCGCGAGTGCATGTGTGCGTGTGTGCGTGTGTGCGTGTGTGCGTGTGTGCGCACTGCGCAGTCTGCAAGTCTGTAACTGCCAACTGCAAAGCGGGAACAATCCGTCCGCTGCCCAGCTGACTCGGCGCTTGCTTTTTCCCCCCCGAGCCCCGAGCCGAGAGCCGTGGCCCGAGAGAGACTGGAGGTGTTGTGTATATAGGTATATTACACGCTTTGTGCAAAAGGTATACGGGGAGCTGGCGCGAGGCTGCGAAAATATGAGGTGAGTCCCATTGCTCCAAGGCCATTCGCACCGTGCGATTATCGGTTAACTTACTATCGCACACGGATGCGAGAGGGAAAAACGCGAAGCTGACGCTGCGATCCGCCGAGATTGTTTGGTATACATGGGTCTATAGCTATATGCGCATATCGATAACAGAGGCAGCAGTACACGTGAGTGTTTGACGTTTCGAGTGTGTTTATACGAGGAGGCGGCTACTTATATTACCCGCAGTCGTGCGCTGGAGCAGCAGTGCGGTTTTCCGCGTCGGGGAGGCGAGGGACGAGGCTGCCGCCGCTTCGCGCGAGAGACGGCCTCTACGTCGCGGGAGAAAGTGAAGACCTTAAACAACGCTTCGCGTACAGCGTACAGCAGCCACTTGCATGCATTTAGCGCCTGGCCGACATTTTGCCTATCTCCTTCTTTCTCTCGCTCGCGCGCGGGGTTGACGTTCTGTCGTACACGTCGGGCGTCGTCGTCAATTCTATACATACGCGATGATGGATACGCGCGTGCACGGCCCGATAATGATAAAGACGTGGATTTGACACTTGCAGCTCCGACGTGTTTGTCGACTCGCTATCGAGGCTGGAGGTGAGCCTGGTGGGGAATTTCGCGAGCCGATTGTCATAACTTGCTTATTGATCTAAAGTTTCTTCTTCGCACTGCCAGATGCGATAAGCTCTCACAGTGTCTCTCTTTGTTCGCTGGGCTACATGGGTTATTGACAGCGGAGCTCAATTAAAAACTTGCAATTGTTTCAGTGCGAGACCACAGATGACCACGATGAATGGAAAGAGGCCAGCACCGATGCCACCCAGGCATCATCAACAGAATGAAGCTACCTCCCAGCATTTCGATTTAATCAAATACATATTCGAATGTATGCTACAATTTTTGTATGTAAACACGTCTTCCTTTTGCCAATGGCTCATTTGTTCACTCTGTATTGCAGCTTGGAGTTCGGTATCCAAAGAACTGGACAGCTATCATAATCAGCAGCATGGAAACTCTGCAAACTACAGGAACAATGCTTTGGTCACATATTATCAAGAGCACGAACCCAATCCACAACTCAAAGGTAAGCTAAACGATGCTTTTGACTCTATCGACTGTTCACGCTGTAGCATCGACTGATGTCATTCTAAATTTTCAGATTTTGAACCATTCGATCTGGAAGCGTACTGGAATCAACGAGGAGCGCAAAGTATTGCAAGGAATGCGAGTTCATAGTCTTGGATTTCAATTGTGAAATACAATCTTATATTCTTAAATAGTTCTAAGATTCAGAAAGAAGAAGAAAGAATAAGTTATTTCAACTATCTGACAAACACCATTAAACTTCTGTTAATCAACTTTTATAGTTTGTCAAGAATTAAATTCAATATTTGTGCGTCGAATTCCAATGTGAAAAACAAAACCAGATGTAAAGATGAGAAACCAATGCTAAGACATTCCATTTATAACTTGACAAAGCATTTATGCAACAATGATTTCTCTTTTCACCGAATTTGGCAATTGGCTCAATTGACAGTACCTGTCCTATTCTTTCTTGAATTGATTTTGCGATTTTTCATACAAGAGATATTGACTTATTTATTTTACAACGCCAGAGTTGTAGAGAATCGTAATTTTTTACTAAGAGATAAGGCAAATGTAAAATTTATATAATATATTAGAAATAACGACTGTAGTAAAATTAAGTGAAGATCTTGTGCATTATTAGTGCATGTTTATATCATTAGACGACGCAGTTCAATTGTTAAAGGAAAAAAAAGAAGAAGACATGTCATTTTTCGTTAATTTTTCAGAATTAAATCTAGATCCTTACTATGGTTGCTTTGGTTTTTTCTTGAATAAATCACATATTCACACAAATTATTAATGCAGTGACATTTTTTATCAAACATAGCAAAGCAGCAAATATTTCGAAGAAGTAATACTATACTTATAATTATTATTAAACGATAACAGCGAGGTTACGCAAATCAAGCTCATCATAAGCGCGATTTTCAAAGTAATTATTCTATCTATATTTATTGATCTGTATCGGATTATAAAATTACAGCTCTTTGAGCAAAGTTGTGTAAAAATTCAGCAGTTAAGGCGATCAGCATATCGTTATAGTGTTATTAAGTAATGAGTCGTAACGTCTATCATTTAATTTCTCTTTTATAATCGAGACTTTCATTCAAAGATTTTTTATATTTCCATGAAATTCAAACACATAATTTGTTGATAAATAAACTGCTTATCACCAATCCAATTTCTATTTTTAAATGTTCATTTATTATGCGTCATTGATAAAATTATTTACGCAGATGTGCATTCTTTTATAAGAAAAGAATTATTTTTGATATTTCTTTTTCATGAGAAGTTGATAAGTAAGACCTAGTACTTTACCGACACAGTTGATGTTGTGCTTCGTACCTTCGTATATAAATCGCTATACTCGTTATATAGTCGTATATATACTTAAATATACATACTCTACAGACCATCAACCCATCTTTTTTATTAATTTAATACATTCTCTAACGATAAATTAAATTGATGTGCAAAAATAGAATAACACCTATATTTAATTCTATTTTGGGCTTTATTTTGCAGAGGACGGTTATTCTGCACGTACAGTTAAGTAGAATAACCCGGTTATGGTAAGACATGCCTCGATCGACATGCATTTGTGTATCTGTAATCTGTACACAGTGACACACTACTCATAAATGTTTAATTCATTTTGTTTACCGATTTATCAATTTTTTATACAAAGTTTTCCTCGGTTCCGAGCAAGAAATTTTTCCGCACAAATATGACATTTTCCTCGAGTTTCCTGTTTGAACGTTCAAATTAGAAAATTAAAAAAGTTGTCAGTGTGCAGATTTTTGATACGTATAACTTATATTCACGAAATTCCTAAACTTTTCATACAGGCAATTACACTTGAATTAGAAATTTGTTATCACTTGCGTACGCGTGTACGTGCATTAGATTTTTCAAAACTAACGCGTATACAGGCGCGCTTGCGAAACGACTTGAAACAATTTTCTAAATAAATTCCAGCAATACTGGATTATAATGTCCCCCCAGCCCTAGATCCTGTTTTATCGAGCCCATTTCCGAGGCATCCTTTTAACGGAACGTCTGCTCGAAATGATGAGATTTCCTCGCGGAGTTATCGCATACGTTGGAGCTATAATTTAAAAAAGCGTCGCTCGACTCTCGACACCGTGCGAACGCGAGTCTCGCTCTCTCCTACCACTCGCGGAAATTTATATGAAATACGAAAAATGTTTCCTCCTCCCATCGACGCGCAGCGCGCAGGGATTTCGAGATAAACGGGGAAAAGGCATTTTGGCTCTCCCTTATAACACATATGGAAAAGCATATCCGGATTATCTAATAAGTATCGGACGACGCAGTGATCCCGTAGAGAGTGAAAAACAAGAAAAGGGGCGCGGCCCCCGCTGAGTAATATACTGAATGTAGTCTCGTCACGAGGGTTGAGATGCGCAGCCCTCTTGTCGCTGGCATGCGAAATTATTCAGTATACAATAGAGTCAGACGATATATAGACATTGTCTGGAACACATTCTGGTACATATATATCAAGTAATAAAAAGGATCTTATTAAGGGCGACTTTGTTGGGATCTCGTCTCTTGATATTATCATGTGATATTAGACTTTCTAATTAGGTATACGCCGTGCCAGCTGTCACGTGATAATCTTCAATTTGATTTAGTAATACGCACGTGACCTATAGGTATATATGATAATATTATCACGAAAATCAAATGACGTTAACTGCAGTAATTTCGTAAATCTATATTGTGTGCGGATGGTAGAATGTTAAAAATAGCAGAAGGTCACAGGCTCAAAACTGTGTTAACGTTACTTTAGTTTGAAATATTTACATGAAATTTAACGTTCCCAGTAATTATAGAAAGATAAACGTTGTAATCCTCGCATTAAGTTTAACGCCGCGAACGATTACAGGCGACTTACGAGTCTCAATCCTTAAATACTAAAGTATACATTTCTTAATCCTTTTCCAAATCGTATATCACACCGCGGAATTCGATCACCGTCACGCGTCCCATAGCAGTATTAATACGCGTAATAAGTACAGGATGAGGATAGCAAACAACGCGTATACGATAATATCACGTAATTCCGTCACGTGATATTTTCCAGCAAAGTCAACGCACACACTTTCTCGGAAAAGGAAAAAAAGCGAGAGCGTGTGGAAAGTATAAGCCCCCCTCCCCGAAATAACACGTCGCCTTCGAAAGGGTCGCAGAGCAGAGAGAGAGAGAGAGAGAGAGCAACATCTCGCAGTTCGCTGACGCTATATAGCGACGGGAGGGCGCGGGGGCGCGGTCAAGTAGGAGATGCGCTCCTGCCTCCCTCTGCCCGCCTCGCGACGGGCTGTCGGGCTTCACCAGTCGGTCCGCGAAACCCGTCGCTGACGGCAGCATCGGCGCGCGCGTCTCTCCTTTTTGGCTCTCCGTGCACCACCTATACCATATATACATAAGTACACTTTATATAGGATATATAGATATAGCGTATAGACCGGCGCGCTGTGTGCGTATACAGACTCGCTACTGCACTGGTGAGAGGAGAGAGAGAGAGAGAGAGAGTGCGTTTATCCCGCCGAGGGAGGAACGACCCGCGGTGCATCCCTGCGGTGGTAAAGCCGCGGCTGTTGATTCTTCGGATTCTCTCTGCAGCATCAGTGCGCTCTCCTCGTACAGGACTGCAGGATCGAGCTTCGCAGCAGCCGAAAGAGTTTATATAGGTAAGGTTTTCGTCGCTGCAGCCCTTGTCTCTCCTTCTCACTCGGCCGCTCTTTTCATCTGCAATTCTGCACATTCCGCAGCAAATTAATTATACGCGGCGGACGGACTGAGGATGAGCCGCGGAATTCTTGCGCAGCGCGTCCGCTGCGTGTATACGCTTTGTTCGGGGAATTGGGCGGTGTTGCTCGCGCTTGATTAGCTCTCGGGCCGCCTTCTTGTTTATTTAGACGCCGCGTATACGCGTATACTTAGTTATCGTCCCCGTTCTTTTTTTTTCTGATAAAAGGGAGAAAACTCGTCGCGGATATCTATTATAGCAATTCGCGGGCTCGTCACTTCCGCCTATATACCTACATATAACCGATGGTATATACAGGGAAAATTTTAGTGCCGAGATAGGTATCTCTACGGCTCGCGATTGCACGGAATACGTGAGCGTTTATTATCAGAACGAGACATATAAGCTCTCTCTCTCTCGCCCGCGCTCTCGTGCGGAGGCAAGGACATTTCGAGAATGTAAACGGAATCCGGTATGGGATCTCGCGAGTATTCGCATTTTTGCGAACGCTGGTATGTTTACCCTGGCGGCTGTGCTGGGATGTTACGCAATTATATAGATATATGCGAAGCTTGTTCTCTCGCTTTTTTTCCATCCCCTTTGTGTATGTAATGTAATACCTACAAAGGGAGAGAGAGTATTGTGTGCGCGTAAGTACTTACAAGTATTCGCGCAGTGTGAAAACGGGCGGTCCATAGACTCGTTTATATATAATAGTAGGTATAATATATAAGAGGTCGGAGCGTTTTTTCGAGAGTTTATTTCACGCTGAGTGGCTAAAAGCCGAGTGCTCTCACTGCGTCTCTACCTATATGCATGTGCGTCTATACACGTATAGACGTAGCGTTCTTATAGTTTCGTAAAAAACTTTTCTCGCTTTTCTTCCATGTATACATACTGCGCCAGCTGTTAATCTATAGCAAACGCTTTGCGCTTGTTTTTATGCGCCTCGCAGCTGAGCTTTTGTTTTTTAAAGCTTGTCTATTATGTGTAAAGGATCTCCGTTCAAAGCTCCACAAAATGAAAGCTATGGTTTAAGGATTCGCATTCTTCTGGATTTCGCGACGCTATTCTTAATATATACAGTGGATTAAGAGCTAACCGCTACAATTTTGATTCTGTCCGTTTCAGAGGAAAAGTATCGTCAATCTTGAATTATAGTATATAATATTGCAGTTGAAGATATACATTTTGTGAACAAGCAATTGTTTTATATTATTTTTATACTTAATTATAAAGGAAATAAACAACCAACTGTGTTTAATATTGACTAACTTTTAACTATTTTTTCAGAGAACGGTCAACGGTACAGTATTCTTTTACGTCTATTTTCAACATTCCATTGTTTGTTATAGATCCATTTATACACTGCTTTCTTACTCATTTTTATTCTCTTCTTTTTGTCGTTTTAGTTATCAAGTTTTGAATTTTAACGGCATCTGTATCATATCGAGAAACGATATCATGTATCATCGGTCTGTAGGAAGACTAGCTTTGAAGCTCAGCTCGGGTAATTTTTTTTTTTCTAACATATGCTTTTTTATGTAAGGAAATAGGTAGGAAATTGAACAGAAACAAACAAATTGGCAATACTTTTAGAAATATCAAATATTTTTCGAAAATTTTCGTAGTTTTTCTTTAATTTTCATACGTTTTAAAAATTTATGAATAATATCTTTTAAAATAAAAAATGCTTTAAATGTTTTAAATATTATTACAAATCGATAATATGTCCTGGGAATAGTATTGCATATAACGTTATATTCGAAATAAAAAAAAGTATTTCTAAAACGATTAACGAATTGTCATATTATTGCAAAAACAATGAAAAGTTACGTTTCATTGAGAAATGTACATTGCTAAAGCGTATTGAAAATATTGTCGCATTGAGTTGTAATATTCCATAATTGTTGAGTATTAGTCACAAATTCTACCCCACTATACTATTTATTATAATTTCCTTCAGTTTCGAATGCAACGTTTCCTATACTGAGTAACACTTCACACTCAAGTTACCCAGCTTTTATGAGCTAGGGCCATTTATATAAAATGAAGAATATACGCCTGATATGAAAATAAGTGTCTCTCCTTGGCGGCCGATGCGAAGCCGGGCTTTGTTTATGTTCTGCATTTCTCATCTACTATTTATTTTTTCCTCAGTATTTCGCAAATGGCACTTCTGCCGTATAGTGCATAAATCTTTCTACGTGTGAAAAATACCCCTCACTTTTGCTCGCGCTCGCATAGGACTCGTATATATCCTGGGATATATAAAAATCCAGCGAACGGTAAACTCAATTTTCTGTCTCTTTTTGCCGCTGCGTGTACAATGCAGCTGGCTCTTGCTTTCTCTCTTTTTGGTATTAGCTTTACATATCTCGAGATTGAATCTGCAATTCAACGATGAACCGAGGGTGTCTATTCTGACAGGTTCATTCGCTCAGTTCTCTTACGAAAAAGAAAAAAAGTTCGATCCATGACTCAATTTCTATAACAAGCACCTAATCAGTTTTAATAGAAATTTGCAAAATGACAATGTAAGATGAAAAAAAAAGTATCGGATCTTATTTAGTTATTCTGATTTTTCTTTAAAAGACAAACGATTGGACGGAGTTAACACTTTTGCTGTATAACTCCTGGTACTTGTAAAGTAAAAAGTATAAAGCACAAGTTGTCAAACTAACCTACTTATTAATTAAGTGAGTTGGTCGTTGTCCCTTGGAAGTGTCACATCACCATCTGGCGACACTGCGGGTGAGCAGTCTGCGATCTGCCAATATGCCGAGGTATGGCGGGTCATATTTAACTGTAGTTTTTTATATCAAAAATAGATGTTGTAAATTTGAGAAATTTTATTAGCCTTGAAGAGGAGCTCAAATTAGAGCTCGAAACGTCGGCAATAAATTCACCAATTAGCTCGAATAGATGCATAGAGTCTATCATTTATTAATACCAATCATCGAGCGATAGCATCATTTTAAACATAACCTACTTATTTTTACATCATTATGTTATGTAAAGTTGGCTTTAAGCGATCGTATAACAACTAAATGTAACTATTACAATACAGTTGTATATTTTTATAACATAAATAATAATTACAAACGTTAAGCTATGCTATACTTAAAATCCTACAGTTAGTCATTATAATTAAATTGTTTATTTTTTATCACGTAAACATTACGTTTCACGCTTGTTACAATCGGTCATCTTCTAATACTAACGTTGTGCTGGCAATAAAGTATCAAAGAGTAAGTATTCTTATCTTAATTGTCTTTAGAATGACTTATGATTACTTTTTGTGTTAAACGGACTAAAAACTTCATACCTTTATCCTACAAAAAGCTTTTTGTGGCATAAACGCGGTATATGAACGAGAAGGTTTATTTGTGTCTTAAGAATTTTCTGCTTGATTTATATATGGTTACTTTGTAATTTAATATATACTAGAGTACAATTCTTTCGAGCAATAAAAAGAAAAAAATTGTACATCATCCTTTACTACAGTTACTTTAGTATTTATAAAAGGCTACTGCTGTTTTATATTGTTTAAGAGACAAACCATCTTGAAAACCTGCGAAAAAAGTTACCTTTGAAATAACGAATAATTTAGATTAATTTAAATTGTCTTTTTCTAAAATGATTGAATGTTTCTCGTAATTTAAGATTTACAAATATTGTGGAAACTCCTTTATATGCAAAGTTTTGGACGTTGGAAAATAGTTGCAGCGCGCGCCGTTATTATCTTGAGATCTCTAGATGAAGTGAAATCAGTTTTTCTTGCCACTTCGTAAGTAGTTGCTCAGAAAACCTTTGATTAATTTTTCAACAACATTTATTTTTGCTACGCAATTCTCGAAAAACTACGGAAACACGCCCGAGTAAGTTTTTTTTTAGTTTTTTATAATATTCGATTCAAACAAATAAAATATATATTTAAATTATAAAAGTTGTGTAGAAAAATAAGAAATATTCTTTAATAAACAAAAAGACTATGACGGAGTGTAAATCAAAATTCATGGAATCTATATCGTAAATAGTGAAATATGTCAGGGCTCTGACTGTAGCTTTTGCGCAGCAATATCGTTACACTGACCCTAATACCTACAAATTTCACGAGGAATAAAATGAGCAGTGGTGAGTTGCAAAGGAACGAAAAATAAAGTTCTCGCCGCACTACTCGAAATTGGCATGACTCAATGGTAAAATTAGTATATTAGATCCATCTTTACTTTTTTTGCTTTTACTAAATCTAATCACTTGAAAAAGTATAATACGTTTCTACATGCATTGAATTTTTGATATATATATATATATAAGTTAATACAAAATACTCGTTATTCAGAAAAAAATCGCTTTTTTATATGCTATAGCATATAAAATTTATTTTGATTAAAAATTTAATTAATCTGATTATTTTCAAATTAAAAAAAATTTGTATGTACTCTTCTCTGCATATTTAAAAATAATAGGAATAAGTCCGATTTCTATTAATTCAATATTTAATTTTGAATCAATCTTTTAACGCATACAATTTTTTTATTTTTCAAAATTTGTTTAAATTTATCAGTTGATAAAAAATAATAAACAACGCAAATTAAGGCCTGTATTTCGGCATAGTTATCGACGTTTACGGATCGATAGCCTTTAAAAATTAAAGAAAAACAGAAACATCTATTCATATTTTCTAACAGTACATCAATACACATTTTATATTTCTAGACCAAAAGGCTGAAATATTTTCTTTTTTTTTATTTTATTTATTTAAGGTCGCACCCCCTTTCGGTATTAGCGACATAAACAACTTTACAATTTTGTTTTCGTACAAATTTACATTCTGTTGTTACATTGTGATATATAAGTATATATTGGTACAGATTTATATTGCGTCAGTACAAGAAAAGGATAAGTAGAAAAGAAAAAAAGTTTTAACAATCGAACAAGGTTAATATACATTTCCCTCGCATATAATAAACTTAAAAATGAAACAATAATACATTATGTTTATATGTTACAATGTCTATTTTACAAGTAGTTATAATTTATTACAATATTTGAGAATCTATAGGATTAAATTAGGTTAATGTAATTGATATCTTTTAATAATAATAATACGCTTTTACATTGATCAATATTGTTAAATATGTCTTTTAGGTTGTCCTTCAAGTCCTGTTTTTTTCGTTGGTTGTCAAAGGCGGCATTCAAAATGATAACAAGTACCATTTTTAGTGCGAAAAATGAATTTTTTTATGCAATAATATTTACTAAAAGTACATATCAAAATGTAAATTTGATTAAATTTACAAAATTAATATAAATAAGTGTTTTGTACTTTTCTATACGGTGTGATCAGAAAAGATTCATTACCTGTTCAATGATTGATATTATTGGTTGTGTTTAATAAAAACAACTAACATTCAGAATTTTATCTACTTTCGACAAAAGATAATTTTATTCTCTTGCCATTTTTTAAGAATAAAGGGCAGCTTTGTAATAAAATTTCAAGCATATCAGGTATCTCAAATATTGGAGATAGTAATAGTGCGAAAAATTAACAAAAATTATGAATAATATCGCATTTATTGTTTAAAAACGGTAATTGTTAAAAAAATGAGAATGTTTTGTGAACTTAATAATTTTCTTATGCAACAGCTGCCAAAAGTTGGGAAATTCTTTTGGTCACGGGTCGCAGGAAAGAAGTGAGAAAAGTGCTATAAATTTCCAAGTTCTTGTTATAAGAAATATCAAGTATAGCGACTCGGGGACAGTCTCAAACAAAAGCGAAGTAGATTATTTATACGATTCCAGAAGAACGCAGTCAGTGTATTTAATATTTTTTTTAATTTTTTGTATATGTTAATCTTAGTCATAAGGGGAAATTTTTACTTGAGCAGCTAGAAAAATTATTAAAAATATAAAAAATAATCAAGTACCAAAAAAAAAATTTGTATAATTTTTTTACTATATTCTGTTCTGGGATTAAATGAAAAGTTCTAGTTTAAAAATTTTGAAAAAACGTTTAAATTTTCTTTTTATTTATATTTACGATTGTAAGATCGATTCTCCTTCCCTTAAATTGCGTCTAGTTACTTTACAATCCTAAAACAGAATCGTAAAATACAAATTTTCCCAGCAGTTTGAATTATTCACATACTAATCGCGTGTGCAGACTGAGAATAATAAATATTAAAGCGGAAATTCACATCACAAATATGCGTCCGCCATATTCATGGCGTAAAATAATCAAATTAAAAATAAACCCTCACGCGCCGCCTGTATCGCAAAATAATCTCGACGATGATCAAACGTCTATATTTATAGGTTCTCAATGCACCCTCGCACGCAAGAAGATGAATATACCTTTCCAGATTTAGTCTTTGCAGCCCTTTTGATGGTGTATCAAAGATGTTTACAAAAGCTTCTGCCACATCGTCTGGTGCCACTTACTATCTTTACGAGCTCTTACTCCTATCTGAATATGAGACGTTTATGAAATATATTCATTATAGATATATTATAAATATATGGGTTATTCTCTGTGAGATAGAAGATGAAATTTTCAACCCTATCAAAAAATTATTTGAAATTATTCTAGAGCATGTCACGGGATCTCATGATTTTTTTCAGATTTTTTCCATAAACTATACCTTCGCGTTACAGAGGGTTAAAGTTCATGAAATCAGTGATTTTTACATTTTTGCCTATTTTCATTAATTTTTTAATGGAGTTTTCTCTAGTTTCCAGAAAAATACTTGCAATATGATATAATATACGTTTCAGCAACTTTATATATTTATATAATTTAATAATAATTATAATTTTATGCTAAAATTCGACATTTTCATCGATGTTTAGCTTGGCAACGAAGCGAAATTAAGAAAAATCTCAAGAATACTTTTTGTCTTAGAATTTGTTTTACTATATACAGTGATATTTTGATTTGTTAAGTGGTCTTAAACTTTAAGTGGCATTCTGAAACTTATTCAGATAGTTTTGTATCCGAAAAAGCTATCTCGAAAAAAAATATCCGAAAAAAAATTTTTTTATCTCAATCCAAAGGATCAAACCTTCAAAATTTTGAATTTCAATGGCTAAATTGTATGTAAAGCTGCTGAAACGTATATATATCTGTGGCTTACAGGAAGAACCACTTAAGTGACATTTTCGTGTTTTCGAGAAAAAGCGATTTCAATGTTTGGAGTAATACGTAAGATCGAAATGTCAGAGAAAAGATCTAAGTATTGGCTCGTTTGATTAGGTATCTGATACGGGTACAACCGTAGTATTACATTTGTAAATAGTTTCTTTCTCGACGCCCAAGCTAAACAAATTACTCGAGTTAAGTGGTTCTGCGGGAACTTTGCAGATAAGTGGTTATGCGGTCACTTTCTTTGAGGGCTCGTAACTAATGTAATTTGCGATTAAAACAATTCGGGCGGGGCATATTTTTAAAGTTTAACTCATGCCCTTTCCAATGGTATAATTAAAATTTTCGAAAATTGTTATTAACTATGAGAAAAAACGGTTTAAAGGAAAAAAGCATGGTTTTCCACAATTTTTTGTTTTAATTCGAGATTTCAAGAACGTTTTCATTTGCAATGTATCTGGAACCCCTTTAATCAATGGGATAAATGTCCAAACCCAAAAGATACGTGATTTGGGGATTGATTTTGAACCTCGGTGTGGTTAAACTGGCGCATATTATAATTGAAAATCTTTTACGAAGACTTTTACGAATTTTTTATTCAGAAACCACAAACTTTTGGAAAAAATTTTCAAGAGTAATAAGTTCTTAGAATCAGCTAAGGAATACGTATGAATTTTATCAGAGCGATTCCAGTAATTTTTTTGTTTTTGCAAATTGACAATTTTTGAAAAATTTAAAAACGTTAAAAAATTTTTTTTAAATTTAAAAAAACCGACGAATACATCGGTATAGGTAATTAGATATATATTATACCGCTTTAATGTACTCCACACGGTGTATCTCGCACAAAAATAAAAAAAACAAGTGCACTTAAGTGGTTCTGCGGTAACATTTTTATGAGAGACGCAGTTAAGTGATTATGCAATCGGCTGGCATTTAAAATATTTGTGCATTTCGGAAATCCTACTATTGTACAATGAAAAAGGGTACTAAGAGCACCTCGAATTCGACATAAAAAAATTTTTCGCAAAATGTCACTTAAGTGGTTCTTCCTGCAAGCCACAGATATATATATCATATTGCAAGTATTTTTACTGGAAACTGGGGAAAATTCCCTTAAAAAAGCATTTTATGCGTTTTCGACGAAAAACGCTTTCCCGAGGAGTCAAAAATTAATAAAAATTGACAAAAAATATAAAAATTACTGATTTCATGAACTTTAACTATCTGTAACGCGAAGGCAGATTATGGAAAAAATCTGAAATAATTCATGAGATCCCGTGATATGCTCTAGATTAATTTCGAATAATTTTTCGATGGGGTAAAAAATGTTATCTTCTATGTCACAGAGAATCACCTATATATATATATTTAACGACTGCATAAACCAGAACAGTCGCGGATGTGTGAAAAATTGCCAGATTTGTCTGTACATTGCAATCCCGTCGTTGCGGCTCTTTGGGAATCAAAAAAGTAATTAAAAATAGTTACATACTCATATATTGTCGTCAAGAGAGTTTGAAGCGAAACGACGAATCGATGATCGATTGTGATGTGTTTGAGAGAAAGGAAGACTATACGTTATTCACGATTGGAAATTCCTATTAATGTATTTGACAAGCACAGAGGGAGAAAGGACGGAATATTATTTCGCGGCGAGGCGATAGCGAATGCGGGAACCAACTTTCAAAAAGTTTGCGCGAGTTCCGGTACATTGGTTCTCTCGCGGTGATTTTGCACTGAAATTGATAACAATTTTTTTTCCTCTTGCGACCCAATTCAATATTGCCTATTTCAATCTCCTTTTCAATGGCTTTGTGTCTCGACCACTTTACTGTCAGACTCAATTTGAAATAGCGCAATATTATTCATGAACGGGGCCGGGAAGGGGGGGAAGGACGTCCGAAAGTCTGTTGCAAATTCAAATTTCGCATCGCATAAAGTGTAGCAAGTGGGAAACAACTATTTCGATTATATCTGATAACGGAGACCAATTATAACAAATTTCGAGATAGTTACGGTCTATATTAATTATGTAATAAATGTATCGCGTCATTTTGTAAAGTTTCCAGTGATTTTCTGTGTAATATTGTAATATAATTTGTATAAAGTTTTGAATAATATTATAAGAAAAAGATTATCAATTAAAAAATGTGTACGTATATATGTCGAATTTCAAAAAAGAATTTGTCGAATAAATGCACCTTTCTTTGGTCTAGAATTCGAAAAAAAATTTTGTAAGCTTAAAAAAAATTTTTTCGATTTCTAGACCAAAGAAAAGTGTATTAATTTTTTGAAATTCGACATATCTATATTCACTTATTAAATAAAAAAAATTTTATTTAGGTATTAAAATTTTTTAGAAAGGAATTATTTTCGATTGAAAAATTATTTTTACTTGAGAATAAAAGTGACATTGGTTAGAAAATAATTAGCTAACTACATTTTAGAATAATTTGTACGTTTTTCGCACGAGCGAAGCAAGTGAGCTAAAAACCTTCTTACACATGAGTACAACAAACCGTATTTTATATCACGAGAGTAAAAATAATGTCAAAAAGTTGCAATTTTTTTTATTTTAAAGGGGGCTCAATAATTATTGTTGAATAATATCATGAACCCTTTTTTCTTATCGAATTCTGTTACCAAAAATTGTTAACACGTGTTATTGTGAATTTGCTTTAAAACGATTCTTTTTATTTTTAAATTATTCAAAAAAGATTCTTTTTGGTCCATATTTACGAAGAAAGTTACATTTGAAAATAGGTCTACTTTCATTTAGCATTTTTAGAGTAACATGTATAATAGTAAATAAATTACAGTTCAGTAAAATTTAAAAAATCTCTTAAAATATGTGTTTTTAGAGATGTACTTCTCAGTGTAGGAACTGATAATTTTAATGAAAAAATCATTATCATTTGTATGATAATGACGAACACAAAATTTTAGTTAAAAAGAAAAGATTTGAAAAGTATTATTTCTCTATCAATATTAAATTACACCTTCGAGGAAAATTAATTGCAAGCAAAATGCATGTACAGTAGTTGGAGAATCTGTTGTTCGATCAAATGTCTACATGACAGAAAATGACTAGAGGTTTCGCGGTTGAAATTCGATATCTCGACAGAATATAACATAAAAAATATATGTTTATAAAATACATATGCAATTTTTTTGTCTTAAATTTGAGTTATTCAAGGGCATTTAGAACTCTTTAAAAAACAGACTGGCATGTATCATTCATCACTTAATGATTTAGTGGTCAAAAATTGGCCAAGTCCATAATTCATCATAGACGACGACGTAATGCAAGCACATATGAGCCTCAGTAGATTTTCATACTATCTGTCCTCGCCGCAGAAGTTTTTAGCCCAACCTACACATACGCAGGCGACGAGGAAAAACGGCTTGGATTCGTATTATCACTCGGCCGAGGTTTTCGCGCGAAAAAGTGATTGATGAGGCGAATATGGCGCACCGATCCGGGGTCCGAAAACGTGACTGACCATTAATTGTATCCATATTGCCCGCTGTTTTATTTATGTATTTAGCTCTCGAAAATTGCCGTAATCCGTGTGGCTGAATCATGAATATGAATGAGAAGACGTCATCGTGGCTCGCACTTGCCTTTGCCTGTAAATATCAAATTATTCATGGCCAACAATGTGCGCGCGAAAGGATCTGTGCGGCAGAACGCTGTTATCTATACGCCACTCGCATACTAATAATCATTTGTTCGAAGCGATAATGCGCGTCTCCACGATATAATGGTATGCACAAGCGCGAACCCGTTTTAAAAAAGGGGGGGTCAATCAAATGAATATTCAAATTTCACGCCATAAGTTGACAAAAATATTAAAAAAAAGAATGACCAGTTTGCTTGCTGCGCGGCAAGAGAATGAAGTAAAAATTGCAAAAATGCGTGGTATAGTTGTTGCTTTTGTTATGTAATTGCACGCATTGAGAAGAATGATACTTTGATTTAAATAAAATCCCTTTATTTTGGTATAAGTATAAATTAAAAATATAAATCAATTTAGAAAATATTTTTTAAATTTTAATTTACGATTCTTTGAACGAAAACAATCTTTGGATTCAATACACAATAAATTTGAATTAAAAAGAATTCTTTTAGTGTAAGTTTAAAAATCGCAAAACCCAAGAATAGTTTCTTAATAGTTATAGGGTTATCAATAATGTGAAAACAATCTTTTGGTTCAAACAGATTGCCTTTCGACAAGCTATTCTCTTTGTTCAAGTGTATATTTCTCTCTCAGTGTACAACTTATACAGTATTTTAAAAAGTTACTTGTTTTCCCGGCATAAAAAGCCTATTCATGTCATTTTTATCAAAAGTATTATGTAAACAAAAATGAAAAACGTGGCTTTTTCAATCTCAAATTATATTTGGTGGTGGTAGATAAAGAAGCCGTAGGCCATTATTTCCCGCAGTCGTACAATATATTATTCTATTTCTTGCAAACAATTTTATTTATTCTTAACTGATTTCTTAACTGAATTAATAGAATTTTCCTCAAATAGGTAGATTGTAAACAAGCTTAAAACTATTTAATATACATTGAGAGAAATATAGATTTAAAGAAATAGAATAAATTGTCAAAATGCAATCTGCTTGCAAAAAAGAGTAATATATTGTGTAACTGCGAAACAAATAACATACGACCTATGGTGTCTTCAACTACTATCATTTATGTTTGAAAACGACACTTTTTGTGCTCTGTTGATAGTAACGAAATGAATAATAGACCCTTTTTACAAGGAAAAGGAATAGAATTTTGAGAATAAAATCTGTATAGATATTCCTTTTAAACAATAAAATTAGTATGCGTTTGAAGGAAGAAAAAATAATAAAATTATATTTTGTACTGTTAGAATTTGACGATCGGCTTAAGTCATTGGATAAGTAGATAAAAAATATTTTAAGCCTTTTTTATTTATTTCGACGTTTTGGCGATCATTTTTGACCTCATATGGCAACTGTCAATACTTTAACGATTTAATAATAAGTTTACATGAAAACAAATATATAATATTACGTAACAGTAGTATAGGGAGAATTAAAGAACTTATACAATAGAACAGAAGCTTGGTGTATACAGTTTTAAAAGTCTCTTTCCTCCCTTTTTTTGCACGGGAAGAGGAATCGGTCGACAAGCGCTTTGCTTTCGTTCAATTTCGAAAATTCGGATATTTTGTTTACATCTGACATCTGACGCCAAACATTGGTTTTATTCGGAAGTACATTTTGTTTTTAATTTGTTGCAAAAATTGTGTAATATATACAGTATTGAAAGCCTGGGCGTCATCATTTTTATTTATTCCATTCTTTTGCATGTGAATGTGCCACATTTCTGAAAGTCATCTTTTATTTAAATTACATTCTCGATCTATATATCTTGATTATTCAATTCGTTGAAATTGAATGTGTGACTACATTTTTCATAGTGCTCAGAAATTACATTATTTTTAAATTTTCCACGTTCATCAATACATATCAATCAATACATACCACACACTTCTTTTTGTTTGCCCATCATGCGTAGCGGTACAATCATTACACTTTATTTTATATACAACGTTATTTTCAAGCGTATTTTCGCTTTTATATCCCTTTTGTAATGATGTTATTCATATTCGACGGCTTATTTTTGAAGTAGTTTTATTATTGTTACAGTTTAATGAAATATACAGAAAGAAATTACAGTTGGAAATCGGATACACTGGTCGTGAGCTACGTACATTTGAATACAGCTAATTACTTTTAGGGCTCGCGAGATTTTCACTTTTTTTCAAATCCTCGTTACATTTGATGAAGTCACTCAATTTAAAAGTTTAATAGCTTAAATTAACGCTCTTTTTCTCTACTTTTTTACTGATAACTCTAAATATTTGCAGTGAGCGCTATATATATATATATATATATACATACACACACACACACGCACACGCACGCACGCACACACACATACATATATATGCTTTCAAAAAACCGATCTGCTTTTAAGCATATATATATAGGTCAATGGATAAAAAAATTTTAATTTAGACTTAAAAACCAAAAATTAGAGGAAAAGATCTTTAATTTGAGCTATTAAACGTTCAAATCAAAGTACTGGATCGATAGTAACAAGGTTTGAAACAAGGGAAAAATGTCTGGTTTTTGGAAAATTCGAGCTATTTCGTCAAAGTCAAACCAAAGCACTTTTTTCAAATTGTCATAACTTTTGATCCAGTGATTGGATTTTGACGTTGAATAACTTAACTTGAAGCTGTTTTCTTCAACTTTTTGATTTTCAAGTCTAAATTTAAATTTAGTATATAGTGATATACACACACACACACACACACACACACACACACACACGCACACACACTTTCAAAGAACCAATCGGCTTTAGAAGCATGTATATAGCTCTCTACAAAAAAATTGTATCAAACCCGAGGAAAACAACTTTAATTTTAAGCTATTAAACGTCAAAATCGAATCACTGAATCAAAAGTTATGACAATTTTAAAAAAGTGCTTTGGTTTGACTTTGAGGAAATAGCTCGATTTTTCCAAAAACCAGACATTTTTCCCTTGCTTCAAATCCTTGTTACTATCGATCCAGAGTTTCGGTTTCAACGTTTAATAGATCAAATTAACGCTCTCTTCCTCTAATTTTTGGTTTTTAAGTCTAAATTAAAATTTTTTTATCCATTGACCTATCTATTTACTTAAAAGTAGATCGGTTTTTTGAAAGCATGTATATAGCTCACTACAAATATTTAGAATTATCAGTAAAAAAGTAGAGGAAAAGAGCTTTAATTTAAGCTATTAAACTTTAAAATCGAGTGACTTCATCAAAAGTAACGAGAATTTGAAAAAAAAGTGAAAATCTTGCGAGTCCTAAAAGTAATTAGCTGTATTGAAACGTGCGTAGCTCATGACCAGTGCATCCGATTTCAAAAGTTTTAGGCTCAATTTAAAGCTCTTGAACTGCACTTTCTTTCTATATATAACAAGTATAGCGCCAAGTCCCATAGAACTCACAATATACAAATAATACGCTCGGCAGTAAAGATACATAGAATTTTTGGATTTTTTCGATCGGAAAGCCGACGGTTTCTTATTCAGAGGGGTCCCAGAAACCAGAAAAAATAGGTCTGGTAAGTGTGCCCTTGAGAAAATTTTTGCGACTTCCAGGCCCCCAGAAGTTTGCAGTATCCCGTGAAATTACTCATATATATATAAATTGTTCTGTCTACTAAACTGTAAACCATGAAGATTTTTTTAACTTTCTGGTTCTTGACGTTGATGATGCAAATTTCCCTGCTTTGTTTATGAATAAAATGTCCAAGAAACTTTTATAGTTATTCATGTTAGTCTCATGCTTAAATTATAAATTTGTATAGGTATGAGTTGAATAATTTTACTGTTTGATCTATCTTTGTTTCGAGGACGCATATAACAATGTTGCCACTGCATACCGGAAAAAAATTTGGTTTATATGGTAGTTGGGAAAAGCACTCCGACTCAAGATCATACATGACTATGTCAGCAAGTAATTTCGAGATCGAGGAGCCCACTGATGTAACAAATAGTCCTCTTTAAAAATGTGATGGCCTTTGTGCTGAAGGATTATGATTACCATTATTCATAGTTCATCATTTAGAAGAATGTCAGATTTTCTGGCTATACGTGCATAACTTTTCTCGATACTATGCTCAACTAGAGCTTTATTAATGTTTGTATATAATTTACGTCTAAACTAATATAGTAGTCTGGTGGAACGTTTATATTCTTAATTTTGATTGACATTTTTGCGATCTCCACTTATCTTCTGACAATCAATATTAAAAATATTTTAAATTGGAAACGTGCAGATATTTTATCAGAAAAAAATACTTCTTTGTGAACTTTTTCTAATTTAAAAACTTTCCTTTAATTTCTCATAAATAGAAAAGACTTTTTTACGCATGCATTATGAAGATCCTTTTAAAGTACTCTTCATTTAAACTTCACTCTCATATATTCAAATGGACTCGTTTCGTTTCAAAAGACTACGCATTACTGGTGTAAACGTGAATTGATTTCGTTTATTTCATCCATTACGAAACTCCGAGCCAGTAACGAGTATGTACCTCTGTAGTTGGCGCATGTCATCACTGAGTAAATATATACTCATCATCAGAATTGCCCATTTAGCCCAGTCACCATACTAAACATGTAATTGTCTTTTGAACAACTTCTTTGTTCCTTTTCTGCTCCGCTGCTGAAACTGGTGCCAAATTTAAATTCCTAAGCGCATCTGTATACGCTGCGCTTATTGCGCGAGCCTTGCTGAAAGCGATCCCGGGGCGCAATATAAGTATTCGTGCAAGAAAAACGGTGCAGCAGATGTATAAGATCTGTTACTTGGCGAGAGGAGAAAAAAGTTTTACGTTGCAGTCGATATCCAATTGTCCTTATGGCGCGCAGCATACCCTTCGGGATTCCCGATATCCGATAATATACATGCTCTATATTGGGGCAATCGTCGCCGTGCAGTGACTCTCTAGCCCGTACACTATGTACAGCTGCAGGCACAGATTGTTCTCTCTCTCTCTCTCTCTCTCTCTCTCTCTCTCTAATCGAGCTCGAGCGAATTGAGAGAGTTAAATCTCGCGCAGACAGTGTTATGATACTCAGGTGCTGCTATAGACGGGCGACGGGGGATGAGTTGCACTCATCTGCACTCGAGTATAATACCGTTTTTTACGCGCTCGAGTGTCGGAGCTCGCCGACTACCCCGAGGAATGCTCGGTTCGTGCGTTGAATTCCGAGGGGCGACGTAACCTTTTTTTACGCGCCTTATAAAAATTCTAAACTCCATGATGGGGCAACACAATAAAGCGCGCGAGCGTCTATGGCCTCGGGGACAGTAGTAAAAGTCGTGCTTCCGTCAGACCTGCGCATGTGTAATAAATTCTCTCTCGTCTTTTCTGTTTTGCGCTGTAGGTGGAGGCAGGACTGGCATTTGGCTCACTCGGCACAGGAAGGAAGCAACGGCTGCGCTGAGAGGACCGCCTATGATGGCTGCATCGATGTGGAACAGACGAGTGGAATTAACCAGCTGTCGGCGAGGTGGATTAAGATCGAGTTCAAAGAACAAGAGCCGAGGAGGAGCGAACCACAGCTCTTTCTGCTGCGAAAGCAAGCCACAGCAGTTTCCACGGTAAGACCGCGAGACTCTGCGAGGAAATTATAGGAGATCGTCAAGTGATTAGGGTTGCTCATCGCTTTTATCGAGAGAAAGGGAGAGAGAGAGAGAGAGAGATTTTCGGACTGCTCTCTCATCCGCTTTTACAGCTCCGCGTGCGCTCGTGAAAAATGCTTTTATTGCCGTCGAAGAAGATTTCCCCTCCGCGCGCTCTATATACTTCTCCATTGTTTCCAAGGAGCTGCTTTATGAAGTCTCTGCGCGATAATGCAGCCGAGCTTCGTTGTAAGATGCAATTTGTAAACGATGGGGATCGAGGAGGGGGAATGGACGATTCCGGAAAGATTTATGAAGGATAAGAGACTTGCTTTCAGGATGTATTCTAGTGCGAGAGCTTCAAAAAATAACAATTGTTTTTCTTGTTTTTTACTTATTCTGCGAATGTAAACTTTGTATCAACACTTTTAGCGCTGTCATAGTGCATTGTTGTTGTGTTGTACAGCATCAGAAAGATCCTTTAATATACAAAGAAGAAAAATTCGTCTTATTGTGAATTGTTTAAATTTGTATTTAGTTATAAACTTTTTTCTCTCAGCCATAAACAGTTAATATTATTTTTATTAAATTACGAACTGTATAATGTTTTTAATGAAAAAAACTATCGCTCGTAATTTTATATTATAGAATAAACCTGTTATGTACTTTTCGATGTAAAATTGATACGTGATTACTAGATATTCTCGCATAATCCAGACAATTAACTTTTGTTTATATTAACTGCGGATATGGTGCGATGAAACACCGTTTATAAGTTTAAATAACAAAATAAAACTACTAATAATTGCTGTCTTTATCTCACAATGTTTTTCTGTTGTTGATGCCTGTTTACGTCAGATCTCATCTACTTTTCGTTGATAGTTTCAGATAACAATTGATCTCACTGAAAGAGATACTCTTTTGAAGCAAAAGGAAGTAATTTTGAATAGCTCGCTAAAGGGACAATTATTTTGAAGCAGCAATTTTCCTATGTTTCTCATTCGTCTTCACAGCTTTTCCTAAACTCCCTTTCCCCCTTTCCTTGCAGTTCTTACTGCATATTCCTCTTCATTTAACTTGTATTCTGCTTGATTAAAGTGGCTGAATTTTACTTGAAAAACTATGCTCTTCTATGGTAAATATATTCCATCAAGATTTGACATTAATTGACACACACATATACTGTGTACGTGTATAAGGAATTTTTTGAATATTCTTTTGCTTTAAAAGGATTATATCTTGAAAATTTCAGATGACATCCATCGACCCGATTATTGATTTAATAATTCAATTAAAAAAACAAAAAAATGCACGAAACTAGTTTTTAAAAGACGGCATCACACCAGAATACATCCTTCAACAGCTATTTGTCTACATCTATGTTGGGGGAGTGACTGAACTCGTTATCTACTCTTCGCGTAGGTGCACCTGTACACATTCGATTATGCAAGTGCACGAGCACGAGGAGAGACGGATTTGGAAGGTGAGGGATGTGGAATCAAGTTAGGCATTTTAATGTAGATTTCTATTCACTGCACATACTCGTGCCCGGCCAGCTCGAGATCGTCGAATCTCATTTGCTCGGTATAAACATTTTGTGTCCTTTTATATGCACCAATTCGATTTGCAAAAGGAAAGTTGAATTTGAAAGTGGCTTACATTGGATTACAATGAAAACTTAACAGTGCTGTATACGCTGGTATATAGCACAGTCTAGTCTATGTCATTGCGTACTTTCGTTAATTTTCAGTATTAATGGCCTTCAAAGATATAAAAGCAAAGTTTCCCCGCACACAGGGATTATTTATTTAACAAAAGGTTTCTAGGAAGTCTTTTATAAAATGTACTTGAATAACCATTATCACCTGCGGGAAATCATGGTTTTTATATTTTTGATAAAAATAGGCAAACATATATAGACTAGGGATTGCTTTTGTGATGTAGAGCACCCTTGAGTGAGATTGACTGTGTTACGCGATTTATTTTCTCGTTTACAATGCAGTATATAGAAAACTTGCGAGATATGTAGGCTATACAAGTAATCACCGACGTGCAGTGGTGTACGTGCTCCTTTCTTGGTTTCCGATACTCCATTGATTGTACGGAATCCCTTTGGGAGTGCATCTATGTAGGTTTTTTGTCGCTTCGAAAAGCAAACTCTTGGCTCTCTTTGACCGGACACAAGCCGTCATTTCGTTCAAAGCTTTGCTGAACTGGACCTCGTCCCGGAGGTATAGAGTGTATGTATTTTTTAAAAGGAGATAATATTTTGCTGGCAATATCCACACCCTTTGACAAGCCTATGAGACTATTAAACTTTTTTATTCTTCCCATCAGTCTATCGCTCATGTATAAGTAATGTAATTAGGCCTGGAGCGTATAAAGTATAACTACTTTAAACTATTATACTTCCATAAACGTTATGGTTGAGTTACGGGCTAACTGCACTCTCACAAATCAACCATTAACAACTATCTTCTTATCTTTGAAAATAAAATAAATAATCAAGAGGGTCCTAACATGGAAAAATTAATATTAATAAATGTTGATATAAAGGTAACTTTTTAACTGTTAAAGCGTTATATCGCGGAAGAAGAATGAGAACGCTTTCAACATTATATAAAAAAATATTATAGTTCAGTTGTATTTTGTGTTGAATGTCATCAGGTTATATGATATGAATACTCTTATTAATAATGATCTCAGCGTAATTTGTTAATTTGGAGGCACATAATAATCGCTTTCAAAATGTCACAATAACATATTTATGTGTGATCAATAATAAATAATAATAAAACAATGTAATATGTATGAGAATTATACAGTCAAACGATAGTTCAATTCAAAATTGTTACGAAGAAAGAGTGAGTGAGCATCACGTAATTCTTTCGACTAGCCAACACAAAAATCAATATATAAATTTATGTTTGTCATCTCAGTTTTAACGTGTGAATATTTTTGAATTGAATTGAAAACAAAGTAACAGAAAGACATAAATATCATTGCTAGCACGGAGAATTTTCGAGTTATTCGATTTTGAAGTTTACATTGGTTCTTACAAGAAAACCTTTTTTGAGATGCAACGATCCCAAGTTGAACCCCTTGCTACATCAGTATATATGCTATGTATATTGTATATATATATGGACTCAATGTTTCTCTCCCTTGCAAGTTATACGAAAGTTTGATACTCGAACCAGTTTCTATCGGCTTTCTAAAGTTTTGATTAATTCTTTAAATAATTTTTCTAACTATTAAAATAAAAATCTTTGCTTATGTAAGAGAAAGAAATGTATATAAACATTTCCCAAGAGAAATAAGCCCATTTCATCCATTTGTTTGTTTAGAATCCTTCGGACAACTGGCACAATTCCATAAATCAATGTACGCTTAGCAAATACGTCATGGAGAATCCGAACATAGATTTAAACAGGCTCAAACTAAAGACAATAATTTTTAATTTAAATAAAGAATCTACTGCTTTTTATTAAAGTTTATTTGTGAAAAAGATGAACATTGAGTCAACTGCGAAATTATTCAAATAATTTTTTGTGTTTTGTAAAATATTGAAATTAAACAGTTATTGTTCAAACTTATTTCACGTGGAAAAATTTTTCAAATAATTTTTAAAATCTCTTTAGAAGCGCTTGATTTTTCACGTGACGTATTTCTATATCATCTTTTTTTAATTTCAGTTGATGCCTTGAAAAATACAAAAATTAATTTTTCTGCTATCGAACAATTGTTAAATTCTGATTTATAGTAATTTCTCCATATTTTAGACACGTTTAGAACTTATATTTTTATACTTCTATTAATTTTTTAAATTATTGTATTAAACAATATTGTAAACTCAAACATAGTTTAAATGGTGAAAACCAATTTTTATAGATGCTACATATGAGAAAAAAATTTAAACACAAGACTTCGACAAGTAAAATTTAATATATTTTTATTTTTACAACCATACTTTTTTGAATCTGGCCATCAAAAAAACGCTTTATATAAAAGTAATTTTTTATTCCTTATATTTTTTTTCGAATTTACAAAATTGTTTAACACAATAATTAAAAAAATTAAGGTGAAGATAAGACATATAGTTTTTGCTTTTGTGACAATTTAAGATTTTTAGGATCCGTTTTAAATCACGCATCGATATCTTCTACACCTCTGCGCGCGACGAAGCGTTGTAAAACCATCACGTGTTAGAGGTATAAGATCATGTTTACTCACCTCTTTACGTGCGCGAGCATCGGAAAGTGGTAAACTAACAGTCGACTAAGTCAACATTATTTTCCAAGTTAGAATCGTTAGATCCGTAGGCTTTGCCAACAAAGTATAGATACAATAATATATGAAAACTAATTGGTAGACTCGCATGTTTTTTTTTTCTATAAATAATACGCTATTCCCTGAGGACATGAACATTATGCATTTTAATCACAAGAAGTTTTGAAGGTATGCAAATCCCACCCTTATCACGTGTATCATATTATGACGGATCCGAATGTATCATATAATTGACGTTATACGTATCAAGCCATTTGTAAAATGTAAACGTGACTGTGCACACACAGTAGAGCTTATTTACGACAAGACGAATCTGCTTTTTGCAAACGAAAATAAGTCCGTTTGACAATTTCACTAAACAAAAATTCTCTCGAGGAAGAAGCAAATCTTGTTTACTTGAAGAAAATAAATGAAGGTTAACGGATTCGAGAAACAACTTTGTTTGGACAAAAAATTATTTTTAAAAATATCAATTATAAACGGAAATAACGAGGAAAATTTTAGTTTTTATTCGGGAAACTTAAAGGATTAATTTAGTTACCTTTTTATTTTAAAATTGAACTGCCATTCTTTGGCTTTTTACGAGTTAATAACATTTTATTTAATTACTTAATTATCTAGATAAAATTGCAAACAGAGTATATATGGGTGATTTGCAGAAAAATGGTATATTTCGCCATCTAAATCGAAGAAAAAAGTTTCGTTTAGAGGATAACTGATAGTGGTTTTTTTATCACTTAAGGTATAACAAAACATAGTTTATTCGGAAACAGCTACAACAATTATTAAAATTTTTTCCATAAGATTAATATAGGGAAATTTCTGGATTGGCTTCGGAAGTGACAGGCTTCAGTTGTGACATTTTCACACTAATAGTTATGGTGTGAAGAGCCATTACAAGATAATCAAATATCCTATTAGATACTTATTTAGTTTTATATTTACAAAATTTGACTATATTTAAGCAATGAATGCATGTACTTATCATTGCAATAACAAGGGCTTCAGAAGTGACGTTTTTTTTACCACATCACATCCATGCAAAAAAAAAACAGTTTTAACATAGTGCAAAATTCAAACTGCATGGAAAAATTCGAATTCAGGCTACAAAGCTTTAAAAATCATTGATTCCAGTAATGTCTATAGCGATCAGACTGATATACTGGCCGAAAATAGGTGGGAAATTGAAAATGCGAAAATTAAATTTTTATCGTATATATATAGATATTTCTAAAGAAAATTGTTAATTATATCCTCCTTTAACAAATTTCTATATTTTGCGAAAGCCTAGTTGCATATCTAAAACCCTGCAGTATTTTGATTAGCAACGTTCTGCTTGGCGACATGTTACGGAAGTTACATTTTGACTACATTTACTGCAACCATTAATGCACACTTAATAAAGTGACTTAAATACATAACCTTATTTTTAAAGCAAATTTAATAGAAGATTTTGGTGGGATTGCGAATTGGATAAAGTTTAAATACAGCCATATACAATTAAAACGGTCAGTGGGTCAATAATCACACTTATAACATAGTTACATGCAGTTGAAAAATATATTATATGAGTATGTCACTTGCTCAGTCATAACGTGCACTAATACAATACTAATCTAAAAGAAATTTTAAAATTAATTCTTAAAATGAAGCATAAAGGGAGCGTACTGAAGCTTTAAAACTAATAAGAGAATCACTAGCAATAATTAATTAAAGCGAATTCTATTGACTTCTATTAAAAGAGCTATAAACGTCAGTTTTAGATCTTATTTCTTCGTATAAATCTCGAGGGAATTATAGTTCGTAAAGAAACTGAAAGAATCATAAAGATATTGACAGTTAATAAGCCCACGTAAAAATAATGATTCGTGATTGAATTTTATTGTTAACTAAATAAAATAATTTATTATTAATGCATTATCTTTCTGCAAATTATAATATATAAATATGAAAAAAGAAAAAGTTGAAATCGAAGTTAAAACGTTTTGAAGATTATCATTTCTCTGATGATATGATCACAAGTTTTTCGTAAAAATAGCAGGTATTTATCAGATAATATATACCTAAAATTATTTTTACGACGGTCATGAAAAGTCCAAAATAGCGGTGATAGCGAAATTTGAGGCGACTTTTGAAACTCATACATCAACTTTGTGTTCTATAATGCTTTTGAAAATTGATTGAGTCATAAATTTTCTTTTCGTCCAGTGATGGTATATATCTACGACAAATTCTTCAACTTTTAACGATTCATACAGGGATGGGAGCTGCTACGGAAACTAAATCTCGAAGAGAAGCGGGACTGCATTTTGAAAAGAGTTTCTTTTCCTTCAAAAAGTATTCTCGCATTTCTAGTGGTGAATACTTGGTTACTATGGTCGAACCGGAAATCCCGCCTTCGAGAATTTCAATGACTTGAAGATAATAGCGGATATTCCGAAATGGTTTCTCAGCTTCATTGCTGTCTTTCATATCTTCGAAAATAGTTTAGCATGAGAAAAGGAACTTGGCCAGTCGATGAATCATAATTTTTTTCCAAATATTTTCCACTTCAAATTTTTCGAGGATATCGAGGAAGGTATAAGTTTGATTGATTCGAATAGCCTAGAAACAGCGAGCTTGGTAATAAATTTGTTGGGTCGGCAAGGCAGTTTCATGAGTGGAGATTTATACGATCTAGTTTGCGAGCTTGTTAACGTAATTAACTCGAACAATTAACCACCTGGTAATGTCATCCCCGGTGTAACCGCCATTGCCGGAATTGAAAGACGAACCTTTTTTCATTTAAGTGAATTATAATAGTACAAAGTTCAATAAATAAAGAAGTACAATTGTAAAATTTTTCGAAAAATTTTTCGAAAAATATATTTTGTATTGTAAATTCAATATTTTTGATTGAAAAATATCATTTCGTGCGTTCAATTCTTTTGTTACATGGCATCTGTAATTTAAAGAATAATAAAGCCAGCAGTTATTAGACAAATTTATCTAGTATTTACTAACAGTTTCGGAGTGGTATACCTCATAAAACTGAATTTCATGATTAAAAAAAGAATTTTTTAAAAATTAATCCATATATACTGTTTTTAACACGACTAAAATGTAATAGTTTAAGTACAGTCTGACGAAAAACGATTGAATTGTTTGCTCGAAAGCCTGGGTTAATAAGTGACTTAAAGTGCTGAAATTGGATGGTTACAACAGTGGACAAGATAATAAAAAGTTAGAATAAATTGTTACAATATGCATACCAAAATTTCTACAGTGTTATTAATACACTTACTGATAGTAGAATTTAACTCAGACTTTCACACCAATTAGTGAACATGAATGTGGATTCATGAAATAATTCAAGTGAATATTGAAGCTTTTACACAACTTTCATTTAAAATCGTATTTTTTATTGTTCGTAAAAGTTGATAAATTGTGAAAAAAATCTATATTAATGTATGAATCATCAAATATTTTTCAATATTTTGGTAAAATTCGATATCGTTAAAAGCTTATACCTGCCATAATGTCAAACTGACAATCACCTTAAAAAATCTCTAAGGTTTATTATTCAAAAACGTTTTATTACTTACTTTTTATTTTGAAGATCAGACTATTATCTTAAAATTATTATCTGTTGAAAAATAACAAAAGTTTATTTATTAGATAAACTATATTATTATTGTTTCAAGTATTGCAAATAAATTTATTACACAGATTATTCAGTATATATCCATTTGACAACCGAAAAAGTGAGTGGTACGTACATTGCATGCATCCATAAATCTGACTATGATTGTCTGTACGTTTACACGCAATACAGAAATTTCGGTGTTCAATAATAGCTCGACGTGATCGAGTACCACTCATCGGTTTTTTCGTCAAAAACCATTGAAGAGGAGCAGAATGTTTTGGGAGTCAATATTCTGCCTGCCACATTTTACGGGAAAGCTGCGAAAAACGCATTTGCTCGAGATGAATGTGTATGCAACTTTAAAGTGCCCCAGATGTGCCGGATTCTTTGCTAGATTTGATCCTTTATCGTTTGAGAAACGGTATGTTGCCATCAGAATTGGTATTGATCGGTCGCGATTGTAGTAAGATATTACCTATGAAGATGATCTTGCTGAACTCTTTTCAAAAAATTTTAAGAGGATGCAAAACTTGTCGGAATTAAAAATCGTTATTAAACATCTACATGCTTTAGTATACATTTCGGCATAAGTTTGTGTAAAACATCGAAGGCCGAAGAAAAATTTGATTGTACCAATAAAATTCGCATTGAATTTTTAATTATAATTAAATTATGACATTGTGTACAAATTATTTAATTAGAAATATTTAATTAAAAATTGTTTGCGCCTTCAAATAAATTTATTCATGTGTTATAAATATAATTATTTAATGATTTATTTGTAGTGTCTATAAAAATTAATGTATAACTCACTAACTATATTTTATTGAATTAATAAAAATGATGCATGAAGCCAATAATATAGATATTTTTTAAAATTAATCAAAATTGTTTTTATGCCACTCTAACCTAAAAATTGAAACTTCGTTACTTGTTTTTAGATGCTCGTGGCACAAAATATCGTATGCAAGTATGGAACGGGTACGTAAAGGATTTATTCACAAAATTCGTTACAGCATAGCACTTGGCTGCAGCTCGTACCGTAATCTTTCCTTTCGTAAATAAACCCTTTCTCTTCCCGTTGCATAATAAATATACTATTTTTAAATTTAAGCACATGTGAAATCTCGAATCGTGCATTATCGAATAAGTGCAAAATACAAAATCATAGCTAGAAGGAATTAAAAAATGAAAATAAATATTTTGTATTTTATTAAATATTTCTGGTTAATATCGTAAAGTGTTGTTATATCAGAAATAAAGAGTTGTTTGTTTTAGTGCGTATCTTATCCGCCGTACTTAATGTCAATCACTGTCATTTTCACAAGCAGTAGTAGCTCGTTGAGAAGTGTCAGTTTTCAAACTGGCGCTTTTAATCGAGATATCAAGCAACAAGTGTTATTTTAGAGCGCACACTGCATATATTATATTTACTTCTACAAACTTCATATTATAACCTCAAAAAAATGTTTCCCATCAAACTTGAAGATATTAAGACAGTAATAACCCGATCAATCGGTCCAGACGTTCAGATTATCGATCACCAAGTGCATCCCTTCACGAAGAGCAGACAATTTGGAATCATGGGCAACCACTACGAGCTTATCGTCGAGATAAAATACAAACCAAACTCCGAGACTACTCGCTGCGTCAGTTTCTTTGTCAAAACGCCACCAGACTCAGCAGCGATTCGCAACACGCTAGTGGACGACTGGGTCACCTACGAAGAGATCCATTTCTTCGAGAAGATCTATCCCTTAATGATGGAAGTGTTCAAGGACGCCGAGCAGTGGTCACCCGTGTGTTACTTGGCAAAAGTCGAGTGTCTAGTTATGGAGAACATTCGGCCGCAAGGCTACGCCGTGAGAAACAGCAGAAACTTCAGCGAAAATGATTTAAAAGCCGTGCTTGCAACTCTGGCGAGATTTCATGCCGCAAGCTTACTGCTGGAAAGAAAACTGGGGAAGTCGTTGAGCGAAATGTTTCCTCGAGCTTTTCGCGAAAAGGTATTCACGAACGTCGGCAAAGGAGGACGCTGCAACAAACTGGGTTTCGACACTATGCAATGGATGGCCGAGAGATTTGGACTGGATGGTGGAATTGTGCCGAGAATTTTGGACAGGCTTGTAGAGCTTGTGAAACCTCGAAAGAGTAAGTTTCCTTCATTTTTATTGTCGAATTATACATTTTTATTCAAAGTCAATTGGTAATTTAAATTTTGCGCCTTACTGCAGCAAACAAAAATACAACTATTTGATTTATAATTATAATTACAAGTACAATTGTCACAAGACTATTGCCTTTAAAGTTTCAAAACGTTAGTATACTTAATGAATAAAATTTAATTATATTACAACAGGTGCAAACAAACTCATTCTAGAAATAATTGGTATCTTGTTTGCTATACATCGGGGCGCGAAATTTAAATTTCAAACCAATGTTCAGATTTCCTCAACTAAATTAAAAAGTTTTTAGAACAAAAATGAATTTCTTATTCACTGATTGCTGTTTTCAGACGGCTGCAACGTCATCTGCCACGGGGACCTCTGGCGCAGCAACATCATGCTCTCGGACAGCCCGTCTCTCTCTTGCCTCCTGGTGGATTATCAGATGCTGCGCTACGCCTCGCCGACAGTCGACGTTGCCATGCTTCTCTTCGTTCGTACGACACCGGAATTCCGCCAGTCCTCGGAGCTCAAAATGCTTAAGCATTATCACTCGATTCTTCAAGAGACGCTGGGAATGGACCCGGAAACTGTCCCCACTTACGAAAGCATTCTCGAGGACTACCAGCAAAGGAAATTGATCGGGATGGCCTATTCGGCGCTCAGGTGGCCGCCCATTGTGTTCTCTGATGTTCTGAGCGATCCGGTCGCTTTGGAGGGCTGGTACTTTCACGATAGGCTTAGTGTCTATCGAAAAGCAATGCAAGAAGACCCCCATTACGAAGCCCAGATGCGAGAGTATCTGGTGGAGCTCTTTGACGAGGCCAAGCGAGTTTTAGGACTGATGTAGAACTCGAACAAAATCACAGATATTTACTTTATTTTTTATAATTTTTTTCAAACGGCATTCAAATAACGTGACGAGATATTATTCCAATTATTCAAACGTTGGAAACTTCAGGTACATCTGTCTTTATTATATAAAAGTCAGGGTACCCGATACAGCTACAATATCTGTGGCTTACAGGAAGAACCACTTAAGTGACTTTTTCGTGTTTTCGAGAAAAGTAATACATAAGATCGAAATGTCAGAGAAAAGTATTGGCTCATTTCATTAGGTGTCTAATACGAATACAACCGTAGAGTATTACATTTTTAAATAGTTTCTTTCTCGACGCGCAATCTAAACAAATTACTCGAGTTAAGTGGTTCTGCGGGAACTTTTCAGATAAGTGGTTATGCAGTCACTCTCTTTCAGGGCTCGTAACTAATGCAATTTGCAATTAAAAAAATTCGGACTGGGCATATTTTTAAAGTTTAACTCATGCCCTTTCTAATGGTGTAATTAAAATTTTCGAAAATTGTTATTAACAATGAGAAAAAACGGTTTAAAGGAAAGAAGCATGGTTTTTCCACAATTTTTTTTTCATTCGAGATTTCAAGAACGTTTTCATTTGCAATGTATCTGGCACCCCTCTAACCAATGGAATAAATGTCCAAACCTAAAAGATAGGTAATTTGGAGGTTGATTTTGAACCTCGATGTGATCTAACTGGCGCATATTATAATTAAAATTTGTTACGAAGACTTTTACGAATTTTTTATTCAGAAACCACGCAGTTTTGGAAAAAGATTTCAAGAGTAATAAGTTCTTAGAATCAGCTAAGGAATACGTACGAATTTTATCAGAGCAATTCCAGTAATTTTATTTGTTTTTGCAAATTGACAATTTTTGAAAGATTTAAAAACATTAAAAAAATTTTTTTAAATTTAAATATATATCGGTATAGGTAATTAGATATATATTATACAGTTTTAATGTACTCTACACGGCGTATCTCGCACAAAAATAAAAAAAAACGAGTGCACTTAAGTGGTTCTGCGGTAACATTTTAACGAGAGACGCAGTTAAGTGATTACGAAATCGACTGGTATTTAAAATATTTGTGCATTTCGGAAATCCTACTATTATACAATGAAAAAGGGTACTAAGAGCACCTCGAATTCGACATTAAAATTTTTTTCACAAAATGTCATATGTCACTTAAGTGAATTGAATCATTTGTTTTCAAACTTGGCATATAGTGACGTATACTTAATTCCAAATAATTTATGTAATTCATTATATTTATTGAGATTCAAATACTTTTTTGTCGCATTAATACACTATATGGTCATGAATAGTCGAAATTGAGTGTAATCGTCCTTGAATGAAAGCATAGTTTGAAAAGATCAGGTGAACTATAGTAACCTTTTAAATCATCTCAGAAGATAGCAGAAGCGTTCCCGGAGCTCGCTCTCTCTTTCAAAGAAAGTTCTATATACGAGACCATTCCCAGCAAAACGTCCCTATGGACTATTATAGACACATTGCATGTCGCATCGTGGGCCGTCAACGAGCCGTTACAACTTATTTTTTACTACCACTGGGCGTACGATACTTCTTATTTAATGTACAATTTCTTTTTTTACGACAGTCATTCAGTATAAGTTGTTCTGATGTAAATGCTAGTTCATCCTAAGCATGTGAGATTTAATAAATAAAAAATCTTTTAAATGCTGATTAAATTATTCTTACTTAACAATAAACTCCTGATTCTGTAATTACATCCTCCTTAAACATTTTACGAATGTTATGTTGGATTTTGTGAAGCCAAGATAAACGTTGTATATGATATTGGTTTATATTGAGCGCATGCGCTTAGACTATAAATATTCGTTTTAATTGGCGGCAAATTTAAAAAGCACAAATGTTCTTCTCCAAAGTATTAATTGTAAGAAACAATTAAAACAGTCTAACCTTCACATTTATATTTAAAGCTATAATACTCTATTGAAATAAACAGATTGAAAAACCAGCATTTTTCTGTTTAACTTTGCAGCATCCCTGCAGAAATCCAGCTTTGCTGATCAAGTTCGTAACCAGTTCGATCGAGCGACTTTCCACTTAGAAGCTAACAAATCCAATCTCGACAATGTTCTGTCCCATTTCGCGGCTGTATCTGCTCTCGCTGTGGCTTTTACCGGGCGTGAGCTTTGGCGACGAAGCAGGTCTTGGTCTAGGTCGTGGTGGTGGTGGTGGTGTCCAACGAGTCGGTAGTACCATCAAGATTGGCAAGTCCGAGCGGAGCAGCGTCACTCTAACCGGTCGTGGTAGCTCCAGCATCAAAATTGGAGAAGCTGCCAAGTTTCTCAACACCACCAGAGTTCTCAGACCTGCTCTCACCACATCGATGACCAGTACGAGTATTCCTCTAGCGTATGTGTCTCCGCAACCTGAAAGTGCTAACAGCGAGTACAGCAATGCCAGCAATGTTACCAAGATGCTCAAGGTTAGTGATTTTCTCGAATAATATCGTCGGTCTGTACGAAGACTAGCACCGCTCAGACTTCCATCGAAAACTAACACGGTTCATTTTCTTAAAGAATACTAGTATGGTTTAAGAGTAGCAAGTTTCAAAAGTTCCGGCGAAAAGTAGCGCGGTTTACATTTTTCCCGCGAAAACTAGCGCAGTTCACATTCCCTCCGCGAACACTAGCGTAGTTCACATTTCCCGCACGTAATGTATATCTATATACATTATTATACATGTATATGCATATATATTACGTCCAAATTGCGGTATTCGCGGGCGGACATGAACTGCGCTAGTTTTGCGCGGGAAAATTCTGAACCGTGCTACTTTTCGCCGGAAGTTTTGAAATTTGCTATTCTTCGCAGGAAGAATATGAACCATTCCAGTCTTCGTTAAGAAAATGAACCGTGTTAGTTTTCGATGGGAATCTAAGCGGTGCTAGTCTTCCTACGAACCGACGATATAAATCATACAATATATGTTCTTAACATATAAATATTTGGATTATAACTTTATTTCAATTGCAATATCTCCGCTTACATTAGAAATCGATAAATCATGGGCGACTTTTAAATTTAAATATTCATGTATAAGGAAAAATAAAAATTGTATTTCTAACTTTTAGATTATACCAAATCATCACTCTTTTTAAAGGTTTTAATTCATTACTTAATTACATTATAGTATTGATCAAAATCAAATATTTCGTTAAAAACTAAAACTACTAACGTAAAAATTTAATATTTTATAAAAGAAACTCAGAAATTATTGTAATTGTATTAAAGTTTAGCTGTTTTCAGATTTTTAAACATCTTGAATTTAAGTTCGATTTTTTAAATTGCTTATACCAATTTTAACTTCAAAGATTTATCGTAGCTTTAAACTTAAATATTTTTTGTTGTAACCTACATAAGTAAAAGAAAAATAACGCCAAGAATAAAAGTAAATAAGTAAAGTTAATAAGTTTTTCAGCGTAAAAAGTTGTGTAGTATAGTTCACACGGAATTTCGTAAATTGTGCTTCAATAGAACAAAGCTGGAATGACGGGTTTTACCGCGGTTTTACCGTGAAGTTGAAGCGTAAAAAAAGTTTGCGCAATATTCACTGCACGCGCGTTATTGTTTCAAACACCTGAATTTCACTTCGTTTTACCGCAGAACAAAAGCACGATCTAAAAAGAAGCGTACATATGGCTCACCTACTAAATCATAACCCACTCGATCGATTCGCTTTTATACGTGAAAAAAGCAATTACACGCCGAATCAACAAAGCCGTACTTTAAGCAATTATCACCGCTATTTATCAGACGTGATAAAAGTACACATCGAGCTGTGCGCACGTTGGGCGGTTGGAAAAAAGTCGTGCGCACGTTCAGTGAAACAAGAAGCTTATATTGAGCCGTATATATAGGAGGATCGCGTCGAGGGGATGAAATGGATTCGTTGGTGATGCTCGATTTCTTCGGCAGCTGAAATTGGGTTATGCCATATCCAACATCGAGATGTGTATAAACTTCACAACGAGCTTTTCTCTCAATCCCTGATGCTCACTGCGTTTGACGAAAAATAAAGGGAGCAAGAAAAGTGAGAAACTTTATGTGTGAATCCTCGGATAGACATGAGATTCTGTACCTGCTAAAGAACAAAAGAACATACGTTTCTTAGATATGGGATTTTGGTTGTTCAAGCCAAGGGAAATGGTTTTCAATTTTCGAGAATTTTCATATACTCACCATCAGTTCGGACAAGATGCGGGCACTCGTGTTGTGAGGCGCAAAAGTTATAAAAAATCGCATAAAGAAGCGGAGAGCTAAAAGATCAATTATTATGTGGTGTGTCAGATAAGGGGAAAAATTATACGTAAAATAACTTATGCAAAATTTTTTAGTCACTATTACTGTATATAGAATACTTTAATTAATAGACTACGAAAAGTAATTTTCCCATGTAACATCGGGAATAAGTGAAGATATAGTATACATTACAATACAACTGACCTAAGTGATTCATTGTTTCGCAGCGTGTAAATAGAGCCCGAGTTTGACGAGGGTATTATTCACGCCATGCGATGAGCCAGTTTTGTCAGAAATGTATCGTATATAATTTTACAGCACAACCTATCTAAATTTGTAATTTCATCGTGTATTTCTCTCTCGCTTCGCTCGTGCGCTAACTTCACGATGAACAAATCGAGTGTTTATATCAGAAATAATCGCCACCCTGAACTGTAAAGTATATCTTTCTTTATACAATAATAATAAGTAGATCTATACAAATTCTACTAATTTTTAAGTATATAAACTTTTCTTAAAAATCGAAAAACTAGATACCGTAATGTTTCATTTAACTGCCGCTGTTATCTAAAAATATTGATTGCGACATTTTTACACATTTTCCAATATTATATGTTACATGAGAGTAGTACTGCATAGGAGTAAAAGGGATAAAAATAGAGCAGCTTTGCAACAAAAAATCTGGTGTGTACTTGAAAGGTTCGAGAGCGCGATCATGTGAGTGATCTCAGAAAAAATTATATACAATACCGTTGAATCATTGGTAAATGTGTAAAAAGACAACATCTGGAAAATGAAAAGCTGTATAAAAATATGAATATCATTTCAAAAATTTTTTAAGTTTCTTACAAGGCACGCTAAGAGTTTCTTTCGATACGAGTTGTGTGAATGATGGGTGAGAAAGATTATAAATTTTCATTTTTTATCGTAGGAATAAATTAAGTAATTATTTTTTTTATATACGTTATAAGTGCAATTTTGGTACATAAAATACAAAATCCATTTTTTTTTAAAACACGAACTTTTTATATGTAATATTATTCATACGTACGAAAAGTGTAACTCGTATATGTAACAGTTCCTGCACGAAAATCGAAACTATTGGCAAAACTTTACCAACGCTGTGGCAAAAAATACTTAAAACATATTGTCAACATGTTGGCAAAAAGTTACCAAAATTTTTCCAAAACTTCGCTAGAGGGACATTTTTAAAACATTGCCATTAGTTTCTAAATAATTTTTATTTAATAAATTTTGCCAATACTTCGGCAAAAATTTCCGAAAAAAGTTTTTGAGGAAGTGTCGCCAACACTTTGCCAACAGTTCTAAAAAAATAATTAAAATAAATAACTCCAGTAATACTTTAATGAGCATCGATGCTTCTAAATTTATTAAAAAATAACTTATTGCAAAAAACTTCAATTTATTTTTTATTTAAATAAGAACATAATAACAACAGAAAACATTTTTCTTCCAATAAGGTAGTGTTGTTGGTGGTCGTGAATTGCTCGACACTTAATGAACTCGTGCATTTTTTATTCACGTAATCTGAAATTTTAAGACATTTATTGTTGTGTGAATAAATAAACAGATGTATTTATATATATATATATTTTTAAAATAATACAAATAAAAAAATTTTTTGCAAGCATTTTTTGTCAATAATCATTAAATAATCTTGATTCAGTTGTAGAGAGTAATATGTGCTTGAAGTATGCGTTATTTACAATCGATATTCTACTTATTAGAAATTTTATTTAAAATACACTTGCTTCTTAAATAAGAGAATGAAAAAAGTGCATAAATTCACGATTTGTTTTCAGTTTTTGTCTCGTAAATTTTTATTGGCATATAATGCCGATGTCATACGGTCATTTTTCTTTTTTTTTTGTATGTCCTAACGAGTGTAAAAAACCTAGTCCAGTCGGAGTGTCTTCAAAATTAGTCAGTCTCCACTTTTGGGCCAAAAATTATTAATTTAAATTAAATGCATTAATTTAATTCACGATCGTATTGCACGTATTATTGTGCAGTAATATTGTATTAAGCATAAATACGTGTATTGCGCATGAATATTGTAAATTCATAACAGTTATATATTATATAATTTTGTACCAAAATTTATATTACTATCATTGAGTGCATAATTACCATAAATGTAAACTTCAAATTTAAATTTTAGTTGCTATTAAATTCATAAAGTTGAAGTTATTTATTTTTAATTTTTATTAATTTTTAAAGTATTCGATAGCAATTGATGAGAGTTAGAATAAGTATATAAAATAACTAATTAACTTTAACTCTGTGTATCGTGGTCTAAAGAGTGGTATTGGCTGGTCTGTAGCAATTGGAATGCATTTCTTATTCTTTCATTAATCAAAATTGATAATTGAGTGTAATTATTATAAAGTATAAAAAGTACAAATTTTTTTAAAGAAATTGTATATACTGTATATTTCATATCGTAGTTATGCAAGGAAAGCTCTGCTGTTAATTTCAGCAGAGCTAATTTCTCTGCTGTAACCAGCGTCATGTGCACCCAATCCCAATCTGCGATCGATGTGCTTCGCTATTGCATGAAAACTTTCTATAGGATTTCCCCGCGCACCCATAATGTGCAGAGATAATCACAGAGACTGGGGGATGGGTTAATGAAAAATACGTATAAACTCTTTGCTGTGCGCAGTATTGACGCAATAGCTGCTTTCACGAAATATCGGTAACGACGTCATCGGAAATAAAGGCGGCCATTTGCTGCAGAGTAGCAGCCGTTGGTATGTAAAAAATCGAAATTTATAACTCGCCTGCAACTGTAAGTTTAATATTCGCTGTCAACCTGCGTCGTATAATATATTTACACGCAGTAGAGAAGTACGGTTTCGGCGCGAAGTTTCGAAGTTGTAGATTCGCGGGATTCTCTGCACTTCCTTTAAACAATGAGAATGTGCTCTGGCCCTCAACTCGTCGGCTGCAATAAATCATCGCGCATGTACAGGCAAACGCGCGGTCGCAGTCGCCCGAGCAAAAAATTAATGGAGAATTTATAGGGTAGCCGTGTCTAGCAGCTATATAACATATACGCCCGCGGATAATTGTAGAGTATATATACATAGAGTGCAGATCGAAACTCAATCAAACGTCGACGCCTGCGGCAGTTCTCGCGTTTCGTTCTCGTATAACCGAGTGCGACAGCTAATCCCTGAGAGCTGCAGCCGTTTACTCAGCCGAATTCCGTCGCGCGAAGAATGCCTCGCGAAACTTTTTCAATCAGTCGGAAGAGCCGGCGCTCATCGGTCTTGCACGTTTTGCATAGCTACATATACGAATACGAAGATATACATACAGGCCCGTAAATGGGATCGGTTTCAGTTCATCAGCTTAGCAGCTCCATGCATATCCTGCCTGCCTGCCTGCCTGCCTGCCTTCCTTCCTTCCTTCCTTCCTTCCTTCCTTCCTTCCTGCTTGCCGCATCTATACTATATGTATATACAGAAAGCCACAGCCGCTCGAGCCGATCCAATTAGACTGAGCAGATTCACGAGGCTGGCGGCGTCGTCGGCCTCGTTCTGCGATACCTCTACAATATTCATATGTATACGTTGGCCAGTATCGCTGGATGTGATGAGCCCAAGTGGCTGGGACGTTCAGGATACGTTTCTCTTGAGATAGAAACCTTTTCAAAGTGTAAGATCAGTTTCTAAAACGTAATGAAACGCAAAGAAAATCAGCGTTTTTAAAATGTAAGATATAGAATAGTTGTCAGTCAGTTGACGAGTATAAATTGATGCATTGTATTCTAGAAAGCAAATTATTTCATAAGTTTCATCGATAAGATTTCTTTCAATTGCGAAAAATTTTTTTCAAAACTTTGAGAAACCTTTCTAAAGCTCTTGTAACCGCAAGTAAAACATTTTGACGCCCTTTCGCGTTTCTATAACGTTTCTCAAATACCTTTCGAGAAACGCGATTCCGGCTTGGTTTCCGTATTGTAGTCTGCTGTATGAGTATAAAGGTGACAAGGGAGGAGTCTTAAAAATGTTTACGTGACACCGACAGATACTGAGCTTCTCACTTTCGTCCTGAGAGAGAAGAAGAAGAAGAAGAAGAAAAAGAAAAGTGAAACGAGACATAGCTCGGAGCCAAGCATGTACGTTTACGTTTCTCTCTCACCCCTTTTCGCTCTCTTTAAACTTATATATGAGCTTTATATCTGTATATAAGCAAGAGTTATACGAGACTCGGCCCGGAACACTTGGAATTTTCATTTGTTCTCCTACAAAGCTGTCGCGACGTCGATATATATACGTACGTATAATAAATATTGAAAACGCAAAAGCTTTTATATTTTAATCTCTGCATACCAGAGAAAATGCATGTCCAGTGAAAATGACGGTATACGAATATTTGTTGAGATATTGTGCTCCGGTCCATCGCTTGTGTGCCATACATATAATACAATAGGGCCGTAATGACTTCATTAGCAGGATTGCGGTCACGAGAGTCGCCTGATTGTGTGCGAGGGCGATTAAATTCTGAATTATATCCGTTAAACAGCTCGAGTCTCGAGATGAATAAGTTGTTTGCACGCGGCTATATCAGTATCGCTTATATAGAGACAAACGTTAACCAAGTCGCAAGCATGACCGTTAAAAATGAAACTTTGCTACGTGTTATCCGCGTGTAATTATAACGAGTGCAGTGAGCGAGTCGAGTTGGAAAAAAAGAATGTAGGGGCAATTTTTTAAATCTCGCCATGGAACTGATTATTGAGTGAAAAATTAGTCTGGGAACACTTGGATTACACTTGATTTTAGCGTGTGGAAGAGCATAATTAGAGTCGCGGAGAACGATTGAAATTAATTAGAGTGTGTTAATTGGAAGGATTACGAATAGTACGCAGGTTAAAAGCGAATTTTTCATTGAAACTAGGAAAATCATACGTGCTCTTTTCACAAATGAAAGTTTGTGATAAGGATAAAATAATTATTTTAACTATAAAAAAAATATTAAGTTATACAAATAATAAGTTACTTTTAATTCTGTGCCATGTACGTATAGTTGATAAATTATTTTAAAAACTATTCCAACTCCAAATCAGTAGTATATCGATTTGCTCCAGAGATATATTGTCCGGGCAATTTTTACCCACGCACGCACATACAATACATACATATATTTCATAAAAACACATTTTTCTGACTGGTGAACACCTAAAACATGGAAATTTATTGGAAATTTCGATTTGAAAATTCGCACTGGTACAAAGTTGCTTTTTGAGAATGCAATACCCAATGTATACTTTTTGAAGGAACTGGCTTCTACTCTGTTACGGATGTAACGTATGAACATTTGGACGGGAATTGGAAAGCGAAAGAAAAAGGTAGACGCACTTAGCCCGTCACGTTGCACCTATGCAGGCGCCAACTCTATACATTATAAGATGCTAAAAACAAATGTTAACTATTAACTGTTTGACTTCGAGTGTTACTTTCATATATAATCTATTATAATAAATAGAAATTGTTTCAATAAACATTTTTTAGATCGTAACAACTTTATTCAACTACTACATAGTGTCTAGTTATTGGATTTATAATTATAAACTTTGTTTGTTAAACACTTCTTAGCCAAAACTTCAAAAAAAAAAAAAAAAATCCAAAAAAATCTAATTTAAAAAAACTCATACATTTCATTGTAATTTTGCATGAAATGTATGATTTTTTAAATACATTTGCAGTGTATACAAAAGTCATTTTTATATGTAAATTCATAATTTTGTCGTGTAAGTATTATTTAGCCATTTTTAATCAGTTATTAAATTATTATTTTATGCAGTAATAAAAAGTTAACAATTATGAGCTTATACGGTAATAATTAATTATTATGCTTATTATGCTTATATTCATTTGGTTAAATAATTCGCGTACAAGTTTTTCCTCTAGATATTCGAATTGTTAAAAAACTTCTGCTTCTCAGAATATAATAGATTTTAAAATAAATTTACTTTTCATTCATTAATTGTACAACCGCAATATGTACAGTAATTCGTTTGCTTCTGAGATTAAAATATTCACTAAAAATATTATTCCTGCAAAAATAAATCACTCATAGATTCATGTCATATGATTTATGCGACGTTTCCGAGATAAATATCATATGATTTATCATCCAGAAAACGTGTATAAATGGAATAGTGAAGAGAAAAACAAACTACTCTTATTGTTTGATTATTTACAGTTCAATAAGTATCTTAAAGTAATGAAGAATCATTACGCGTTAAAAAAAAAACTTAACAAATGTTATAGCGATTGTTCTTAAGCGATGAAAATAACGGCCAAATTTTATAAAAATTACGAATATTAATTATTAATTTTATAAAAGGTAATTTAATTTGTACTCATTACTACAAGCACATGATCAATTGGTTTATGTTCAGCTATACAGTAGCGCAAAATTTTAAATTTTATTATTCATTGTAAGATTTTGTGGTTTTGAAATATATGTAAGTAATGCACATGTAAGTACACTATAATTAAACAGATAATATGCTTTTAAAGCAGTTATAAATATTTAATTATTATCTCCCTTTATTTATCTCTTTCCGATCTGATGATGAAACAAGACAAGTTTATCCCTCGAATAATATGTTTTTTGCTAATTTGCATTATGAATTAATATATCATTTATTATCGTTGTATATTGTACTTATTTGGTTATAGTCCCTAAAGCAAGGTTAGTTTTTATGGTTTACAGAAATTCCTGGATATAAATCGAATGAAAAAGAATAAAGTATTATAAAAAGAATTCTTAAACATTATTTAAGTTTCTTTGAAAAAGTGAATATCTCTTCGCAAGATGCATTTTACCGTTTCAAAGATTTCTAATCCATATTTAATAATTATAATTATATAACAGCCATTTAATATATCGTTTATTTTGCGTATAATAAAAATGTTTTGATTAAATTCAAATGTTGTGTTTTAATTGAAACACCGCATAATATTCGGATTACTCAGACAAATGATGAGTACATCGTAAACATGGTAATTTCAATGGGTCCGAGCACACCGTCGCGTATACGTATCGAAAAGCGCACTTGGACTTTGTATTTCCCGAATTTTCTCGGTGCAGCTCTCGTTGAAACTGCGTGGGAAATTGGAGGTGATCATCGCGCAGGGAAAGCGTGTGTTTGCCCAGTTGGCCCACCGCGAAATAATTGAGAAATTCAATGCGGGAGCGTGTGTGCATTCATTATGCGGTTGCGCGCAATCGAGCGTCGGGAAAGGGAAAAGGCAAACAAAGCCGAATTTCGTCAAGCCCGCGCGCCGCCGCTGCACCCGGCAAGTTTATCCTTCGATATATAGAGGCACCGGTATAGCGACCGCAGAACACATTCCCGCCGGCTTTTCTCCATTAACAATCCCAGACACGACGCGCTTCTGCGGCTGTCGCTGCTTTTTCCCCCTACCCCGCGAAACCCCGTGCGGCGGCGCGCGGGAGAAGAACTCTGCTTTTATCCAAGCTGTACATGTGTGCGAGATGTGTCTAAGTGAATAAATGATGCGATTCCGCTGACGTCGCCGGAAATGGAAGATCACCTTTTTACACGGCGCAAAAATAGCTTCGAGCCTTTTTATTACCGCGAGAATGGAAAAGCGCTGATGGAAAGGGGATTCGCGATATGGTGTCTCATGCATATATATGTATATATATACACGGCTTGTCTTACATTATCATAAGCGCGTCTTCTTCTCTGAAGAATTGCCTTTTATCTTCCTTTTCTACATGTATAAGGTATACCTTCCGAATTCACATTCATCCTATAAAAACTTTCAGCTAATCCATCTTCAGGACACTTTTTGAGCCGTTTTATTGTTCACTGTTCAGGATCAATATTTTTTTCGAATATATCCAGTGGTTTGAAATCGGATTCGTATTTCTTGAAATTTTACGATTTTAACATTTCGTAATATTATTACATGAACAAATTTATAGCACCGTGTGACCTAAGTCCGCGCCTATATAATGCCACGCTTATCAGTGAGCCAAGTAGTCCATTACTGCTTAGGAATGGACTGCTTATGACACAATAAGCGTGGCAGCGGACTTAGCTGGCAGACAGATGCTATAAAATAGTATACGGCACACGTGTCCTAAGTTGTCCTTCGTGGCACGTCGTGCCGTAAAGGACTACTTAGGCCGCTTGTATCGTAATGTACTATAATCATATTTTGCCGGGAAGTGGACTTAAATCTTCAGCTTCAAATAATTTTTCAATATTTAATCGTTTCATTTATCTGAATTCACTTGTTGCCTACGATTCATTGAGAGAAATGCCCATTTGAAGCAAACTGCAGAATCCTTTTTGATTCAGAAAATATTAAAAAATAAATTATTCATATACATTTATAATATTTATAATATTTAATAAAAAATTGTTTGAATGAAAATCGCTCATCTAAAATTGTTTTCTTTTCGAGTCGAATTTCTACAAAAAGATATTCCTTTTGCTTGAAAAGTGTCGTTTCTTTGAATGTCGGGTCTCTTATTCTCTCTCTCTCTCTCTCTCTTTCTCTCTGTGTAGTGCACATGTAGTACAGAAAAAAAGTTTTGGTGTTGAACAGGTAGGTCTGGCGGTGCCGTACAAGGCCTTTGGCTACAGGGAATACACGCGCGCCGTCAGCCAAGTGATCACGGCCTTGCAGAAGAGCACAAAGCGCCCGAACCTCGGCCTCTTTCAGCGCTACGACATCTTCGTGAAGGTGGCCATGCAGGAACTCACGCCCAGTCCGACGAGTGAGTCTCCAGCGCTGTCAGGAATTCTTCTTTTTTGTCTGTGCATGGCTTTTACGACTCGGTGAAAATGACGGTTAGCTACTTTTACGGTTGAAAGCATTGTAAAAGCTTCGGGGGACGAACTTTTACGCGTCGGCGCGCTTTTTTTTTTACAAATTTCCCGAGCTTCTGCGTCGACGTATAAAATCGCATTATTTACAAGAGTCCGATGGAAAACTTTTTAGCTCGGCAAGCCGAGAGAAAACTTTTCGCTCTTGATAATACGCTCCCGCAGTAGCGAGTGCATTAATGGCTTAAATGCAAGACATGAAAATTTGATTTATATTTTCTTGCTCTGCACCTTCGTTTTGTTTGAGACATGCTGTATTGAGCAATCGCGTAAGCGCAGGAACAAAGCAAAGAATACAAAACATTCTTGGCACAGTTTATATATAATTTTTACTTTTATATAGGTATCTCAGCTTTACATGGTATCGAAAGAGTACTTTTATAAAAGTAGTCCTAATTATGATATGAGAATGTGAATTTAAAATTAAAAAATTATTCAATGTATAAAAATAGTGATATTGCTAAAAAAGTTATACATTATTCTCGATGAAAAGTTTAATACAGCTCCTCTTTAACATTGTCTTGAAGGTACACATCTAATTATCTTGTTTCTATAAAAGATGATTTTCGGTATAACTTTTGAGTTTTTGGTAAAGTTTGAGTTCACCCATTTATGCCAGAAAAGAAACAAAGCCAGAAAGTATAATAAATTTCATTAAAACTAAAGGTTTTCAAAAAATTCCAAGATTAAATAATGAGATTAAAAATGTGCATTATAGTAAGTACTTTTGTATTATTATAGTAAGTATGAACGTATAAATGTTTAAAATATAGTACATGAAAAATAAATTTATATTATCTTGTTCACCTTCGTTTCTTTAAAACATGCTGTTATATTATTGAGCAATGGTGTAAGCGCAGGAATAAAACAAAGAGTACAAGAAGAATACAAGAAGTTGTAAAAAATTTTCGATTCGATACGTTTCTTGCGAGTGGAACCTTTTCTAATTTTATATTTTAATAAATAAATAATTCTCAAAAGCATTATTTTTCTAAAAAAAGTAAAAATTACTTTTACTCAACTGGAATTTGTTTTAAAAGAATTAGAAATTATTTTTACTTAAAATTAACCGTTGTGAAATTTAAAACAAAGTTTAACTTCATTTCGGGAGCAAAAAAAATTGTTTAAAATCATGAGTAAAAAATCACTAGAGATCCACTAATGGAAATAGACGAGTTTTTTTGTATACATATAAATCAGCTGTCATGTTATAATCGTACCTATTTTGATCATAGACATACTGAACTCGCTGTGTAAGGAATTCCTTTCGCTCAACGTGTCGGCGATACTCTATCTGATGAATTACGAGCAGTACGGCCGAAGTACCGCCAGTGCTCAATATTTTCTTCAATTGGCCGGTTACTTGGGAATACCTGTTATCGCCTGGAACGCCGATAATTCTGGCCTCGAACGAGTAAATATAACTCTACTGCTTTTGCTCGATTTGTTTATGCAATTTGATGTCACGTGTGATCTTGTATGTAAATTAACTAGAGGGATTTTAATACATTTTGAAAATGGATTAGATAAACTAGTGAAATATCAGCTTTACAAAATTCATTAAATGCCAAAGAAAAACAAAGTTTGTATATACGTACATACATATGTAATTAAACTTTCTCTTTGAGAAAGCAAAAAGTTTCATAATGTAGGCACGAATTCACAACTCATTGATCAGTAGCTTCCTTCAAACTAGTTTATCCTTTTTATAAGTATAATTGTAATGGTATACATAATAATCACAGTATTCGTATCACAGTAACTTCCTTGAAACTATCCTTCATATAAGTATAATTTCAATGACACATCTTTCATATTTTTCTAAAAAATGTATGTTTGTTAACGTTGACTATCCTTCTTGTTTAATGAAGGCTTGAAGAGGTCCTTACCAGGAACGAAGCGTCGCCAATGGCTTTTAAATAGAAGTTGTTTTTTATTTCAACTATAGGGTTGCCTCCCACCATCGGCTAATTCTATGTATATATACTGTGGTAATATCGAGAGGAATATAGAGATTGAAGAGTAAATACTATTTTGAAAAAATCTCGAATAAGATCCTCTTTGTGCTTTAAAAGATTCCTGGTTAGCTCGAAAGTGAGCGCATGCGTGTCATGAATTGAACAGTCTCCACGGTCTTGCGGACGTGGCGGTCAACGAAATTTCTTCCCAAAACTTTTGACTTTACCGGCGAAACGCGTCCCACCAGAGCAATAATACTTTATCGCGAACTATACGTACGTGTAGGGCTTTGTGCGCAGCAGCGATTTCTTTGAGTCTGAGTTCCCTCACCGGATAGTCTTCCAACTTTGGTAGTTTGCCGTGATCGTATGTACGAGATCGACGTTCGGGCCTGAGAAAAAGCCCTGCGGCTTCGTATAGCTACCGATACTTTTCGTTGGTGTCGAGTTCTCGAGCATCCGGTGCAATCTCGTCTAGTATCTTCTCTCTGGATAAAATAATAATTGCGATTATTAAAAGAATCAAATTGCATCCTCGGCGAGCAAAGCATGAAATTAAATTTACGAGACGCTCAGGCTGCAGCGCCTCGGGCACTTCTTTGTTTTCCAAAATTATGAAGTTTCAGTGAGCTCTATATTGCTATGATATTGTTGCATCTTGCAATATTAAATAATTTTCGTACACTCAAGTGAACATTCTAGAGGTTATATGAAATTCAAATAAAGATTTAAATTTCGCGCCAAAACTTTAGGGGTCTTCGCAAAGTGACTGATTTACTTTTTCTATACAATAATTAAATATGATGAAAATAAAATTGCGAAAAACCATATAGGTCGATACATTAAACATTTTTGTACCTTTGCTAACGAAACTAATAGAGTTCCGTGAAACATGTTCCTTAGAGACAGACGTGCGAGTTCGCCGTCCAAATGTGGATCTCACTTAGCTTTGAAGTCTGGTAAAGAAGTATAAGCTTTTAATTTATATTTTTATATATTTATTGTATTCGACATCTACCGAATAAAATTAATTATAATATATTTTTGTAATCACATTGGCAAGATTACTAAATAAATAAATAAGTGAATTCGTCTGCTAGACCGTGGCATGAAACTTGAATATTTCGAATTTGCCTTTCACATCCCTTTAAACAGAATACAAGATAGAATTATTATACTGTATGAGTAAAAAAAATATTCTGAAAGTTTTAGCATTAATATGCAAATTTAATTTTCACCCACAATTTAGGTTGCATCAATCAATCACACGTGTAAGTCGCTTTGCTATAAGCAATCGTTCCACATAATGAATTTTGAATAATGTCTAGACTAGATACAGTCATATGTCTGTTGCATGTATATATTGGTTCATAGAATTAGCTATTAATATGCACTTGAATAATATATGCATAATATTGTATAGTTAGGAAACATAAGATAATTACATGAAAGTACTAAATATCGATTTAACAAATAAATATTGCATGCTACATGTTGCTTAAAATCGCGATTACAAGTCGAAATGATATTAAATACAGCTCAAGTGGAGGCCTGTGGATATTGAGCTTTTAATCAGTTATCGCAAATCGATTGAGAAATTTGAATAACCGCATAAATGTGCTGAAAAAAATGACCTAATAAAAATTGCTATACATATCGAGTAAAAACGTAGTAACTACGGGAAATATTTTCAGTGCAAATATTTTTCTTATACATTCTATAAATTTTCCAATAGTTTTAATAAGTCATATTATTACTGCTTTATATAAATATAGAGAGCATAAATATGTTCGCCTTTTTATGTGAAACCTCTGTGAACTTGAGGAAAATAAATGCCGTTTATAATCATGCATTTTTTACAAAATTGTGGAACAGTCGATATGGCCATATAAGCGTGAGTTATCAAAACTATTTTTATAGCACTGTGTGACCTGTGACCTGAGTGCGCACCTGTGCCACGCTTATCCGCGACCTAAGTAGTCGATCAGGCTAACCTCACGGTGCCGAAATGGACTTCTTATGACGCGATACGCGTGCCAGCGGACAGATGCTATAAAATAGTATACGATACTCGCGTCCTAAGTCGTTTCTCATGGCACGACTCTAACCTCACTCGCTAAAATACACTATTTTCAATTACTGTGTACTCGTGTTCCTCTTATCATTTTAATATTTTTTCAAATTTCAACAATGAGTTTGGAAACCGCTTTAGAAACCAGAATCACACTATATGCTAATATGCCCATCATCATCTCGTGAATATTGGCACAGTTTATTACATTATAATTTAGCAGTTAAGCGCAAACGAACATAATTGTCAATAAATTTGTTAATTTTCGAGCACCGTATGGCACAATTTGGCGCAGTTTAATTGATGTAGTTTATAGTACACTATTGTCAGTTTGGCATACTGTTCTACGATCACTTATATCAATAATAATAATAATCATTTTGTTTTAATAATAAATGACAGTAGTACACCTGGTATATGTTTATTCGTGAGAGTATTGTGCTAAACAGTATACTAATGTCACACCAAACCGTACGCACAATAACGCAAAAGTTTCCGGGAAGTTTATTAATTGAGATTACGTTGAGATTCCGAAAGGTTTACATTCTGCCATTTCTTTTCTGCGGCAATTAGTCGATACAGCCAATAGTAATTTTTATCAGTCTGACTACTCAGTATCCACGAATAAATCCCTCGGCACTAGATGTATATCTCGTGACGATGTTAGCTGTATAGACGAAAAGTGCATATCGTTAAGCTGACTCTAAAAAAAATGTTGATTCGCGCGCGCCTATTGACGTCCAGCGCACGTCTCAGAGCAGCTTGCACCTGCAACTGGCGCCGTCGATCGAGCATCAGACCGCAGCGATGCTGAGCATCCTCGAGCGCTACAAGTGGCACCAGTTCAGCGTCGTCACGTCCCAGATCGCCGGCCACGACGACTTCGTCCAGGCGGTGCGCGAGCGCATCTCCGAGACCCAGGAGAGGTTCAAGTTCACGCTCCTCAACGCCGTGCTCTGGACCAAGGCCAAGGACCTCATGGACCTCATAAATAGCGAGTCGAGGGTTATGCTGCTCTACTCGACGAGGGAAGAGGCCAATAGGATCCTGAGGGACGCCCAGGAGCTCAAAATCACCGGGGAGAACTACGTCTGGGTCGTGACGCAGAGCGTCATCGAGCACCTGCAGCCGAGGCACAATTTTCCCGTTGGGATGATTGGTTAGTTCTTTTCGTTTCCCACTATTTCCACGTGCATGCCACCTTATTAATTGATGTTACGCAAAAATTAGCCAATTTGGAATCAGCAACTATGCTAATCGATGTTCGTACATGGTCGTATATGTTCGAAATTGACGGTCTGAAAACAACGTTCGAACAGGACGTCATTTTATTACTATTCTTTATCATTATTTTATTTTTTTCTAATAAGTGTAATAAGATTCGTTCATCGTAAGGCCATTAATAACGATGTATTATAATGTTTGTTTAATGTTAGTATTTTCAGTTGGACATACTGCAAAGTTTTATACATAAAAGTATAAGTTTTGACATAATTACCTACGTATTTGCATACGTTCCTCCAAATTTTCGTTAAAATTTACACCTATCGCATAGTGTTATTCGCAATCATACGAGGACGTACCGAAACTTATAATGAAATGTACAGTAACGCTCTATAACTAACGTGCGAAGTCGTGTAAGGACTTACTTACATGTGCAGAGATATACGACTTCGTAACTTTTATAACAATAAATTGTCTAGAATTCAAGTAAATACAAATGTTTGCCAGACATATAACTCTCATGCAGTAAGAGTCTTAATTATTTGCAAGCACAGTCAAATTATCTACATAGAAAAATACATCGGCGTACAGATATTTTCAGAAATTTGTGCTCACTTCATTTGAAGAACATGAAAAGCCGCATTTATGTTATTGTGTTGGAAGATTTTATATACTTTTCAGAAATGTGCACCAGTAAGGTACAGAAATTCGATTAAAAACAATACAATTTTTACTTTCATCTAAGGATTTTGGAAACTTTATAAGAAGCATTTATTAAATATTCAACGATTTTTTCTTCCAAATTTATACGACTTGGCCGTACGTAGTAGCTCGAGACGGGAAATATGCAAACGAAGTATTAAATATACCGGCGATCGTAATATGACCCACATCGGTATAATCTATGCGCTGAAAGCTTTTGATATCATAGTACCCCTTTTTCTTTCTTCTTGGATTCGATATTTCATAATTTCAACTTGTGCAGCTTATCAACTTACAAGTTACTTCGAATGTTAATTCTGTCAACGAACTAGAAAAAGTAAAAAATTGAAAGAACGATAACAGAAAAGTTCTTGGGAATCATTGTAGATTAGTAGACAAAATCCTCAATAATTCTTAGTTTTATTAAATTTTATCAATTTTTTAGTTCTTTTATTTTTCTGATTTGAAATCATTATTTGAATAATATTTTTTATCCACAACGAATAATTAAAATAAAATCTAGCAATTTCTTTTTATTTTTTCATAATAGATACTATTACGCAAGTAAGTAACTAAGTGCAACGAACTAAGTGAAACCATTTCATTGTGAAATCAATGTTTTCGAGGCTAATCCTCCCTTATCAAGAGAGTAATCAATTGCTGTAATTTTATTGTTCTTTAACTTTGCATGGACTGTATTTTCTGGAGCCTTAATTGATAAGAGAGGATTATACTCTCTGAAATTTCAGCTTCACAGATATGACTGAAAATGTCAAAAAATGAAAAATGTTGTTGTATTTTTATATTCAATTTATTTGAATAATGTATTAATAATCATTAGCAAGATTCAAGCAGATTTCCATTGAAAACTTTTTTTTTGTGGAATCTTCTCGAAGAGTAATGAAGATGATAGATTTTCGTTTTCTGTAAATCTTTATTTTAAAATATGAAATGAATTTAAAACCAAATTTCACTCATATTTTTTGGACATTTTAAGATGGATCTGATATCTTTATCAAGAATAATTTCACACACATACACTCGCACACACCAAATTTCATTATATCTTGGATATTTTTTAATTAAATACATCAGAATTTTTCTTAAAATTTTTGTTCGTAAGTTATTCACAGATTATTTTTTCACATTGGGAGATTATCGATACTCTCGAAGTGGGATATCCCGTCTCAGAGAGACGGATAATCTCCCAAAATACATGATACTCTTATAGGAATGAAGGATTGAATTCATACATAGAGCTGTACAGGAAGAAACAATTTTGCTGATTTTTCCAGAAATTTTGTTATTATTGATTATTATATTTCTTATGAAGTTTCTATAAGATTTCTTAAATTATTTGATTAGATTGAAAATGAAGGCGAAAAAACAAATTATGTAAAATGATTTTGTCTACTTTTCATTTCTTTTCATGAAAATCAATTTGAACAAAAATGTAATATGGAAATATCAGCTAATAATATCTCAATGTATTCCAAAATAGTTCCACCAAATTGTATGTACATAATTAAATTTCTTGTAATTTTTATCGCAATTAAAAACGATTAAAATTAAAAACCTTTTTTCTATTTTCTTCGAGGTTTTTAAAAGATCTCGAACTCTATGTTTTCGTTTTCATTCGAGTGCAAATGACACTGAAATGAAGCGAAAAAAAATGTATGCCTCATCGATTTTACATAATAAGCACGTGGTGTAGCTAATTTTACAAAATTTTATAAAAAATGTATATAATTTATAAACTTCAATATTGCATAAAGTCTATGTAAAAAGTCTTGCATATACTTTTTATATAGACTTCATGTGTTATTTTTTGACAATATCTGATTTCTCGGCAAAATAGAATGAAGATTCAACTATAATATTTAAAATGTCATAAAATAAATATGCGATTTTACCGCACTGCGATTTGAATAACATTTGAATGATAGAAGTGGCCATGATTATACTTATATTTACAAAAAGAAAATATAAATGTTCGATTTTTGAGATGCAATTATACTTCTTCATAAAATATTTACTTTGATTTTTTCAAACAAATTAAACGTCGTTCTAACCCGATCTGACACGAAATAATAAACTGACAAATTTATTCAGCTGAGCGAGAAAAATTCAGAGCCTTATTATAAATTTTTTGTGAAATTTTATTCCACGAGATGAATAAACGTTTCATAAATTCCTAAAAAGGAATACACGCACAGGGATACTAAAATCAAAAAGAAAATTGTAAAGAGCGGCTGACTTTCCAAAAAGAAAAATGGCAAAAATAAAGTTAGAATAAATCAAAACACAGTTGCCCTCCATCAAACAATAATTAAATTACGAGCGACTTTGAGATATTATTGAACTTCCACGAGATGTTTACGTAGGTACTGCAAGCTCGAAACGATTTGAAACGATGGCTAATTATGCAACGTCGGAGGGTGTACATACGTCTTGGCTTTTCTTCGTAAACTTTACGAGGAAATCAGCTGCTATTTTAATTGGCTTACACGCTCGAGCTGCTCTCAGGGATGTTCGCTTTAGTGGAAACCGTAACGAAGTGTATACCAGCTCTGGAAAAAGAGAAATAAAAACGATCTGAATTACAGGAGTGCACTTCGACACGAGCAGTACGAGCCTAGTGAACGAAATAGCCACGGCAATTAAGGTCTACGCGTACGGGGTGGAGGACTTCGTGAACGATCCTTCAAACTACGGCATCAGCCTCAACACGGAGCTGAGCTGCGACGGCCTCAGCGGCGAATCTCGCTGGAGCACCGGCGAGCACCTGTTCAAGTGAGTCTCTCTCTCTCTCTCTCGCACATCATCGATTTTTCACCGTTTAAACGTTCGCCGCGGCTCCTATTCAGTCATAGAGCTACTCGAAAGCCGGATGAAACATTGAAGCCTCGATTCGCTTTGTCGGCGGGCCGCGTAACTCCCCGAGCGCTGAAACGCTCCATATACTTTATGCACCGCCTGCGCTGCAACGAGCTTAAAACTGGATAACGCGTGTGTCCCCAGGTACCTGAAGAACGTCTCCGTCGAGACGGAGTACGGCAAGCCCCACGTCGAGTTCACCCAGGACGGCGTCCTCAAGACCGCCGAGCTGAAGATCATGAACCTCAGACCCGGAGCCAGCATGCAATTAGTCTGGGAGGAGGTAATCGAGCTCCGCAAAACAGAGAGGCGGACAATTTTCTCGGGGATTTTCTTCGTCAGAAGCTTTCTTCCAGCGCGACGGAGAAAAACAAATGGAGCCCGCTTGTTTTTCCCCTCGCCGCCTTGGTTATATAGCTGGGGGGATATCGAGGATATAGTCGAGGCGAATAACCCGCTCTTGCAGTAACTGAGTTGTCGATGTTGCCGCCGCCCGCGCCTGCTGTTGTTCGGAAAAGTTGGCTCGATCTCGTCGCCTCGATTCGCGGGCCAATCTAAATAATGCCCTGGGTCTCAACTTTTTTTCTCTCGCGAGCTTACAACGCGCTCCTATAAGAATTTTTATGCCAGCGCACTCGCGCGGCTTTAAATATTTATGAAACTGCGCCCGCGCGCGCCAAAGGAAAATCGGAAATTTGTTGAACCGTGTGTTTTTGACTTACGACGAAATCATGTAAATTTATGTTGTACCTTATACTTTCCGATGGATTCAAGGGGGTTGTTGAAAGCACGGGATGAAGTCGGATATGCGGGTATAGCTTGCAAAAAAGAAAATGCCAACCGGTTTGGCTGAGTACCATCGTCTTTGAGTTTTCAGGAAATTTTTGTACCTATAGCTACCATAAATCTCAATTTTTCACTAGTTACGTAGACTACGTTGCTGGAAAAAGTGAACGAATATTTCTTATTCGGCTCAAAGAATAATTTGCACTCGTTGTGAGGGGAATTCCCCAATGCATACAAATTCTATTTTATTAATTAACTGTGACGAGGATATTGATAGTATATCGTGCAACGGGTATGGAAAGGATTTATTTGCAAAACGAGAGATTACGTGTACCGCAGTTCCATACGATATTTTCTACCACGAGAGTCTAAGAACACGTAACGGAATTTCGATATTTAGGTTACAGAGCGTCATAAAAATAATTAAATTTTGAATCGAGTCGTTCCGCTTAACAAAAACTGAAAGTTGCCAACTCGGTATATTAAAGAAAAGGAAGGTAATTTCGTTGCTCTCCTCGCGGTACGTTCGTTTCTCCTGAAAACTTAAAAAGTCTCGTCATTAAAATTCTCCCAGCGCGATATAGTACTTAAGCTGCGGGGGATCTAGGAGCTGAAAAAGCTTCCGCGGTGTGTCTCGCAAACGGAAAGGAAAATGTCATTCCCGCGTGCGAGGCAGTGCAATTAAAAAAAGCTCTTGGTCGCCGCTCACGTTTGCGCAGATCGGCACCTGGAAGTCCTGGGAGAAGGAGGGAAAGAAATTGGACATTAAAGACATCGTGTGGCCGGGCAACATGCACACGCCGCCACAGGGCGTCCCCGAGAAGTTTCACGTGAAGATCACGTTCCTGGAGGAGCCGCCTTACATCAACCTCGCGCCCCCGGACCCCGTCACCGGCAAATGCCTCATGGAGCGCGGTGTCCACTGTCGCGTCGCCAAGGAATCCGATCTCCAAGAGTAAGCGCCGAGACATTTTTTAACGAGGCTCACGGTCTCGACTAGCCCCTACACGTATATATACACTCTGCCGCTACATGCTCGCCTACATTCCCCCCCTTGACAAATTGGGGATTTCGTCGAGGAGAGTGTCGTTTCACTCCGCTGCCGGGGATAATACCGCAGAGCTTGCGACAGAGGCAAATTCTTTCAAAAATTTTCTTCCATATAGTTGAAAATCTATTCTATGAAAATTGCATTAACATTTTTGAAAATTCAAGGTTGCATCCTTGCCCCTTACGTGATTTTTAATTTTTAAATGTTCCAATTGTCCGCAGATCAATTAATTTGCCATTATAATTTCTTGTCTTATTGTTAGCAAGCCATATAGCGATTGTAAGAAATGGTGGGGTGAAAAAAATACTTGGATCTCAGCCAATACAACAAATTATTCAAATCAAAGAGAAAATTTTCAAACGCTACGACTGCTTCTTTTTTGTCGAGCAAAGATTTTCTCATCAACGGCTGAATATTTTGTTTGAAACTTTGCATACTGGCGGTAGATGATGCTGAGATAAAGAGCAGCATTCTCTTCGACCTGCGTCATGCTTTACTTTATTGAAATCCAAATATTTTTCCATTGTGCCGTTACTGGCGCTCACCGTGGATATCGATCGAACGACTCCTTGATGCAAAAGTTAAGATTTTATACACTCAGAGAAATACTTATCTATTTAAGGTGAAAATAAATAGTAAACAGCTTGTCAAAAGGTAATTTAGTTGAATGACAAGGGGAAGCAAATTTTCTTTCAAAATCATTTTACTGAAGAGGAATCATTTTCACCAGATAGGTGAAAAGTAACATTTATTTTGTTAAAATTTTATTATTTTTAAGGGAAAAATAAAATCTCCTTGTAATAAAGGTTAATTGCGCGAAAAATTGTTATTACGCTATTGTAAATTTGCATCAAAATGACTCTTTCGCATCGCTTTTTGCAACAAGAGCGAGGATCAATTGTAAAAGGATTCTTTTTAATTACCCTTTTGGAATCACGAGAAATTAAAAATGAATCCTGAAAAAGGAAAAATTTGTTGGTTTCAAAAACCTGGTATATAAATGTCGAATTCAATGTAATTTTTGTTCATTCTAAATGACTGTCCCCGCGCACGGAAGCAAATGGATTTTCCTCAGAAGATAGCTCTTTTGTTTTGAAAGTATCATTTATCTAAGTGCGATCTTGCATTAGCATATAGATATTCTCCAGAACTAGGGAGATCTCCTTTAAAACCGCGTAGGAAAAATTTTTAAGCGATTCCAGGCGGACTATTACATTGCTGTCAGTGCGCTCCCTCGAGGCCTCGCTCTAACTTCCGCTCCAGCCACTAAAGCTTTGACTTTGACTTTTTGTACACAGGGCGGATCTGCAGACGGCCCAGCGTAATGGGAGCACGTACCAATGCTGCAGCGGCTTTTGCATAGACCTGCTGCAGAAATTCTCCGAAGAAATGGGATTTACTTACGAACTCGTTAGAGTCGAGGACGGCAAGTGGGGCACGCTCGAGGTGAGTTTGTCAATGTGTCGAAACTTACTTACATGCCCCAACCCAACCCAACCCCCCTAGCTCCACACTACTTCTCCTCATACCGTGCTATATATTGCCGAAGGTACTGAGAGGCTTTTCCATTATACGCTCGTCGCGCCCGCGACTACTTAGCCCCTCCTCGATACGCCTCTTTGACAATGTCATTAGTTAACATACTTATTAGTCTTTTTTTCCTCCTCTTTTCTCGTAGTCGATGGGAGGCTGATCGATAGACGTACTTAGCGAGTACTTTTTAATTTGATTGAAGATCGATAGAGCCTCAAATTTAATCACAATTTCCAATTTCGCGCCTTTGTTTAGCAGACGAGACAAAGACTTTAAGTTGCAGCACACGATAAAAACTACCGAAATCGAAGATAAGCTTACCGCCTCTATTATATGTACTAATCTATCATTTTATAAAGTTTTGGCTTCATATTTTAATATCTTGTGGATTAAATGTTGAATAGTGTTCAGAACCCACATTAGTCTCTAATTATATTAGAATTGTAATCGGTTGAATCTTCGCAAAGTTGCAAAGTATTATAAAACGGAAGAAAAATTTCTCCTACGTTATTATAATCTAATTTCTATATGATTAATTATAAAAATATAGTTGTTTCTTCGTCTATAAATTATAGTATGTATGAAATTTGAATTTTGAATTCAATTATAAACATATAAAATTGCCATGCTAATTCCTCAACAGAAAAAGAAAAAGCTAGTGAGCTGCTTGCAAGAAGTTTATAATTTAATGCATTCAATGATTCTTGTACATAAAATTTGTTATTAAATCAGATTTTTTTTCGTTATTTTTGCAATTACATCTTTATACAGATTATTTTTCTTTTACAATGAAAATTTATCAAAACTATTCAATAAGTTTTATATCATTAAACATCACAATTTTTTCGCTTATTTAGAGTACAGAAAGAATAAGAGAATTTTAAGTTAATACTTATTGCCAGTGATTTTTTTACAAAATTTCCCTTTCTTAAATAAGAATATAATCCAACTTGACTCCCTCCATTTTCGCAAGAATAAAAGTCAACTTCCACTTTAGCTTTATGCGTCAGCTGAGTAAGCCGTGTCATATAGAACGTTTTACCGACCGCCAAAGCAGACTCGAAAATTCGCATATACTTGTACCTTACATAAATTTATCTTTTTTAAATCCTTAAAATACTTTAAATTAATATTTTTCCAGATTCTAGTCATAACTCTGCAGTTCAAAATGCATATTTAATTGATTTTGATGTTTATTTATTTTTGATCCCATAAAACGTTTCGAGTATTTTTTATGAAGTAATTTACTACATTTTTTATAAAATTAAATCTCTTCAAACTTATTCCTAAATAAATATAATTCTGTGGCTTACAGGAAGAACCACTTAAGTGACATTTTCGTGTTTTCGAGAAAAAGCGATTTCAATGTTTGGAGTAATACGTAAGATCGAAATGTCAGAGAAAAAATCTAAGTATTGGCTCATTTGATAAGGTATCTGATACGAATACAACTGTAGTATTACATTTGTAAATAGTAATAGTCTTTCTCGACGCGCAAGCTAAACAAATTACTCGAGTTAAGTTGTCCTACGGGAACTTTGCAGATAAGTGGTTGTGCGGTCACTTTCTTTGAGGGCTCGTAACTAATGCAATTTGCGATTAAAAAAATTCGGGCGGGGTATATTTTTAAAGTTTAACTCATGCCCTTTCTAATGGTGACAATGAGAAAAAACGGTTTAAAGGAAAGAAGCATGGTTTTTCCACAATTTTTTTTTTTTCATTCGAGATTTCAAGAACGTTTTCATTTGCAATGTATCTGGAACCCCTCTAACTAATGGAATAAATGTTCAAACCTAAAAGATACGTGATTTGGGGGTTGATTTTGAACCTCGGTGTCGTCAAACTGGCGCATATTATAATTGAAATTTTTTTACGAAGACTTTTACAAATTTTTTATTCAGAAACCACGCACTTTTGGAAAAAAATTTCAAGAGTAATAAGTTCTTAGAATCAGCTAAGGAATACGTACGAATTTTATCAGAGCGATTCCAGAAATTTTTTTGTTGTTCCAAAAAATTTTTAAATTAAAAAAAACCGACGAATATATCAATATAGGTAATTAGATATATGTTATACAGCTTTAATGTACTCCCCACGGTGTATCTCGCACAAAAATAAAAAAAACGAGTGCACTTAAGTGGTTCTGCGGTAACATTTTTACGAGAGACGCAGTTAAATGATTATGCCATCGGCTGGCATTTAAAATATTTGTGCATTTCGGAAATCCTACTATTGTACAATGAAAAAGGCTAGTAAGAGCACCTCGAATTCGACATGGAAAAATTTTTCGCAAAATGTCACTTAAGTGGTTCTTCCTGCAAGCCACTGATATAATCAGCTGATTTTAATACGCGTTTATACTTCATTATTGGATTCAAGATTTATTCTCTTCTTTAAAGAAAAAGGAACCTGATCCATGGCTGTATCCATAGCACCAAAATGAAATTCTATAAAATATTTAAATCTTTGTTCTTTATGCTAGTATAAAACAAATTATCTGTATTGTTTTACAAGCAACAGTTACAAATTTGTTGTGGTGGCATAGAAAATTGTCCAGTATGATCAATGTGATTACATTGGATGCTTTTCCTGTTCAGAGAACTATTACACGCAGTATTAAATTGCACAATTGATTCAATTTCGTTTCTCATTGCGATAGGTATATTATCAGTAAAATTATGAGGTCGCAAACGGTATAATTATAACAAATAATGAAGGGCATCGAATTCACATAGGATATATAATATATAAGGAAGAAAAAGAATAATTTATTTAGCGTTAATGACATCACAAATCAGAGGGAAATACGGTCGGTTAACCCCGATATTTATGAAACACTTACCGCTCCAACCGAAGCAATCTTCCAGCCGCTCGATGGGACGTAACGAGTGAACAATGCTTAAATAAATCCAGGCCGATATAAAATTTAACGCCCCCGCTCTAAAGCGGGAAGATTTATATTCCGCAAACTGTGAGTATACGGCTCCTCCCCTAAAATTCCTTAGGGAGCCGCGAGGTCGCGGTGTGTGTTTGCCTCTGTGTCCATATAGACGATACTGGCTTTGACAAAAGCTCGAGCTTTTGATAGATATTTTTACGGTTCGCGGGACAGAGAGCTGTATCTTTAAGTCCGGCTTATTGAGACTCAGAGCCGCGTATACGGGAGAGCCCGACTACTTTACTGTGTACTTCATTAAGCTTTATCCGGGAAATTGGTTTTAGATAGGAGGGCGCTATATACGAGTTTTTCCAGTAACGAAATTTCATCGCTGCCATGTGGCCTTTCGGCCTTTTTGTTTGCTTTCTATACGCACGCTAACTATTATGGCGAACCGGCAAAAGTTGTGTGGCACGCGCATAAGAAGAAAAAAAATTGAAATACAAAATGGAGGAAATTCTCAAAGCAAATTCAAGGATAAAACGATTCTCTTGAGTTCGGAATGAAAATATTTTTGATCAGCTTATCAAAAGTCAATTTCTTTGACCGGAAAGATAACGAAATTACCACAGAAGCTGATTTTATTGAAAGGGGATCATTTTCATTCGAGAGGAAGACTTTCTTAGAAAAAATTAATAGACAATTATATTTTATTACAAGATTATTATTTTTAAGGATTAAATCTATAGGTTAGAAAATTCTGTTGCTAAAAGTTGTGTTGGATCTATAAAAGAATCGCTTTTTATATCATAAGGATTAAAATAATTCTTTTTAGTCGATAAAGATAAATTGTGTGCTTGAATGAAAAGAAAAAAACATTTCGTTAAAAAACAGTGTGATTGGTAATGATTTTTATTCAAAAATATCTTTTCCCTCAGAGTATGTTAGTAACATTTCGCACAAATAAGTAATAACTTAACAGATGCCTTACGTCATGAGTTTCCTTGAATTGATTTTTTTATCATATTTATTTTATTATCAATCAAAAGTTCTCAGACATATTTAAGTTTTACGTATATAGATTACTTAATTTTGAGTAATACAGCTTGTTAATTAAGATAATTAAAATAATGAGATTCGAAGTAATACGATAACGCGAAGTATAACTGCTCAAAGTTTCACCTGGCTCTTCGGACGCCGTCTATCAAGTGAAAAACTGCAGGTGGGTCCTTTGAATTTTACTTTGCAGAACGGCAGATGGAACGGACTGATAGCGGATTTGGTTAACCGGAAGACCGACATGGTGATGACGTCGTTGAAGATTAATTCCGAGAGAGAAGCGGTTGTTGACTTTACGGTGCCTTTTATGGAGACAGGAACTGCCATTGTCGTCGCCAAGCGGACAGGAATTATATCACCGACGGCATTTTTGGGTTAGTCGCCGTCTCTGCGATTCGCAAAAAGCTTCGAGAGCTCCTCTATTGCATCTTCAGATATGCACTTTATACATTTGTCATATATATTATACATGCCATACCTATTACATACACATACTTTCCACTAGTAATGCATTTTGCGGTTTTTATCTCATAACATAGTGAATCGTTCTTTCCTTAAATATATACGTATATCTTGGTTATTATTCAGTAATTGTAACGAAGAGTCTGTGGTACATCTATATATTAAACGAAAGATTAAAAGCAGAAAGTTAAAAAAGAAGAGCGAGCGAAAAGAACCGTTAAAACAAGCACAGCTTACAGTTCGCGAGCTTGCAATTTCTCCGCGTTCCGACGTACACTCAAGCCGAAGGGCAGCGGGATCAGCATTTTTCCTCATCCGTACGAGGCAGCGTATTGACATATTCATGTGTAAAGTTTGTGTACTTAGACGTCGAACTTTTTCGTCAGGCGTCACGCGCGTGAGGTACTTATAGCAGAAAGAAGCGGAAGCTCGGAAACTCCGAGATTCTGCGAGAGAAACACATAAGCCTCTTACTCTTCAAGTTAATTTCGCCCCATACGCAGATAGTGTGGGCGAGTGGTGAGAGAGGCGTCGGCGCCGGGCAATTGCAAACTCGAAGAATGTTGCTGATTAAAATTTGACAACATAAAGGCAGCTGCAGCGAGAGAAAGGCTTTGTACAGTGGAGCCCTACCTCGCGAGCGCTATTCGCACGCTGTTATAGTGCACTTGTATTATATTACGAACCTAGAGCGATAAAGTGTAGAAAGAGACGCTGCGCGGCTCGAGACTGTATGTGCGCAGCAGAATGAGCGCGTGAAAAGTGCCTTTTAACGTGTGACCGTCAGTCGCCGTTACACACCCGCTGAATCGTATCTTAGTGGTGAAATCACGCGATGCAGTTATGTACGATATTGTCCTCTGTGATACTGATACTCACATCATCAGCTGACTCGATTCTCGCCATAATATCACGTGTTTCAATTCTCATAATATTCTTGCTGTCCATACCATAATTCATGTCACACGATAATTTTATCAAGATTCATTGCATACATGATATTAATACTGATGATGGTATTGTGTGATATTAATTAATTATCGTAATACATTACATGCCGATATCATCGTTATCACATTAATTGCAACACCTGTGGACATTTTTGCTAATTATTATAGCATTATGAAAAATAAAAATGTGAAAAAATTTATTTCGTGTGAACGCAGAAATTTTAGTTGGAATATGGTGAGAAAATTGTTGGAAAGTTGTTTAGCTCAGATAAAGTTCGAAATTGAGCTATTCGCTAAACTTGAAATAGAGTTTTTTCTTTATCCATGAAAAATGTTTCAACTCTTCGAATCAAAATACTGCACTCGCGCGAAAATGGCAGTTGCATAAAACGTTTTCCAAAAGGAAATTTCATTTCTTTAATGTGCAGTCTGTCTGGCATTTTACGGCGAGTGAAAAATCCATCGATAAGAGGCACACTGAGCAGCTGTGGCTGAAAAACTTCAAATACGGTTTTAACAGACTCAGATGAAAATTTCAGAATTTATTATATAATACAGGTTTTGATAGTTAACTTTTTTGACATTTCAACAATAACCAGATGCTATTATAAAATGTAGATATGAGCAGGCGCAAGATCAAGATTGATATCACGGCATAAAAACATGAAACAGCACCTGTCATGTGATTTGATCACGTGATATATTTGAGCAGGGACGCTATTGTATACCTTGAGAGAAGATACATGTCGCACGCAGTCTCGGGCCTCGCGAGACGCCTCGAAAAGTTTTTTCTCGTAACTTTTTGTCTTTTCAGAACCGTTCGACACCGCTTCCTGGATGCTCGTTGGCTTTCTGGCTATACACTCGGCTACCTTCATGATTTTCCTCTTCGAGTGGCTCTCGCCATCTGGCTTCGGCAATAACGATTCCTCGAGCTCGAACCGTAATCCGGTATCTTTCATTCCATTTCGCAACTTCTTTTTCTTTCGTATCATCGATCCTCCTTATTATGGAACCTGCATTCTATATCCTTTTTTATTTGTACTACGACTCTGGCAGAAAAAGTAACATCTTTCTTTTCGTCGATTAATCAGTGTCGTTATAAGTATGAATTATTTACGATATGCATATTTTTTAGTCAGTCATTGACAATAGAATATAGAATACACGAAGAAAAATTGTGATAGTTTTGCGTATTTACCTTCAAATATTGGATGTTTCTGCCAGGGTTACACACTGATTTCATATACTCTCTTAATTTCAAATAGTGAAAAAATGATAAAAATTATTGTAATTATATAATTCAGTGACTTTGCGATTTGCAACAAAGTGTTTTTTAAATATTGAATAGCAGATTTATTTCGTTACTTGCACGTCAGAAAAAAGTATTTTTAAAACATATTAGCACGGACAATCATTACCCTCTCGGTAAAATTTCACTATTTTAATATGTATCTTTTGTTATAAACGTGACACTCAATTGTAAGCGTTCGTCGTTAACCCATTTGCAGTTAAATTTCGAAATTTACACAGTTGTAAAGTATATTTATTTTATAGACCACTGAACATGGTTTGGACTTTGTTAAATACTCTCTTTGATGTTGAGAATGACTAAATAATTTTATCCACATAATATGTCACATTATTTTTTTAAATATTTGTCTTTAAAGTTTTATATATTTAGATTGAACAAGTATATATGTCAAGTCAAAATTTGGGTCAAATTTTGTTGAAAAGCCAAGAAAGATTGAAAAAAATTTGAAAATTTAGAAAGGTATAGTTTATTACGAAGTAAAATTTTATTACATAAATCGTACGTGGTCACAAAATTTTTACTGGCCAATCTAGGCTTTTTTTAAAAATTGCTGCAGTGAAATGTTTCAATCTCGCGCAATGTTTCTCCCCCTCTCTCTCTCCCTCTCTCAAGTCTTGAGGATATTTGATTCTTGAAATATTTTCTATCAATGTTTTGATGAAGAGTACTATAATGAAAAATGAAGTTTGCACGTGACACGACGTTACATTGTATTTTAAAAAATAACTTTTCTAATTTTGCCTTGACTTTTATTTTTCGACAATCAGCATCACAGATATTCGGATTTGTCAATTGAGGAGAGCCGTATAAACTTAAAATCTAAATATTTTTGCGCAACTATACCTTGATCAGTAGTATTTTTACGAAATCGGTCATCATATAACACACCGTGAAATTTAGTTGATTGTCCGTATTTAATCCTGTATCATATAAAGGTTTATTTAGTAATTCAAGTGTAGCGAAAAGTGACTCCTAGGTTCACACTTCAGACAATTTTCCATTGAGACTTTCGAGCACAGAATATATAGTTTCCCCTATTTGAAATCAAGAGAGTAAGCTCCTACGCTGCACTGTCGCTCTTTTGTCTTCTTGCCGAAGCCTCGACAACAGCGACGACTCAATAAGTATATACCGAGCTGAGCAGTCGTCGGAATAAAAAATTGAGCGCATGTTTTTCCCGAGCAAACTTCATTGCGACTACTCAGCTCATCACCTGCGTTCTCTGTGTATAAATCTTCCTCTGCGCGCGCTCCACGTCTATTTACACGCTTCGAACGCAAAGCTCGCGCGAGCACGTAAGCCGCACATCATGAATTCGCCTGTAAACGCACTGCATCTTGCAAAAAGCACGCCTCAGCCCTGTGTAACTGTCAGTCCTTGATGATGAAAAAGAAACCAAAAAAAAAAAAAAAAGAAATTTATTGCAAACGAAGTGGCGGTACAGCAATGTACATATACCGATATAATACGTCGGTGGCCGACTGGTAACGTATTTTGCACTGCATAATTCATAGATCGAGGCGAGAAAAGCCAAAGGCTCGTCGCCCTCGCTTAGGGAAGAGAAGTCTTTTGCACTGTCCGCAGAGCTGCTCAATTATGAGACGCTGCTGGGCATACGCTTCCGGGCGCGACCCTTTGAGCTTTCCTCTCCCTCTCTCTCTCTCTCCCTGGCTTCTTCTCTTTCCTCGTCGCGCGCGCTCCACCCGAGATACTGTTTATTTGATTTTGCTTTCTCTTTTTTTCCTTCGAGGGCTACTTTTATACAGCGTCCACGCTCCATCTGTTTTATTCAAGAGCTTTTTCTGTAAAATCCAATTTCGTTCGGCTATCAGGTAAAAACGAATCGTGCGTTAAGTAACGAAGTCGATATGTGCGCGCAACCTTGTAAGAAATAATACAATTTTAGCGGATAGTGTGGGGAAGGGCTTTTCTACATTCCTTGAAGGAAAAGACTCTCCGAGTATGCGCAATTCTGATTCTTTTTAATGCTTAATTAACCCGAATTTTTTGCGTGTACGCTGAAAGTTGAGCATTTACTTTTATTATTTTAATAATGTTTATTATCGCAGAAATGAGTGTAAACATTTTGATATGTTCAATTTAAATTTCGCATTATGAGTGTAAACATATGACTCATTAATTTTTAAGCCATTATAAATGTAGAATATGTTAATAATACTGCACAAAAAATTAAATAGCGAATTTGTGTTGAACTTGAAAATATAAACAATTCATATCCACAACGTTAACATCATCAATCAATCATCACAAAGTTAACATTATCATTAATAAATTTACTTTTATATTTGCAATACTTATTATTATATGTAAAGTAATGAATTTTGATGGATCGCTCAACCTTTAAATACGGTACTGAATAATGCTTTTTCATTTTTGAATTTACATAATCTCAAAATTGAAACTTTTCGATATATCTCAAATATATTTTTAAATATAATGAATTCTTTACAGTGTTAGCTGCGAGCATATACTTATTAAAAAAAGGCAATTGTTCTGGATCAAGTTTTATGTCATTCTCACCTAAAAACCGCAACTTTGAGATGATTTTAGCCTGTCGGGATTTAAAGTACAGTTCAATACTGGCACGTAAGGTGATTTTTACCTTCCGTGACGTTTTTCGCGCGAACGAAGTTCCAGTAAATAAACACCTTCCACGCATAGCACCTCTATATAGAAATGTACTGTTATACTATGTAAAAAGAAAAGAACTATTACAATAACCTTTTAAATAATCCGTTGATGATTGATTGATGTAATAAAATATTGCGTTCTATAATTGAAAATAATAAGGATTGTTAATGCGAATCAGTTTATCATACGAGATGTCGTGTGAGCTTGACTATGAGCGCTCATATCATTTTTCATACGACTTTTCTTGTTAGAGTGTGTATGCGAACTCTGTTATCATAATATCACCTTTTATAATCGCTTTCGTATTTGCTGTTGCATGAGCTATCATTGTTGTCATCTGATTTTATGTTACCTTCAGGTGAACAGAAAACTCATACAACGCTCACATGGAAATCCATTATTGTTATGAAAGCAATCACTCATTATATAGTTTTCGTACAAAGCAATAACATGCGCAGAGTTTCCACATGAGCGATCGCGTGAGGAGTTTTAGCAGAGTGCGCAGCACTAAAACAAATGAAATAAGACTGAAAGCGATACTCAATCGTGACAATTTCCTACCTACAATCCCGAGTTTATTCAGCGAAACTCGGCGGCGAGTCTTTTCCCTTTAAGGATCAACGAACCCGGTGCGGGGAAACAGACTGCACAGCGCTGTGCGCTTGCCTCGGAAAATTCGAATCACGCGCGCCGAGGCAAAAATAGAGGAAGAAAAATGCGTATAGCCAGGAGGAGTAGAGCCTAAGTGTGGGAGAGAAAGACGCAGAAGCTGCGAGCGAGCGCAAGCGGTCCACGCGGGAATCTATATAGAAACAGCAAACAGTGTGGTCGCGCTGACGCTCGGCGCACGCGGTAAAAGCTCATCTTGAGAACGAAGATTAATTTGCGCAGGCTGCTGGCACCTCGCTGAGACATCGATTCTCCCTCTGCCGAGTCTACTGGCTGGTCTGGGCCGTCCTCTTCCAGGCTGCCGTTCACGTTGACTCACCTCGAGGATTTACGGCGAGGTACAACACCGTCTTGCACTGCTATGCGCACCCAGCTCAACAAACAAATAATCAGAATTACCCGCGGCGAGAACAGCCCCCGCCACCGGCGCTTTGCGCTCAATCGATATATACCCTAGCTCGCGTCTCCGACAGCCGCGCGCATACACGAGAGAAATGCAGCGCACTGGCCGCACTTGCGCGCTATATACCCATCTTCTCTGTTGCGCTGAATTATAAGCGAGACGCCTAATGCTTCCGGAGCGTTATAATTGCCGACCGAGTGTGCGCAACAGGTGCTTCAACTTTTTCAAAAATTCAATTAACATTCTATCGCCGCCGAGCCATAGAATCGCTGCGGCTGTTCTCGAGAATCGGTGCCTTCTATTATATTTGAGTCATTCCATGAGATACTGGAAACTTCTGGGGGCCTGGACTACCAAAAAATTTTGGGTAGGGCACACTTACCAGACCTATTTTTTCTGATTTCTGGGACCCCTCCGAATAAGAAACCGTGCGAGCTGCATCATTATCGGTTGCCACCCGGCTTTCCGATCGAAAAAACCCAAAAATCTTTATACATTTTCTTTTGCATTTTTACTGTCGAGAGTATTATTTGTGTACTGTGAATCCTATAGGACTTGGCACTATACTTTATATATACAGAACGAAAGGGCAGCTCAAGAGCTTTAAATCGAGCCTAAAATTTTTAAAATCGGATGTTCCGCTCACGAGTTACGCACGCTTCAATACTCCTAACTCTTTATAGGGCTCTCGCCAAACTAATCGATTTTCACTTTTTTTTTCAAATCCTCGAAACTTTTGACCCAGTGACTCGATTTTAAAGTTTAATAGCTTAAATTAAAGCTTTTTTCCTCAACTTTACGATTTTTAGGTCCAAAATTGATTTTTCTTATCTATTGAGCAGCTATATATATGCGTTCAGAAAACCAATCCGCTTTAGAAGCATATATATAGATCAACAGATAAAAAATTTTTAATTTAGACCTAAAAACCAAAAAGTAGAGGAAAAGAGCTTTAATTTGAGGTATCAAACGTTAAAATCGAAGCATTGGATCGACAGAAATAGGGATTTGAAGAAAGGGAAAAATGTCTGGTTTTTGGAAAAATCGAGCTATATCGTGAAAGTCAAACCGAACCACTTTTTTCAAATGGTCATAAATTTTGATCGAGTAATTCGATTTTGACATTTAATAGCTTAAATTAAAGCTATTTTCCTCAACTTTTTGAATTTGAAGTCAAAATTTAAATTTGATATATAGTGTGCTATATATATGCTTTCAAAGAACTAATCGGCTTTAGAAGCATATATATAGCTCACTACAAAAAAATATTTGGATCAACAAAAAAGCTGAGGAAAACAGCTTTAATTTAAGCTATTAAACGTCAAAATCGAATCACTCCATCAAAATTTATGACCATTTGAAAAAAGTGCTTTGATTTGACTTTCACGAAATAGCTCGATTTTTCCAAAAACCAGACATTTTTCCCTTTCTTCAAATCCCTATTTCTGTCGATCCAATGCTTCGATTTTAAATCTAATTCTAGTCTAAATTAAAAATTTTTTATCTGTTGATCTATATATATGCTTTTAAAGCGGATTGGTTTTCTGAACGCATATATATAGCTCAATAGATAAGAAAAATCAATTTTGGACCTAAAAATCGTAAAGTTGAGGAAAAGAGCTTTAATTTAAGCTATTAAACTTTAAAATCGAGTCACTGGGTCAAAAGTTTCGAGGATTTGAAAAAAAAAGTGAAAATCGATTAGTTTGGCGAGAGCCCTATAAAGAGTTAGCAGTATTGAAGCGTGCGTAACTCGTGAGCGGAACATCCGATTTTAAAAATTTTAGGCTCGATTTAAAGCTCTTGAGCTGCCCTTTCGTTCTGTATATATAAAGTATAGCGCCAAGTCCTATAGGATTCACAGTACACAAATAATACTCTCTACAGTAAAAATGCAAAAGAAAATGTATAAAGATTTTTGCGTTTTTTCGATCGGAAACCCGGGTGGCAACCGATAATGATGCAGCTCGCACGGTTTCTTATTCGGAGGGGTCCCAGAAATCAGAAAAAATAGGTCTGATAAGTGTGCCCTACCCAAAATTTTTCGGTAGTCCAGGCCCCCAGAAGTTTCCAGTATCCTGTGGAATGACTCATTTACGCTGAGCGGATGAGACGAGCCAAAACCCATGGCTGATTTTCTGCACCTTCAAAATGTCATAAATTTCTTCTGCTCACTACCTTCCAGAATTTTTTCCGATTTTTTCCTCCCTTCGAGCTACAGATGGTCAACGTTGCGATTTTAAGCACTTTTTTTTCATTTTCAAAAATTCATAACTTCCGAGGGATGCGTAGTCTACTTTTGAAAGAAAATTTTCTTTAGTTACAAGAACAAATACTTCCAATATGATATGTATACGTTTCAGCGCAGCTTTATGTGCAATGTATAGACATTTAAATTCTAAATTTTCAAAATTGTAAAGATAGCTTTTTTTCAATACAAAAGTATCTGGACACGTCCCAATACGTGAACCAGCGTTTAGACCACGCGTAAAATTCAAAATATCACTTGTCTTGAAAAAAAAATTCTAAGACGAAAAGTATTCTTGAGATTTTTCTTGATTTCGCTTCATTCCAAGCTAAAAATCGATGAAAATGTCGAACTTTAATTGTAAATTTTGTACTAAATATAAAAAGTATTCTGTGCATTTTGAACGTAAAACACATTGTCCTCAAGAGCTATGAGTTTTAGAAAATTTGCAAAAATGAAAAATATGCTTAAAATCCCAACATTGACCAACTGTAGCTCGAAAATTAATGAAGGAAAATATCTGAAAAAATCCGAGAAGGCGTATGTCACTGAGTATGAGAAATTTATCATATTTTGGGGCGAAAAAATGTTTGGCCAGACGATCTTGTAGAGAATCATCCATATATATATATTCTCGATATCGATTCAGCGCGAAAACGTTGGCTGGGAAATTTATACATAAGATATAGTATAGCTATCGTCGCGAGAAAACTTTTTCATACTCTGTCCAATATTTTTTTTACGAGTTCGCCGCGCATACGAGGAAGAGGGTGGAAAAAAAATTTTCAGGCCGTAAGGGGCGAATCGTAAAAAGTTATGACCATAACAGAAATTCAGACTTTGATGCAGTGTTTGAATAGCTGATCATTCTTTTTTACACGCGGGGGGCGAAAGCATTTTTCTGGGTTCGATCAATTAGTTTCAATTCGTTGATAAGACATTGCAAAATCCTGGATAGTTACTTCGTAACAGTGTACGTTTTAAATAAGTCATTTATTCTTACAAAAAACAGATTTTTAGATTAATATTTTCTTCGTACCAATGGCATGAATTACCATTGCAATTTTTTTTTTGTTTTAAATACGAAGACTAAATAATTTTACGCTATCAATGTCTATGTTAGAATCTTGAATTAGTAATATTAAAGCAAAGCCAAAGTCAAATAACAATGCAAATTTCTCAACACAAGACATAGTTGCTCTCCAGAATATAATTATCTACCATATTTCGCCTAGTTTAAAGCTTCTATATGTAAATATCTCGAGGAATGACATATGAATAATATTTCAGAATCACGTTATTCAAATTTCATTTGGAGAGACATTTAAATTTTAACTTTTCCAACTCTGTGAAATGGTGGATAATTATGTACCGGAGAGCGACTACTTCTCGCTTTTTCGAAATTTTGTTTTTACCGTTTGTTATAATTAAATTAACAACCTTTTCGTCGGCTGCATTGTACCGCGAACTTTGAATTTTTAATTAAATTTAGCATCCCCTTAAACTATTTAATTGATTTAACAAAACAGCTTTGGAACGTATGCGGAGTTTTAGAACTAACAAAATTACATCAGATTTGAAATTCAAAGGATGTATACCATCTATATTTATAAAATAAATATAATCCGAGAGTACCGTATAATAATTGAACGTAACAATGTTTTGAGTATATTCTTTAAAAACTTGTTTTCGCACGCGTGCTTTGGGCCTACCGAGTCTATGCAGCTCAATAGACAATACTTGTCCTCTTAGCTGGAATGGAGATCAAATTCTTCAAGTTTTAGCCGAAAACATGGCGCGAAGGTCTGACGCTTTCCTTGTGAGTATATCACAAGCGAATATCTCAAGCGCCAAAACTTGGAAATTGAATATCTCGCTAACTAGACCCCCTCACGCAGGCTTTCATAAAATTTCAACCAATAAAATGCGCGACAATATAAAATTTTAACTAAAGTTATGTGTTCACAACTTTTTACGCTCGGCGCAATTTACGATCCGAAAATAATTTTCCCCCCTTTCTCTAGACGACACCCTGAAATCTGAGAGAATGTAAAAGTGCAATTGAATGAAAAAGTAAAAAAAAAAAAAAAAAAATATTGAACAATCGGACGCTCGACGCACCTCCGCAGATTCATGACGAACGTGTGGGCCATGTTCGCCGTGGTCTTCCTGGCCATCTACACCGCTAACCTCGCCGCCTTCATGATAACGCGCGAGGAATTCTTCGACTTCACGGGCGTCGACGATCACCGGCTGGCCCGGCCAGCCTCCCACAAGCCGATGATAAAATTCGGCACCGTACCCTGGACCCACACCGACAGCACTCTCGCCAAGTACTTCAAGGAGATGTACGCCTACATGAAGAACTACAACAAGAACAGCGTCGCCGAGGGCATCGAGGCCGTTATCAACGGGTATGGCTTTTATCTCTGCTCTCGAATTACCGCGCGTTAATTGGCAAACTCCCGCGCTAATTTCGCGCGGTGACGACGTCGCGCCTCGCGGGCATTAAAGGGCAGCGCGCATCTTTTGCCGTTACACGGATTTTTATCGGAGCCGCAAATTTCCGCGAGAGCTTCGCAAAGGAAACTGTGTCAGCTTGGCCGTTATTTCTGAAGAGAGAGAGAGAGAGAGAGAGAGGGGGGGGAGTAAGAAGTTGAAAAGGGAAGTTTTTACTGTCGACTCGTAGTTGCGGGGCACGTTTTTTATAAGCGACGCCGGTGCTGTTACGACGCCAGCACTTGTCGCCGCGTTGCGCGCCGAATAATATTCTTTCCCGCATATACGCCAACGATACGAATGATCGCGCGGATTGAAATCGAAATTCTTGTTTAATTACGTTAATGCGAGATATTGTAAATTTTTTATTTATTTTCAAAAATTTAGGTTAGAAATTCGAAGTGTTGTGATTGTATGTTCGTACACTTGTTAAAAGTCGCGAAATAGATAAAGCTAGAATTATACCGAACAATCGATTTTCACTAAAAGTTATGATACTGCGTCAGACTAAGTTTTGAATGGTCTTTGAAACTAAGCTTAAATTTATGTTTTTAATAAAGAAACAAAAGTTTGCATTTATTCGCACCTTAACTGGAGTATTTAGCTTTAAATTTTCGCACTATACTTTTACCAGCAGTTTTAATTAAAAAATTTTAAAAAATCAGAATACACTTAGAATTATAATTTTTGAACTTCATTTTCAACAATAAAAATCATTGGAAAATCACCTCAAATATGCGGTAGAAGTAGCATTAGCAATCAGACTACACTTTCTTCTTGTACCAAAAATGAATAAAAAACAAACTGTAATCATTATAAAGCAAAAATTTTATTTGGAATTCGTCAATAAAGTGTCTGTGATAGTAGACTAGTAATTCGGAATGCAGTTTTAGTAGTCGGGACGCAAGTAAATGGCACTAATAACGAAGTCAATTGCAGAGCTATGAAAAAGCAATCAAATGTTTTACATTTGCTTTATTGTTCATTTCATTGTTTTTCATTTGAATTATAATCCCGAATGGTTACTACAGCTGAATTGGAACGTAATTCGGGCTAAAAATTGTTGTTCAACAACCAGCACACTGAAAATACTAGCACTAATTGAAAATTTTTTTCATTCATACATTGGAATCACATTTTTGATTCGAGTATCTTTTACATAAAAAATTGTGATGAAAATATACTGAAAACTTATAATCTGATGTTAAAAAACAAATTTTTATATGCATATTTTTTTATTGGAATCTAAGCTTAACAGTCCGCGAGTAGAGTACGAGTGCCTCTACCCTACTTCATGAAAATCCAATACAGCACACAAAGTGATCGACGAACGAAAATTCCTGAAATTCAAATGCCAGAGCGTCAAATTTTTAGTCAACGATTGGTCGTAGCGACAAATTTCTTTGCAAACACGAGAGCATGATTCCGTTTGAAATCAGGAGCTTTATTGGCATTGACACTGCGGAGTGGGCGGGAATAAAGAGAAATGCGGGTGCGTATTTTCTCAAAGCAAATACTTTCGTTTTACAATTAAACATCGAATCGACGCCAGACAAGAGCAGTGAGACGGAAAAAGATTTGGCGACTCGTCGCCACTTCTCGCTAAAGATATGTTTTCGAAGCGTTTTCTAATTAAAATCTTCCATTCAATTAGTTTTTAATGAATTTTCGCCGCCGCCCCGCGCGGCAATAAGAAACAAAGCGGCTCCGCGACGGACTTGCGCGCGAAATGAGCTCGTGTACACAACGATTACGGCAGCAATTAAAAGTTGTCGCGTTCTGTGAAAAATAAAACTTTGATCGTTACAGGGATTTGGACGCCTTCATCTACGACGGCACGGTGCTGGACTACCTGGTCTCGCAAGACGAGGACTGCAGATTATTGACGGTCGGCTCGTGGTACGCGATGACCGGATACGGACTCGCCTTTCCCCGCAACTCGAGATTTCTGAAAATGTTTAATCAGCGCCTGCTCGACTACAGAGACAATGGTATGGCATCGCCGAGCGGGCGAATATTGCGGACCGCAAATTATCGGGAACGAACTCGCGCCAGCTGTTTTGCGGGATATCGGGACACGGAATCCAATAGTTTTCATTCTATACCGGAGTGTGAATCTGTCACTTGTACAGGCATTCCGAAAGAGTATGCTTTCAACTACCGCAGAGTATTCGAGCAATATTTTCTTAATTTCATTTTAATAATGCCCTGCAACTCAGTGCGGTATTCATATATAATCGCGAATACGAATTCAATTAAAGACGATTGAAGCTTTATGATGGTATTGATTTACAATTTACATAAATTTCCGATATACTTCGAATGTAGCTGTAAATGACGCGATTATAGTTTTAGGAGTATTAATCTCATTTCAATAATGAATTTATGCATAATCGCGTAACGCAAACTCTCGTACACTGCAAAATCAATTTCATTCATTAAATTTTAACGCACTTTCGAAACTGCACTCGGCATCGCTTGCATGCAAATTCGAGCAGAAATTTTTAACAACTTAAAAAAACATTGAATAGTAATTCGATCACGTCGCTGAACAGGTGATCTGGAAAGATTGCGGCGATTCTGGATGACGGGCACCTGCAGGCCAGACAAGGAGGTCCAGAAGAGCAGCGACCCTCTCGCGCTCGAGCAATTTTTAAGTGCTTTCTTAATGCTAATGGTCGGAATTTTGATAGCATCGATTCTCCTGCTGCTCGAGTACATCTACTTCAAGTACATTAGGCAACACCTCGCAAAGGACAGCCGAGTCACCAAATGCTGCGCATTGCTCAGTGTCGTAAGTATACGCACGTAATTGATTTAGTATATTGAACAAACATTTAGTTGATTTACGCAATGAAATATTATTCAATTGCGAGCATAGTCAAAGAAAAGTCTTTTCCCGAAAAACGATTAACATTTGAAAACGAATTTTTGTTTCAGCGCGAGATGTTAAATCCGGAGATTGACGTCAAAACTTGATATGTTGTTAAACGAGGAGACGAAGAGAGTGATAACGAAGAATCTCTGTCTTCCTCGCGTGACTATTTTCAAACCAGAGACGCCAATGAGATTAATCTCTCTACGCTACTGTGAGTTCACGATTGCAGAAATGAAAATAGTACTTTTCGAGACTACAGTGCTGCGATTAAGCAGGTTCTCGCACCGTGTGTGTGTGTGCGTGTGTGATTTTTTCGCCCGTGTGAAGCGACCGTGTCTATTTATCATCTGTATCGAAAAATATTTTTTGATGCTTCGGGCATCAAGTGCTAGTCGCGCTGGCGAGCGCGCGGTTAAAGTGGCATTTTTCGCACAGAAGTGACAAAAGAATTATCATACTTGTGCCACGGAGAGAGACGAATACAAATACCAAACCGAAATGACAAAAAAAACTATGGCAGTTTATACATATATAAGTGTTTAAGCATTTGTATTAAAAAAAAAAGCGATGTTGTTAATCATATAAAATAATTTAATATGTCTCCGAATGTTCAATATAATAAAGGCATGTTCGTGTGTCGCAAGCCGATACGTAAAATTTGTTCATTTCCAGCGCAACGGTGATTGAAGCTGGAGAAACGATGCGCAGTTTCTCATTTTTCACTTGTCAGCATCCTGCACCCAATACACCACTCCAATTTCTGTTCTATCTCCGTGATGAAGATAGAACTGTCGAGCGAAATTTCGACGTAGGGGGGAGAGCAAAGAAATAACTTTTTTTCTTCTCTCGATGTAATCGCGAACTTTTTTGACTTCTGGTACAACACGAGACCAATACTGTTCTTAGAGTTAAATTTGCTATCGCGCTTCGGTATAGGCGGATAGCTCGGACTGTTTGCCGACGTGTGGGTGTCTCGACGATCGTTGGGCATCAGGAGTTCGACAAAGTAATTGCACCCTTGGTAGCAATCGCTTGCGCTTGGTTAGGCAGCTCGACTGCGGCGTCAGTCAAGATTGTGGCTGTGCGACCGCACGTTTGAATAAGCCAATGTCGACAAGTCAACTCCTTCTTCGTTTACATGCCTTAACTATATAGAAGACACGGACGTCGAGGGAGAGGCTTGTTCCAGCGCCAAGTTTCGTGTCTGGCTCCAGTAAACAAAACATTGAGCACTATAGGCTTATATTTTTTCATCCGAACGAAAATAATCTTGAATAGCTCGTCAAAAGACAGTTTTCGAATCGAATATAAGACATTCCTTTGGTTTCAAGAGTATTATTTCTCTGAGTGAAGTCTTAAAATTATCTTTTCCCTTATTTATTTATTTATTTATTATTATTTTTTACTGAAGTTATCAATGCTCTTGCTGGCGAATTCTTTGCTCGGTATGTTATAGCCACGGCAGGATCAGCTCCATACAACTTCCTGCTCTTGGGCAATTGGATCAACTCCTTGGTTTGCTTCGCATTCATGGTCAGTGGCTTCCCTCCCAGCGCGTGCTTATCCACTTCGAGCGTCATCTTCCTTATCTCTAAGTGCAACAAACACAGTGCTCTCCTCCAAGTTAAGGTAAACACATTTCACGTAATTTAATATTTATTTAAAACGTCCATTTCTCCACAATGTTTTTTCTTTTGCCGTACTATAGACATTTATTCACTTTGCGAGAACCAATTATGTGCCGTATTTTAAGCTGCCTCAACGCGTATCAATATAATAGACAGAAACTTAACGAGCAGCTCCTTTCGAGACATTATGCAGTTTAACGCGCCTGGTATATTGTGCCGCCACCGCCACAAGTCGGTGCTCTGATTTGAGTAACGTTCTTATACGGCGACAGCCAAGTCGTACGAAATCTTGCTGGCGCCTATATACGTTTCCCAGCGGGTTGCCATTTCTGGGTTGGGTTACTTTAAATCACTTTGTTCAGCGCTGCAATTTACGCGTTTGAACTATAATTTCCACCCCTCGAAATGGATATGGATGTTTTTTTAAGTACTTTTTTCGGTAACTACACTTTTTATCAGAAATCGCTTCTTTAACGTAAAGTCGCGCGAACTTTGAATTCATGCGGATACAGAGCTTTTAAAACAGTACACGGTGCGCGACTAGGGGAGAAAATTCACTTTTTCTAGCTATTGCTTGAAAATTAGCTGAGTCTAGAAAAAATCACTTTACCCTCACACTATTGCACGACGTACTTTTTGTATAACAATAGTGTTTGAATAAGGCCTCTTCCAGCGCGGAACAACAAAATAGAAACTTACTCCAGAAAAAATTGCTGCCCAGGATTGCTACTTTTCTAAATGGCGCATAATTTCATTGCACAAATTTTAATTTTTTTCAACGAAAATACATTATAATATACTACTTGACTACTGCACCAGAATTTGGCAAACGTATTACGTAAGGTATATGTTCATCTTTGTGTCCCCGCTGATTATTATCAACAATAAAAAAAATCTTGAATCGCGGTATGATTGTATTATATTGCAAGAGATAAACACTTTAAGTACTTTCTTAACGCTCGGAATTTTGATAGCAGCGATTCTGCTGCGGCTCGAGTACATCTACTTCAAGTACATTAGGCAACACCTCGTAAAAGACAGTCTGAGCTGTACGAACTACTGCGCATTGCTCACTGTCACGAGTACGTACATACGCTCCTGCAAAAAAGTTCTTACAACGACATGCATTTAATTGAAAGCAATTATAATTTGTCGCATATTCTATTATAGAACGAACATTTCTTTTCAAAGCTTATATTTTATAAATGCAATCGTGTTTTGTATAATGCCTGCGCGGCTTAAGCGCAATGATTAAAACTTGAAAACGAAGTTTTCTTCTTGGCGAGAATAGTTGAGCTTCGATAGTATATAAGATATTAAAACTTGATATATTGTTAAATGAGAAGGCGATGGGAGTGATAACGAATCTCTAGATCTTCCTCGAGGGACCGCTTTCGCGCCAGTCGCGTATAAATCATCCCAGACTGCTGCAAGTCGGACAACTGCTTTGATATAGAAAGAAACGTTTTACGCTTCAATGCAAGAGCGAATGAACAGTTTATTTGTCGTCTGTATGAGACAATGTTACAAGACAATTATTAACATTTATACATGCCAACTGAAATAAAAATAGAAATGAAGTTTCACACACGTTTAAGCATTGAAACGAGATAGAAAAGAATTTAACAAGTTTTCGAATGTTGACGCGTCTCAAGTCCCTAGACAGTCTCATGCGTGCGCGCAGCGGCGATCGAAGCCTCCTCGTTTGACGTTTCTCACTTGTCGGCATCGTACACCACTCCAATTTGCCGGCGCAGTTCGTCTTCTATCTCCGCAATGTAAATCGAATTGGCGTGCGTCACCTTCGGACTTTCGAGCAAGCCTGCCAACATCAATTACAAGCATACATATATGTGTGTGTTTGTTTTTCCGCATAAATCGAGCGAGCTTATTCCATGAAAAAAACAAACAACGAAATTAAAATTGACAAAAATAAAAGTCTATTGATACCCTTGTTGAGGCACTCGCGGACCTCCTTGGCCTCGTACGCGAGACCGGCGCTGTTCTTGAAGTTGAATTTGCCATCGGACTTTGGCAGCGCGACCGTTTGCTCGCCCGCGGCTGTCAGGATGGTCGGCGGGCACCAGAAGTCCGGCAAAGTAATGGCGCCCTCGGTACCGATAACTCGCGCCTCGTTGGGCAGCTCGACCACGGCGTGAGTCAAGATCGTGGCGGTGCGACCGCCCGTGTAGCTTATCGAGGCCGACATCGACAGGTCGACCCCTTCCTCGTTCACGTGGCCGACGGCCCGAATGGACGTAGGCTTGTCGTGGCCGAAGACCAGACTGACGAACTGGACGACGTAGACGCCGAGGTCGAGGATCGTTCCGCCGCCGAGCTTCTTCTGGCTGCGGTCGTAACAGTATGTGTTATTTTCATTGCAAGCCGCGATTTGTCGCGAGAAAATTCAAATTTCGCGCCATGATCCAGCGGATGAAGACACGTCGGTTGATCAGCGAGTAAATTTTAGTTTTTCTTATTTTTACATCATACGCACTAAAGCCGATCGATTTCTTTCAATCCCCCGAAGCCAAAGCCAACGACGACCTGCTTGACTTCGCCAATGGTCTTGTTGGCGAGCTCTTTTCGCAGAGTCTCGTAAGCTGGGAAGCATCGGCTCCAGATAGCCTCCATGAGAAAGAGCTTCTTACTCTTGGCCAGCGTGATCAGCTCCTTCGTTTGTTTCGCATTCATTGTCAGTGGCTTTTCGCATAGGACGTGCTTACCCGCTTCGAGCATCATCTTCCCGAGCTCCAAGTGCGACGGGTTCAACGTTCCGATGTAAACCACCTCTGCATTAAAGTAAGCACGTTTTCAAATTTTTTTTTTAAACGTATAATCCGCTGCTTTTCAAATTACATAATCTTTCAAAAATCTAAGACAAATCAGTTTTGATTAGGTTGCAAAATTTCTTAAATAATATTAATTAATATTAGATCAGAATTTGTTTGCATTATAATTCCTGTACATTTTTGTTTTTTTGTTTTTTTTTTTCATATTTTAAGAGTAGTTTGATGCAACCACTTGTAATTTCAAAACAAACAAGGAACTTTGAATTCAAGGTACATGGACTACTGTTTTCGGGATCGCTCTTTAGTCAAAATTTCGTTTGGAAAAAAACGAACTGCAAAAAGTGCATTTTTTATAATAATAATTAGTTAAAGTCACTTTTCATAATTTCGGACATTGCCAATCGAAAGATCGGCCTCGAAAACAGCAGTAGCTTGAATTATATTACTTAATTATATTATTTTAATAAATCAATATTATATAATAAATTAATATTATTCTAATAAGTCCGTTATTTGTATTAAAATCACACCCGATTGAAATGAACGTTAAAATTTTGTGCATTTGGAACTTAAAGGGTTGAGCGCGGGGTTGAATAACACCACCTTCAGTTGGCAAAAAGTCCAAAATTACGTTTTTTCTTCATATTTATCTGGATTTGTTTAATTTTTAATTAAAATTATTATATGTAATTGTAAACTCAGAATAAGTTTAAAAAAAAGGAAATAATTTTCATATATGTCATATGCTATAGGAGCAGTATTTACTTTCATATTTCCAAGTGCCGCAGACAGTCTTCAAATCCTGGCTCAACTTATCGAAGTTAAATTTATTTTCAAACTCTTATTATTCATTTTTTAAGTTAGTATACTTGAAGTATTAAAATGTTCGTCGATGCCCATTCGTATAAAAATGAAAATATTGAATTTTGGTCTTGGAAGACTTGTTGTTTATGAACAAGTGCGGGATAAATAAATTCCATTCTTTAAAATTTTGTCTGTTCACTAAAATATGAATATGAAAATAAAATGAAATTTTCAACCCTTGATTATTGGTCGAAGATGATAAGATCCCAAAATTTTTTTGAAAGCATCTTTGCTTCCCCGCATTTATGGAACATATACATATGACGAAATCTACAATTTATATTCCCTTTTCTGCCCCCAAAAGGGTCAAAATAAAAATCTCGGGCTACATCAACCGGGCAACGTTTTTCCTGTTCTTTGAGATGTACAGAACAAGAAAAAAATAGTTTACCCACGAAATCGATCTTGTGACACTGTCTTTTTTGGCCATCTTTGTGATTTTATGCAGAGATTATTACGCATTTTTTATCAAAATATTCTGGATTTTTTCGAATGTAAGGCTAAATGGGCATATAAATAGGCTTGAAGTACGCTAAAGGATCTGTGATTTGAACTCAAACTTGTCTAGATTGGATGCACGGATCAAAAGTCACGTACTTTTTAAATAAACGAATTTTGCTTCAGACTCCCTTTAGGCTGGTACCAAAATCCTCGATTTTACATTTTTTTTCTTCGAATCCTCATAACTTTTGATTCAGTAACTCGACTTTAACGTTTAATACATCAAATTAAAGCTCTTTTCCTCTACTTTTTTCTAATATGCCTAAATTAAAATTTTTTAATTCAATGAGCTATATATGTGTCTCTCAAGTAGATCATTTTTTGAAAGCATATATATAGCTCACTTAATAAAAAAATTTAATTTAGGCTCATTGGCAGAAAAGTAGAAGAAAACAGCTTTAATTTGACGTATTAAACGTTAAAGTCGAGTTACTGAATCAAAAGTTACGAGGATTCGAAGAAAAAAATGTAAAATCGAGGATTTTGGTACCAGCCTAAAGGGAGGCTGCGAAGCAAAATTCATTTATTTAAAAAGTGCATGACTTTTGATCCGAGCATCGAATGTAGACAAGTTTGGGTTTAAATCACAGACCCTTTAGCGTACTTTAAACCTATTTATATGCTCATTTAGCCTTACATTCGAAAAAATCCAGAATATTTTGCTAAAAAATGCGTAATAATATCTGCATAAAATCACAAAGATGGCCAAAAAAGACAGTGTCACAAGATCGATTTCGTGGGTACACTATTTTTTTCTTGTTCCGGTTGATGTAGCCCGAGATTTTAATTTTGACACTTTTGGGGGCAGAAAAGGGAATATAAATTGTAGATTTCGTCATATATATTATGTATATACCGAGTAGGAGCTACGGCAAGCTGGCTACATATATATACATTATACATCCTTACCGACGTTCTTGTCATCGGCGAGCTCCTTGTAACTGCCGTAGGCACTGGGTATATTATGCAGCTTGGCGAAATCCTTGGCGCGCTTAGCATCCTGCGCCGCCACCGCTACGAGCTGGTGCTCCGATTTCGGCAGCGTTCCTACGGCGGTCGAGAAGTCGTGCGAAATCTTGCCCGCGCCTACGATTCCCCAGCGAGTTGCCATCTCTGCGTTATACAGTAAATCACTTTGTTCATTACTAACTACAATTCACGAGTTTGCACTGATATTCAGCGCTATCCTGATGCCTGCGCGTTGCTCTAAGCGCCGTATACTACTTCGAGAGAAACTCGTAAATTTAGCGAAATCACGCTCTTCACATAGTTTCCACTGTCTTTTTACACGATATGCTCAGGACTTATCAGTTGAATAACTTTTCGTTTTGTTTCTTCGAACATTTTTTTTTTTTTTATTAGATTCTCGATAACGGAATATGCGCCGAGTAATATGCATTTTTTAACGGATCTCGCGATATGCGTCCTTGAAGAAATGTTATATCAGAAGCATTTCACTCATTTTTACCAATAGTCAAAAAATGTTCTATTTTAAAGAATTTAGTATTAAATTTATAACCCTGTACGAATTCTCATTGTTTGGAAAATAAAAAGCGACTTCCATGATTTTTGAATTGCTCCAGTTTCATCGAATAATTGGAAATTTCCCATTAAAAGTGATCCATACGCATAAAGCGTACAATTTATCTACAAATAAAACAGAGGTCATATTTGTTAGTATAAAGTTTTACGTTAAGTTCATTTATTATTCATATACATTTTTAATTTATGAAAATTATAATTAAATTCTTTCAAAGTATTTTTTACTTTAAATACAACCATTTGTATCTTTTCAGGTATTTGTTTATTTATGTTTTTTTTTTATTATTTACACTTTTTTACGAGTTTCCTTAGTTGAATATATTTTATTTTATCAAACTTTTTTCTCTCAACGCTGCGAAAGTTATGATTGTCTTGATGGAACACTATGTATGTGATTTTATGTATGCAAAGGTTCATTTCGTTCTTTGAGATAAATTTTGCGTTATTCTGGAACATTTTTAGCTTTGCTGTAACTATATTTTTTAGCCCTGACGACGAGGACGCCATGTCGAATAGATGAGTTAATTCCAATTATTTCACCTTCTATTTCTACAATTAAAACGTGTTAAGCCTCGTTGAAACGAATTCAGAATTTAGCTAGTTGCTAAAAACATTTGTAGGGAAAACCGCAGTTGTTATATTTACTCTAAATTGTAAATTAAAGTGCCTTTAGACGATCGACCATAAATCAGTAAACTTGGATGACAAGTCCACGAACCGTTTGTCTTATAAAAAGCTTTCTATACCATCGCTCAAGCTATTAGCGTCAAAACTGATCAAAGAATTTCTCAAATATACACTCGAAGCGGGCCGTATAAGTGGAAATAGCCCTCGAAAATAGATTAAAGTGGTTTTCGAAAGTGTACACCGCGCGCGCGGTTCTCCAGTGCTTTCTCCCCAAAGACCTAAGTACCCGCTCGGATTTTCGCTGATGCAACTGCCGATAAAACTCGTTTCAAGCCCTGCCTCCCAAAGCACACGCGGACGTGCTTTTTTCGCGGTCAAATGGACATTACATTGCATTAGTACACGGATGTGGCTGGCCATTGTGTAGCGGCTGTAGCCAGCAGCGACGATATAAACGCGGATAGACACGGGCTTGCCCCCTTCTCCAGCCGGAGATAAAATTGCACTTGTATCGAAAAGCTATCAAGACGTAGTGCGGTCTGGCTGCTGCAGTTTTAGCGCACACAAACTCGCATTTGACGAAGAAATCGAACGATAGGAGTCCCGTTTATGCAGTGCGCGCTTCTCCCGATTCGCGAATGACTTTGTTTGAACTAGAAGAATAACTGTTGAAGAGTTTGTACCTGAAATAACAATCCGCTCTCGCGCAGGGAGTTGATTCAAAATTCAAATTTTCCGCCGCCGTCACCGCCGCCTATATCGATCATGTTTTGAAGTGTAGGTATGCTTGAAAGTTTGTAAAATGATATTGCACAGTAGAGGCCAAGTTGGTTGCCGCTAGATGTTTGCTCTTACTTTTTAGTTAAGCTAATCCATTGTTCCTCTTCGTCCACTACATTACGGCGCGAAATTTGAATTTTTAATTAACATTCACATTTTAAAATTATTACACGAGTTACAAAACTATTCGATTAAAAAATATAGAAATTTTACTAAAAAATTAATACTTTTTTATTGCTTTTTGTTTGGAGCGAGAAGCTCCAAACGATTCCAGTGTGGAAAGCGTGATTGCCTTTGAAAAGTTTATTTCGTAATTGAATCCGAAAATTGATAAAGTTCGGAGCGTGAATTATGTCTGTAAAGCGGACTTTCGAAATTTCAAACGAAAAACTGCGTGTATCGCGTTGCCGAAAATCATGCTTGAATGTTCAAGCTGTACTTGGCGCGACTGTGCTTTGCTGTACAAATTTTAATAACTTTTGGATATTAAATTTGAAATATACGAGTATTACGAGTGTACTTGAAAGGGAGAGTCTCAGCTGTAGAGCGGGAAATTCGGCGTTTTATTAGGATCGTTGTCTCCATGAATAATTTTACGATCCTGAAGTTATTATATTTGAATATTTTACTGAGCGACATTTGAATTACGTGATTTTGGAATATTTTAAGGAACTCTATTAAAATATTATAAATTTTAATCACTCATAGACTTGCGCATTTAATTTAAAGTTATATATGTCGAATTTCAAAAAATAAATGCACTTTTCTTTCGTCTAGAAGTCACAAAAAAATTTTTTAAGCTAGAGCTTTCAGACCAATGGGACTTTCTTCTATAAGCCAAAAGATGGTGAAAAATGCCGAGCAACATGCGAAATACATAATATGAAAATTTAACATGGGGAGCCATGATACAGAGGAAAAAGAAAAAATTAGCTATTCGGATTTTTATTATTATTTTTTTTTTTTAATGGGCATAACTTTTGATCAGAGCATCGAAACTTGGCATATATTTTTTTAAGTTAAAGTTATTTTGTAACACTTTATTATAGTGTTATTCGAAATTTTATTGGTGCCTCGGGAACATTCGTATAGTTATTATTCCAATTTTTTGACGCATTAATTTTCTGTAAAAAAAGCGTAAAATGGCTCAGCAATTCCTCTGCACTTTTGACTATCTTTCGGATCACAGAAGAAAGTCTGATCGGTCCGAAACCTCTAGCTTTAAAAAAATTTTTTAGATTTCTAGACCAAAGAAAAGTGCATTTTTTCACTGAAATTCGACATATAAGTGTACTTTAAAACAACAGTTTACAAAACAATTTATATTCATACATTTTATCTCGGTTAAACGTTACTTAATAAATGCTCTTCTTTGAAAATCATTCTATCATTACTCATTATATAAGTGACTAATTTTTTCAGAACAATTGTTAAAAAAAATATAAAAAGCACGAAAAACTAAGACAGAGTTGCTTCAGTCGTGTGCTTATCAGCTATTTTACGAAGTTTAAAATCAATTTGTTGATATGTTGTCGAATGATAGCTGAATAAAATAATTTTAAATACATTCTAGTGGAAACAGTTGATATCTATACAGCTACCAGCGTAAAATACAAGAGAACAAAAAATGAAAAGAAATTAAAGATAAAGACCGGAGTTATTATTAATTGTTGTCTTCCGTATTTTGTCAATTTTCTTCAATTATTTACTACTCAATTATTTAATCAGTATTGACTGTTTCTAATCGAAACTTGTTGAAAACTGAAATCTAACTCGAGATAATCGCTGACCCAGTAATTTTGAGAAACTTCGTGCAAACGTACCGTATCATTAAAAACTTTAATAATTTTGAGCATTTCATTTGAAGCGTGAATGGATTATTCGAGATTTGGCGTTATATTCACAATCTTTTCTCTTTGAATTGAAAAATAATTTCAATTCTAAACTTATGCGTATATAAATTTAAATATGGCTCTTTTATGATTAAAAAATTAAGTAGCAGCATATCAGTTGCGATGCTAAGCGTATAAGCAACTACAAGCCTACAGTTATCGTTTAACTATCTACACGTATGACGTATATGTGTAAGTGCAATACATCTGTACACACTCTAAGACTGTAACGCATGCGCAGCTTCACTCCTCACTCACAACGTCACAGAGACACAGACTGACACACACGAGACGTCAGCTTTATAGCCGCCCGGCAAATTGCCGTATATCCAGCGAATAACTCCTCACGTCTGCTCGCTATACCGCTAAATAATTTTTCTTACCTCAAACTCAAACAGCTGTTTCCGCGATAACGTCGATATCTATAGGCACTTGTTATCAATTTCGCAGCGAGGCGAACCAAGTGCAAAATAAGAGATACTGATGATCCTCGCTCACGTCCGGGGAACTGCCGTCGTTCGTGCAGCCAATCGAGCGACTGAACGCTTGTTGTGCACATTCCCAGCATATATATAACGTAGAGGCGCATAGCAAGATTATCAGACCAGCCGACAAGTAGTTTTATAATTGATGCTACACTGATCGCCAACTGTTGTTTGTTATTCCGTGCGATGCGGCTACAGGGGCTTACGAGATTGGAAAATTTTTACTTTTAATTGTATACACGCAGCGAGAGAAACGATAGTTTTGAAGGAAAGACAATAAGTATCTTGTTGTAAAAATCCAGTTATTTCGATAGGAAAATTATTTTCGAATGTACGAAAATAACATATTGATTGAAAAAGCTCTTTGTTTTGAATGACAAAATTTTCTTCTTATCGTGTCGATATAAAATTAATTGTTTTGGGGTAATAATTTACAGTAACACGACAACAATTTTTAGCAACAAAAATTTGTGCAATGCAAAGAGTTTCTTTTCTCTTGGAAAACAACAGTTTTATTCTTAAATATAATTATATGAGAATATGTAAAAAAAATATCCATGTTGCTCCTTTGAACAATATTTTTTAAGTTCTTTGGCTCCTGTATAACAAGAAAAAAATTGCTCAAGATATAAGTAAGACAATGGCTTCTTTTATTTTAGGAGCCCGAAAACTGAATCAATGTAATATGTATTTTCTCACATATTAATATTACCCGATGACCAGTGCTTTTTTTATTAGGTGCAAATGATTTCTTTTCAATAAAAATATCTTGTGTTAAATTTGTTTTCCTAATGAATTGAATTTAGACAAAATACATTTTCTTTTTTAATAAAAAAAAATGTTCTGTTTTCCTCTCGAAAGCTCGAGTATTTCTTAGAGTGCAAATTCACTGCCGTGAGGTTCGAGTGGTTGCGAAAATTTCAGCGTAATTATGAATGAAGAAGCCAGATTTTATGTATATTCTCCAGAAGAAAGTTCTTTGTAGAGTATCGTTGCGCAGCGTAAATTCGCTCTTGAAGTATACGACTTAACAAGTTGTTGCCTCGGACGTTATAAATATACCGTAATAGAGTTGATGGATTAAACTTTGCTCAAATTTGTTATCCCCGGAAAATGATCTCGTGAGACGCAACAAGGCAAGTTCCACAGTTGATCATAAGATAATTTTGTCTTTATTTATAATACAGTACAACTACGTACTAAGCTTACAAAATAATCCTTCTCGAAGTATACAATGTAATAACGCATGGATATAACATATATTCGTTAAATATAACTATGTAACATTTGAAAAAATGATAGCATCCTCTTTTTTTCGATACACACACTGCGTTTCTATACGCATCTATAAATTAACGGAATCCGATTCCATTTACAGATATATTATACAGATATCCCGCGTATGTGCACGAAATTCGATTTATAGAGATATACGCGATGGTAAAGCGGTGTAGTGGAAAAAAGAGAGACGGGATAGAGAGACTCAGTATAGGGCGGCATACGCGTAGAAAATAAAAATGTACAGAAGCGAGGAGGAGGAGGCGGCGGCTACGAGCCTCTGCTGGCCGTTCCTCGACAGTCCCTGCTGATTGGGTTCGTCGATGTTATTTCCGCCGAAGCTTCCTGCGGCCGGATAGATTTCTTCCGTCGTGAGATCCTGCGGGAGAAGAACATTCACTTTATTTGACTTTCATTGTTTAGCTGTATTAGCAATTCTACGAGGACATCTCGGGGGAGCCTCTACGGTGTATAATCCGATAACGCGCTGTGTGCCTATCTATATAGTATATACCCTGTATTTATTGTCGAAGAGATTTCCCAGTTCTTTTTTTTTTTTAATGGATATTCGACTTTTCCGATTTTGGAACTTAGTTCACTTTAAATTGTCACAAAATTGAATATACTACTATTTTTTTATTTATCTTGATTTATTCAAATAATTTGTTCAAGAAACGATCTAAAGTATACATAAAGCAATATAAAACCTGCTTTCGAAGACCAAAGACTTTCTTTAAATTAAGGCATCGAAGAACCCTTTTTTGAAGATAGATTTATTTCTAAGACCCTAACTTTGAAAATGAGTGTAAGAATTCAATGATAAATATTTAGTTTATAAAAGTTATAATAATTTCATTGCAATAATTTGCATTTTTAAATGTGTCATTACTTTTTCCCCAAAATTATACAGATAACTTTTATAGATTGAATTTATTTTTAAATTCATACACTCGCATTTCTTGAATCAGGATATTTGAAATAAAACTACCTTTTAAAAAGTGTTTTATAACACAGGATGACCTAAATCCGCACTTAAATCACGCTTATCCGCGAGCCAATAAGCAGTCGATTATTTCGCCGTGAATATCAGACTCGCTACGCTCCTGACTTCACGGTTCAAACAAATCGACTGCTTATATCACGAATAATCGTGCTGCGGACTGTGCTATAGAAAATTTTAGAGGATACTAGTGACCTAAGTGGCCCATCACCCTCGCTTCGCTTGAGCGCAATTTACACGCCGTGTGCAATAATGGGCCACTTATAGGTCACTTGTAATGTAATATACTAATACGATAACTAGTGACTTAACTGACCCATCACACGACGCGAATATTACCTAGCCAAAGCTCGGCTGCTATATGCAACATGCCGTGCAATAATGCACTTGTATCGCAATATACTATTTCGATGCCCACATTTACAGAAACTCCGCAACTGAATATACGCAACAGAATATAGCTTATATCAAAATTGTTTTATGTTCTTTACATTGTTTATCACTTTCTGATATTGTTAAATGAATTATTTAAGCCCATTAAAATAAATATAAAAAATAATTTTAAATATTTAATTTTTTATTGAATTTAAAGCAGTAATTCGATTTAATAACTGACAATTCAAATTTCGCACTCTAATGCTACGAGTGCAGAGAGACAACAAATTTTCATTGTTGGAAAATGAGGTAAAATAATTAGCTGACTATTTTGCACAGTTTCAAAGTTTGCATTGCACTGTCTTAATGAGAAAAGTTCAGTACTAAAAAATTAATTTAGTAGTTTAACTTTTCTTATCGGGATATTACTAGATGAACTTGAAACTTAGTAAAATGATGGATAGTCGTGTTACAATTTCATATACTTTCTCCATATATATTCTATAAGTCTTATTTCTTCTTCTACTATTTTGCGGTGCGAAATTTGAATTTTTTATTGAGTGTATATCTATGGCTTACAGGAAGAACCACTTAAGTGACTTTTGCGTGGTTTCGAGAAAAAGCGATTTCAATGTTTGGAGTAATACGTAATATCGAAATGTCAGAGAAAAGATCTCAGTATTGACTCATTTGATTAGGTATCTAATACGAATACAACTGTAGTATTACATTTGTAAGTAGTTTCTTTCTCGACGCGCAAGCTAAACAAATTACTCGAGTTAAGTGGTTCTGCGGGAACTTTGAAGATAAGTGGTTATGCGGTCACTTTCTTTCAGGGCTCGTAACTAATGCAATTTGCGGTTAAAAAACCGACGAATATATCGGTATATGTAATTAGATACATATTATACAGCTTTAATATACTCCACACGGTGTATTATAAGTGGTTCTTCCTGCAAACCACGGATATACATATAACCCTCCTAACGACGTTGCAGACGATCAACAAAACTTTATTATTATTAACATAGGATATCTCGTAGAATTATTGATCCGAACGGTGTAGAAACGAATGCTATAAACCAAAGTGTGGTTTATTTATTTTCTTACAGCGCTAGAATCAAATTTCTTGTACAAAGAATTAAGGGTTATTTTAATATTGTTGGTGGAAAAACAACTAACAATCCAAATCAAATTGCAGTATACTGCAATATCTAATCCAATTTTACAAATTTTTAAGTTTATAATTTAGTTCTTGAATGCAAATAGTAAGATGGGCAAGCATTCCGTTATAATTATGCATAATCAAATTACAGTCGCTTTTTGTCTGCCTGCACATTGTACATAACTTTCAGACCCTCTTGAAAGTGTGAAATTGGACCTTAATTTTGAAAAGAATTTTCTTGTGAAATTTCTAACGTTCTTTCATAAGATTATTAAATTCTTAACTCCTTTTCAAAATATTGCTATTCTATTAAAAAAAAAAAACACGTGATTTTGTAATAACAGTTTTTGACATAATTTTAAGGTGATTTTTCGCTTGTACTAATTTGCGATCATAGAATTTCATGATTTTATGGAACTACATAATTATGTACTTGTAGGAGACTTTAACAACGTAATTATAGTTTAAGTACTTCCTTAGCAGTTTTAAATTATAATTTAATCCCACTAGGCTAACGACGCTCAAAAATATAAAAAAAATTGAATTAAATAAAAATGTAGTGTACAATAAAGATTTGACGTTGAACAGTTATCAAATTTTGCAGGCCAACCGCATTATCGAGTATCACGAACCTGTCCATGAGTCAGCCACGTATTGGTAGCCCAATCGGGAATCTCCGAAGTGGAAGTCGTCGTCGGCGTCGTCCAGGAAATGGCCCTACCATAGCTCGACGGTCTCTGGGTGGCTGTGGAAATCGGAACTGCGAAACAAAATTCATCGTCACTCTCACTTTGATAAAAACAAAAAAATAAAGTCAACTGCACGCGCTTTCCCGCATTTCATGCGGCTCGGCACGCAGACGCGCACACACACAAAACAACAACACGTACCGGAATTTTCGACAATAGGAGTGTAATGCGTAGGTTCCGTTTTCCGGCTCAGGCCCTCTTCCGGCTTTGCGGAGCGATCGTCATTGACCTTAACGCCGGACTTCTGCTGCTGTAGAGTCTGGCGTGCCTGTGTGCTGGCGATGAGAGGCCCGGAAGTGACGGGACTTTGCTGCGAGCTCGTGCGCGTGTCCAGATCTGGGGAACGTTATGTTACGTTTGGCTCTTTTTTTTGTTTCTTTGTCGCGAAGGAGATAAAGGGGGTCGCGCTTTTTTGGACTACACTGGTGTGAGATGTGCATTTGGCAGGGCTCGATGTGCTGATGCTGTTTTTGTTGGCCAACGCGTTACGTAAGTATACGTATATACTGTGCGACTGGCATGTAAATTGTTGTGCGATAAGGGGGAAAGCGAAATAATTTGCGGTGTCTGAAAAGAATGGGATGCGCGCGCCGTCATTAAGAATTCAAATTTCGCGCCTTTTTGTCTGGCATATATGAAAAAAGAGACTTTTACTTAATTTATGCACGTAAGAAAAAATAGAGAATAGTTATACTTGTATGCGTGGTTACCTCTTGGTACTTAATGCAATTGTATATTGTATAGTCTGCATCTTTCGAAATTCAAAGGTAATATTTAAATACACATGGCTCTGAGATGTTCTCATATCTATCTTTGTAAAATAATCATTTATTAAACAGAACTTTGTTATTGTAACATTTGTTCTAAGTATAATTAAAAAGTATTTCTTTAGTCTTTTAAGAAATTTGAATTTTTTAGCTAGATTCAAACTACTAGATTTTCTAACTTTTTTTTATAATAACGAAGGGCAGCTACATCTTAATTTTCCGTAATTTTGTTTGTAGTATTTGTTCTCGGCAAACCAGTTCCTTTTTCATCAGCCACATACTGTGGCGCGAAGTTTGAATTTTTTGACTACCAAACCCTTTATGTGTCAATAATGTAGAGTCACATTCTCCAGAACTGCTATGAAGAATCGCATTGAGCTTTCGTCTTATCGGCGACGGAATCGTGTCAAGCAAAAATATTCCGATAGCCCATAAAAATATGAAGAAGAATAAATTCAAGCGGTCACTATCTACATCTATTAATTTCCAGCAGTGCCAGGCGAACGATAAATATGCCAAGGGAAAAAAAAGCTCCATTAAAAGTGAAGCATCGCGTCCTCCGATCAATCAGCCGGTTATCAGCCGTGTGCCACATGTATTTCTTCCTGCGTTACCGCACTCATTTTTCACACCAAGAAAATGCAATATTCTCAACTGACTCGCGGAAAAGTTGGGAAGCCGTTCGTGCCTCGTCGAGGTGGACTGGGCTGTATTGGTCACTGTGTCGTAGACGTCACTCGCTTTGCCCCGGTAAACCTCGACAACCGGAGATTTGCGGGACGGAGCGTTGGTATTTCGACTCGAGTCGAGGGTGACACTGCGTCCTTCGCCCAGTCGGCTGATCGAGAGAGTCGCCGAGTTGCTGCCGGACATCATCGACATGCACTTGCTTGGGTCGTGGCTAGAACAATTTTTTTAATTCGTTTAGGGTACACTTGTTGTTTGTGTAATATGCATATGTCGTACGTCATAGAATGTAATGCGAAAATGAGTCTTTGCTGTCCACTTCTGAAGCTGTTTTAAATAAAAGTAATCGCTTATAAGAGACAAGTACTGGTTAGACTTGAAAACAAAAGAAACGAAATGAGCGTACGTTGTTAAATGAAACCTTTCACTGCACTTAACATGTTTGAGCCAATTTTACCAGCATTTTTCACAAATTTTATAAAGTGCAATGAATATGGAAATAACATTATTATGAAACTTTATTATTTGTTTTGTGCTGTGAAGAATAACGAAATTTTCATTAATTTTCATAAGCCACGCGTGGCAGCGATAGAGTTAAAAAAAAAGTAAAAAAAACACTTTGAAAGCGCTCGATTCATTTGAATTCTCATCCGATTTCAATAAGCCAAAGCTCATTATAATCCTTAGGGAATTTCAAATAAAGTTACCGGGAGGATTTACGCAAAAGCATTTTTGTATAGATTAAGTATAAATTATCAAACTTATTAATACTAAGTTATACGTAAACGATTTATAAATAAAGAACTAAACGGTTTTAGAGTATTTTTTGCACTTTCTGATCTCTGCATTAGAATTTAAAAACAATCTTTTTTTCTCACTTCAAAGTGTCACGCTTTAATTGCAACTTCAGTTTATTTGGTATTGTTTAAAAAAAGGAGAACGGAAGCATTGACCATTATTGTTTTTCAAACATCTTTCAATAATTAGTAATTTAATACAATAAAATAATCTAATTTGTTAATTTTTTAGTTAATAGAGTACAACATCTAATCCCTAAAGACTATTATTTTACACAGATTTGAAGTTTATATTTTAACATGAGAAAGCTTTCTAAGTTAATAAATTATGCATAGCAATATTGTACACGAAAAAGCTGCAGCTGTACAATTTATTCATAACTAATAATAAAAGCGAAGAATACTAAAACGCAATTGCACATGCAATTGCAATGGCTTTTGAATTATATGATATTTTGAGATGATCATATACAAACGCACCATATTTGTCGACCAGATATTTATAAACTTATAGGCATCTTATGTGAATAATTGTATAGTGACGAAGAGTACAATTATATCCTGATCTTTCGAAATTTTGTTTTTACTAATACATAAAACAAGCAAATTAGCTGATGCTTTTTACCTGCTATTTCACGATGAGTCTTACGACGTATTGTTTATAAACTGTTGTAATCCAAGCTATGAAAAGAGCTTTAATTTACTGAAAACTATACTTTTACTTAAGAAAGAGAAAGAAGTCGTGTGTTCTTTGCAATTTTTCATTGATTTCCACGCTCGCATCGCTCTCAAGATTTAATAATGCGTACTGCAACTGCGGTAAAAACTTACATGTAATTGAGACACTGATCCTGAGTAATGTGTAGAGCTTTGTCGAGCACCTGCCTCGCGAATTTCGCGGCAATGCCGTCAGGTCGGTTAGCGTCGCATCTAAGCCGGGTTTTCGCGATAACGCAGGAACGTAGATTGTGGTAAGCGCTGTGGACAGATACATAAAGTTTGTACAACCGGCTTAACGCCTTCGTAGCCCTCTATATAATTAAGAATATAATAACCTTCGCCTCGACTCCCTCTGCGCGTACATATACAGTTTTATAATAATTAAAACGGCGCGTTCGCGCTGTAATTCTCGCAAGCAGCTGCTCCAAATTAATTGGCCGCTCATAATTTAGAGCGTCCAGCTAATCTATACACGTAGAGATGCCGTTAACGCATTTCTATCGCTACTTTCTCAGCGAAGCGATACTTTTTGAGGAAAAAGATGTTATCTTATTGCACAAATTCATTGCAAAGAAAAATATTTTTATTCCTTTTATTCAAATGCGCAATTCCTTCAAAAGTCATTTTCACAAAAAGTTATCGTCTTACTAAAAATAACGATGATTTTATGATTCAAAAATAATGCTTTTAAGCCAATCTGAAATAACGTGGTTATAAAATGATTTTTTTTTCTTTAACAATTTGGTTCTCATATATCATTGCCTATAAATATTTTCTGAGTGTGTGCATGTCACTTTTCAATTGAAGAACCGCTATGGTGTGAAAGTTTGTTTCCTGTTTATTCAATTCGATTTTCCTTACATGCATGAATTATTTCTCTATCAGCTGTATAAGTTCATATAAAGGTGAATCTTAATTATAATAAAACGTTATAATCACATTGAAAGGAAAGTGATAGTTTTGGAGAGAAGGAATATTTTTTTGTAAAAATTAATTTCTTTTTTTAAAGAAAAAGAATCATATTACGCGGACATATTCTCAACAAATTCGAAAAGAAAAATATTTTGTTCTCTTGGACGGACTATATACAAAATGTTGAGTGCGCATTCCCATTTAAGCATAGAATATCCGAGCTCGATTTCTCTGAGTTTTATTGTAAAAGCAGCATAAGCGGCTCGGTGCAATGCATATTATTATGTAGACTCGACGCCTCGTGAATTGACTCACCAGCAGAGATTCGGCTTACGGGACGGCTCCTGCGACACCTCGTTAAGGAGAACCGAGTAGTGGTTGCCGCAGTGTTCCGCCTCGATGACCGTCGACTTCATGCAGCCCGCGTACTGGAGGTACTCTGCAGCAGGCGATAATAGTATAATGATTTTTTTCTCTCTTTTCTTTTCTCCTAACGTTATGCACGCGCGCTTAACTTTCTACGCCGCGCGCGAATCGCGAATCGCGTTCCCGCGCACTTCCCGGATTGAGCGCGGATTCTATTTCGTTGGAGCTCGGAAGAGACTTTGCATATCCGAATTGATTTTTCACGCGGTTGCGTTATACGCGGGGGGATAATGATTGGAATGGAAAAACAATTGACGGCGTTGCGCAAGAGAGAGAGAGAGAGAGAGAGAGAGAGAGGAGAGAGTGAGAGAGAGAGAAAGGAACCGCTGAGCTTTTGAGTGGCGTTACAATAGAGGATCACGGGGACTTTGTCTGCGGCGTTACGTCGGGGATTTGCGATTTCGTCATGGAACAAATCGATGTGGGGATGATGTTATTGTGCTCCGTTGCACAATTCTCTATATGCATATATGGGAAAATCCACCAAAATAATTTTGGGACAAAATCTCTTCTGTGACAGCGTTTTTTTTCTATTCTGTAGAACCCCCGGAACACGAAAAAAATAGTGTTCCCACGAAATCGAATTTGAAAAGCTGAAATAGTTTGTGAACTTTTGTGCATGTTTGCGAGAGTAAAAATAAAATTCCTTGTCCTCTAAATTCGGATTGAAAAAAACGCTTAAAAAACGAATTTTTTAAAAATTTTTACACAAATATCTAAATACCCAAACACACTCATTCGATTTCGTGGGAACACTATTTATTTCGGTTTCCGGGGGTCCTATAGAACAAAAAAAACGCTGTCCCAAACGAGTCTCACGAGATTTTTTTATGGTCAATTTCTGCTGCAATTATCTGAATTATTTTGGCGGATTTTCCCATATACTCGATTCATACTTTCGTTGCTGCAGTACGCAATTTATTTAGTTGTTTATTATGATTTTGATCGATATTTATTCACAACTGTTAAATAAAAAAATAACAACAATACTTATCCCATTACTTTAATGTCGAGCTTGCAAAATATTTATGAATCGTAAAAAGAATTACGAGCTAGCCAATGAAAAGTGTTGAATAAAATGTAATGGTGAAATTTACCGGCTTGATAGGCTGGATCCGAGCACATGTGGTGTACGGATGATATTGGAGGCTCCACTGCGGAATTGAATTGGTCCTTGCTCACTTTCGACAGGCACTTGTCGATGTATCTTCGTATGCAGTCCACAAAATTCGACCATTTTCTGACAAAGCACAATTTCGAGTTTTCGCATCGAAATATATAGTTATTTGTATGCATTTATATGAGGCACTAATCGCCCTCTGCTATTAATAGATGCCCAACTTAATGGAAAATTCAAATTTCGCCTCACACTACAGCTAACAAAAGAATGCTGATTTATGCTTTTATTCAACAAAATAGTAAAATCGCCAAATTTTACTATTTAAAATCAAAACACATGCTCGTTCTTCAAATTTGATATTTATAAGCATAAGTATCTTCTACTAGAAGTTATTTAAATAGTATCTTAAAATCATGTGTAATTCAAATGTCACTTGGAAAGATAAAAATATTAACTTCAACCTTATATATGTGTAAGCAAGTCGTCAAATTTTTTATTGAAGGCACATCTACCAGACCTAACTTTTCTCATTCCTTAGGTCATTCCGAAAGAGAAAAACCTTGCGTACAGAACTTTTCAACTGGGATTTTCTCGTTTTTCGAAAAACGACTCGAAAAACGAGAATTAATTTATAAAAAATAATTTATAGATTTTTTTCTCGCAAACTATCGAATTTTAAAAATATTTCATTACAAGAAAAATGACTTAAAATTCATCAAAGAATACTCTGACATTATTTCATATTTTTAAATGACGCTTTTCGAAATTTCGATTTTTTTGATTTTTCGATAAATCAAAAATTGTATCGGATCAATCTGAAAAAATTTGATAGCATTCTTTGATGAATTTTAAGACATATTTATTCTAATAAAATTTTTATAAAAGTCCATAGTTTTAGAGAAAAAAATCTATGAATTCTTTTTTTGTTAATTATTTCTCGTTTTTTCGAGTCGTTTTTGCTCCGAAAAAAGTATACCCTTGATTGGCCATATACGCGAGTTTTTTCTGTTTCAGTATGACCTAGGAACGAAAACGATTTACACATATAGATAATTATATATATAAGGATATTTATTATGATTTGGTTTTTCGAAATTTTATCATATACTTACAAAATTATATCTATATATTTTTTCATCTACTACATTGTGGTGCAAAAATTAAATTTTTAATTCAATTTGGAATCCCCTTAAATGTAATTTATTGCTATTGTATTTTATTTTTATTATATTCCATACGAAGCGCACGACCTCTACTATTTTTAAAGTTTTTAGTAAGAACTGAAAGCACAAAGCAACAGTTGATTTCGCTTAAAAAATGATCACACAAGAATTAAAGCTAGGATGTAGATTTACTTATATGTCTTGAAAAAGTTTTTGCATTAGCATGAAATGTGCATTTTATGATCTAAAAATTTTAAAAACGGTCGCTCAGTATACCAAATTTTCGTTATAAAAAACAATGTTGATGCAAATACAATTACTAAAAAAAGTTATCTATATTCTGATGTAAAAGCTTCAATTTACGAGTTTTTAAACTCATAAATTGGACCTCAATTATACTTTTCATTTTAATCCGTAGTAATACGTCTTTCACTTTTATTGTAGTACAAGATGAAAGAATTTCAAGTCGTGTTTAACCTGAAAAAGCTTTTTTTTAATTGCATTTCCAATGTTCGTTCTATAGACAGTAACCGCACTATTAGCCATACTGAGCAAACGAAACAATAAAGTATTTGAGCTAATTAAACATGGAGGAATTATTAATTGTTAAAGTCAAATTAACCGATAAAGTCAATTAAAAATTTAAATAGACAACTGCACTATAGCACAAGATATGAGCTGATTTAAAAAATGGTGAAAACAAAATTTTGAAAAACAAAGGCACAGTTGCCCTGCATAGTTATCTACCGTATTATTGTATATGTATGCCCGAAGTTTAAAAGCCTATATGATAGAAGTATTTTGTGGAATATAATTATAGTCTGAAAATCAGGTAATTCTATAATACCATTCGGAAATCTATTTAAACGTTAACTTCAAACTTCGTGAAATAGTAAACAATTTGTATGTACATACATATATATGGAAGATATAACTATATATCTTGACTTTTCATTATTTTATTTACATTGCTTTTGTTATAGGCATATTCGTTATTTTTTTTTCGTTTACTACATTGTAGTGCGAATTTAAAATTTGTAATATGACTATTATACATGCCTCCGACATTTTTTTTAAGTTACTACACATGATATTTCGGTAAGAAGCGTTATATACATGTAAGAGACTGGGTAACTCTCACTTCCCTCCAATCAATCGATCGAATTACCTGCAGACATTGTTAATGTCGTTCAAGTTGTCGGGAAAAATCTGGTTGGGATCCTTCATCATGGGCTCGCCGACGGCTATGCATTTTCGGATCTTGTCCCCCGAGCAAATCTGTCCGTTCGCCAGACCGAACACGACGCCTATATTGCAGAGAGAGAGAGAGAAAACAGAAGCAAAGACAATGAGACGCAACTGGGTGACAAAAAAAAAGTCATTAGGAAAAAAAGTGAGAGCGAAACGGTGTACGCAGTGGCGAGTGGCATAGAGATAGAAAAACAAATGTTTGTTCCGTACCCAGGTACAAAGCTCCGGAAACGAAGATCCGGGACATGATCTGAAAATTGCGAAAAATCTTCAATTAACGCACTGTCGAGCTTCAGATTGAATCTAGGAATTTATTTTGTGTAATAGTAGTCCAGTACGATGGACGAGCGTTTCATTAGTATTATAATAAAGGATGTACGAGTGTGTGGGGCTCGCGAGAGAGACAATAAAAGTTTCACGAGTCAAGCTATAATTCACGAATATATATTCAGCGAGGGGCAACCTTGCTTATAAGAGCAACTGGACCGTGGAAGTCGCGCAAATGCGTATGTCTGGCTTTTTCTGCGTTCAGTCAGAAATTAATTGCTGTGAGTAATGAGCATTTTTATTGTCAAGGTAAGTACATTTTGCGATTGTCTTTAGGGGATCTCATGGTCGATTAAAAAGTTAAATTTCGCGCCAAAATATAGCAGACGAGAAACAATGAAAATACACGATTACATCTGTCATTTATCATGTAACATTATAATGTTGAAGCTATGTAACATAGTAAACAGGAAAAACAAGGATACCCTCATTTTAGTCGGTTCAAACGTAAACCTGCACATGATTGTAGAGAATGAAGAGTGGCATTTTTGAGCGTTATAGATCCGAATCCTTTTGGATTTCTCTTTATTATTAAAAAAAAACTATTCAAATTTCGAAAATCATCACTACAGTTTCAGACGTTCAAAAATATTTGAATGATAGAGATACGGCCTCATTATAAAATACAGACATTGAATTCTTGTCCACTGTAATGACTTTTATTTTATACCTATTACAGTGTCGCCGTCGCTATACTTATAGGTATTTATTTCTTATACTTATAGGTATAATAATGGGAGATCCCAAAAGAATAATCTCATATTTTTTAATCTTCTAAAAGTTCAATACACATAATCTCCTCTTTTAGTTCAAACTCACGTTTTAATATACAAAAAAAAAAAAAAATAATAATATGCAAATTTGTACGAAGTGACAATAAGTCATTTAGGCATTTTTCGATAAAGGATTAAACACAAAATTTAGTAATTTTTTCAGTGGCTGCGTCACGGCGCAAAATTTGAATTTCAAATGAAGTTTCAGCCTGCCCTAAGTGCCAAAACCTACCTCAAAATTATACCAAGCTTATAAGCATCGTATACGTTCCCAACTTTCTGTCGGCTGAAACTAGACACACGTTCGAAACTAACTTACACGCATCGTACGAGGAAACTCCCTGTCACTGCCGATGATCGAATGATTCTCGCATCAGCGAAAATATTACCTCCACGCTGAAGCTAATATGTATATATATATACTACGACCGCAGAAACGGCGAATATGCCTAGAGCCACAGCTTACAAGAGAATCACGAGAGCACTACTATCACGACGACGCGCGTACATGTAAAGTCGCTCGTGTGCGGTATAGGCGCAGGTGCACACCACGTGTATCTATATACGACATCCGTGTAGACACACTCGCATCAGGGGAAAATCTGAGTTTCCATAGCTGCGGCGTCACGGCCTGCTGGATTTCCATAAATCGCTGACCTGGAACGCGACCAGGCAAAAGAGGAGAGTCGGAGAGTTAGAGGCAGGTGTCACGCGCAGTGACGGTACGTTGCATTGAACAATGCATCTATACGTATATAGGTGTATACTGTATAGGCATACACGGTGCCAATGGGGCTAGAGCGGAGAGCCGCCCGCGCCGCGGCTCCTTAATGAGTCTGCGCTGCTGCAGGCGAAAGATTTTGATGGAATTGCGGAAATTTCGGTGGCTTGACGAATGAGCGAGCGAATGCCGGTACAGGTGTACGCGAGAGCGACGAGTGTCGCGTTTATACTTGCGGGAATTCGGACACGTTAGAATTTCGCGCCGGAAGGTGAGGCACAATGCACAACAAAAACAAAATAGTTGTATCTATACATTGTACCTGTATAGTTATTTTTGCTTAATATAATTGTATTCTTACGTTTTTTTAAACTTGTGTGCTTCTCAGAAATCAATTATAATTACTTTCTTCATCTTTCGAAGAACTGCGCAACAGTGGGCCATAAGATTATTCATCACAATGTCGCTACATACAATGTCAAAGCTCAAAATTAGCTTTGTGTTAACTTTTACATTTTCCTTCAGAATTACTTGTGGATAATTTTTTATTTGCCACGTTTTCCGCTAATCTATAATAATAAGAACATTACTATTAAAAAGAAATCCTAATTTACTTGGCAGCGGTCAGTCTCAACATTTGTTTTCAAGTAATTTTACGAGGAGCACAAGAAATCAATAAACAAATTGAATATTCGATTTGAATTATGATTTGATTTATGCAGAAAATTATTTGTTGTTTTAAAGAAGAAAGTCATCAATTGATGAAAAAAAAGTCTTTTAGGTGTGTTAAACAGTTCAGTAATTATTTAGGCTGATTCTATTATACATCGTTAGATAGCTCTTCAAAGACAAAGCAGATTGTTCTTCATTCATAAAAACAGATTGCGACGCTGATTTTTGAGAAACATTAGAAATTCAAATGTTGAATTTTTTTTCAAGAAAATAAAAATTTCAAATCCGAGTATGAAAAAAATGGCGTGCTTTCATTTAGTGACTAAAAAAGTTTGACGTACCTAACTCGTTGAAAAGTGATTTTGCTTTCGCCTATCTACAGTTTATCGTTATAAGAAATGTAGTAGAAACAAAACTATACCTACAGAACCAAAAGTTTGATTCTCTTTGTTGCGTAAAAAATCGACTATACTCAAGAAAGTTCAAAATTTGCGTTCAAATATCTGACTATTGCCCATTAAATTACCCAATTTATAGAATAAGATCGTATTTCATCCCTTAATATTCGCGTGCAAGCTATAAACTTATAATAAAGTAATTGGTAGTTATAATAATGCATGACAATAAAACACAGCACTATTATTTTGAAACGTCATTTTTACTTTCACGCACATTACATTCTGGCGCTAAATTTAAATTTTCAACTGCAATTGTACCGACATACCTTTTAATTAATTATAAAACACGACGAAAGCTTGGAATTTGGATGTTCCACCGACAAACTATATTACACTCATATAAACACGAAACTCCACTTCGAGGTGGACTTATTATATCCTATCAGAATCGCAGATGTTTATTGAATTCCGAGGAGTTGACACGCGAAAGATTAAGTTCCAAAAGGAGGTTAATGTTTAAAAGATAAAATCACAACCAAATCTGCGATTCAAAGCCGATATAAGCATCTGGAGAAACACAAGTATATAAAACGGAATATTCGTAACGAGCTTTAACGTATTCCCCAAAACTACCCTGTTCTCTCTCCTCTATCTCTAGACACAAAATAAGCGTTTGATTAACCGACTATTTATGCGCGGCTCTATGTCATATTTTCTTCAGTTTTATTTTCTGACTCGAGATAGTATCGGGGCGAGACGAAAGAGGTGTGTTACATGAATATAAGCGACTAGCTTGAAAAATAGGTTAACGATTCGGGTGGCGGTCTATTCGCTTGAGATTCGTGTTGTGAAGAATCAATGGCATAACATTCGAGCATCTTTTACCGCACGCTGAATTTAAGATCCCCCTATATACACTCAATGTTTAGTGTACACTGCGTTGATTTAGGAGACCGCAAATAAGTCCATTGAAAATTCAAATTTCGCGCTATACAGCAAAAAAAAAAAAAATTCATTCGAAAGGAAAATTATTTTGAATGGACAAAAATAATATTGATTAAAAATTGTGTTTTTTAGTTGATAAATTTTTGTTTTAATTTAAACATCTTTTTTTTAATCATTTTGATTTTCTATAGTGAAAATCTAAAAAATGGTTGATTTAAAAAGAATCTTTTTAAAGAAGAAAACTTTATAAAAAATGATTGTTGACATTTTCTGACTATAATGTTACTTTTCCTGTTGAGTAAAAATTATTTCTTTTGATAAAAGAATCTTGTGAAAAAAATTTCTTCTTTATTTTTTGGTTTAAAAAATTACATTCTAACTAGCTATTCAAAATTTTTGAATCAAGGCTATTCTTTTTTCTCAAACGTAGTTCAAATCTATATTTCAGTACTTGAAATAAATGCTTAAAATAAATGTGATTTTTATGTGTACTATTCAACGTTTTCCTTTCATGTATTAATATTTTAAAATCTTGTAAGCGATACAGTTATATACCATACGAAAGGCATGCGCAAGCATCTAATTTATTGTAATTTGATATCTATTATTAGTTATAAGCAAATAATATACCGTTGTTAGCTCATCTGCTTTATTATGGTGTCAACTTTAAATTTTTAATTGACTTTTAAATTCCCTAAAATCGAGTAGATGACTTTGTTCAAACGTCGAAATAATACGAATTGCTTTCAAGCATTTTTTTTCATCATGACTAGATCTAGTTATCTAAAGTATAGTACATGAGAATTGAATAAAATTTTTCGAATAAATTTTTATATTTTTCAAGATAAGGTAACTATTATTCAAAAATAAAGCTTGCGTAAAAAAGATCCGTAAAGCTGACTTGAAAATTTGAAGACGTCGAAATAAATTTTTATTTCGAATAAATATCACGTAAAAAAAGGTCCTTGGAACTGCGATTTTAGGTATTATTCGAAAATTTGAAGTCGTCACATAAATTTCTTTCTTCATCATTTGAAGGGGATATTTGAGAACGAAAATTATTCGATATAGTTATACTATAACAAAAAATTCTGTGGTCCTCGTTCTCGATCGAATCACAGCGACGAAAGCATATTTTTATAAAAAGAAAAAGCGAGAAGATGTCCATATTGTAGATGATAATTTGAAACTCGAAACTGTAGTTGTTCTCGTGCTAGATGTAATACTTGGTTGCACAGCCTGCTGCAGATAGACATTACAAGCAGCCATTCGAAATTGAAGGAAAAACTGAAACTTGAGTCTACGACAGACGACAAGTGTAAGTACAAACTCTCACTCTAGAAACTCTGCTTTCTCCTGTAACAACGTTTCAAGCTGTACAGCGGCTATGTAATCCGGAACATCGACTCTCGGCGTGCATTCTAGCCTGCAGATCATATAACGAAGCTCGGAAGTTTCGAAAGCTCTCGGCCTAACGATACTAAATTATTCCCGCGGCGGCAAGATTAGCGTTCAATTATATAAAGGACGTGTACTTGCGCTGCGCTTACCTCGAATCTCCTGAGCTTGGCAAAAGCTACTTTAGACGAGGTACCGAGCTTGACTTTTCGAAGACTGACCGATGCCGATCGGCATGTTTCCGCTGATTTGCACAATGCACACTTGGGGGAAGGGGCCTGCAGCTGTACAACTCTGTAACTCTGTATGGGGCGCGACACTGCGCGTGTATTTGAAAAATGGAACGTGGAAAATTCGCCGCCTCTTACAGCGCGATAAAGGAGCTTTCGTCCAGAGTCACGGCTGTTAGTCCACGAGCTTCGAGCTGCATTTGGATAATGGAACCTCTGAGGCGGAAGTCGTGTCTCCCTCGAAATTCCAACTCATGGCGCGGCAATATCAGAAAGAGCATGCGACCGGCGACTCTTCCTCGGCGGCGCGCAGTGCCCCCGGCCAACAAAGATGACAAAAGAAAAGGCGAAAAATGACAAAGTAAGCTTGATATCTCGCAGCGCAACTGCCTTATAATGCGTCGAGCAGAGCAGGTGAGCTGCTCGCGGTTCGGTAAGCGTCGCTCAACTGGCTCCTGCTCGGCGACTGGCCGGTCGCGCGCTCTCCTACTCTCCGACGTTCGCGCGCGCTGCCGCTCCACGGAACAACAGTAACACCGGAGGATCTACACCCCGTGATTCCCGCCTAGCCGCATAGTACTCGTTCTTTGAACCCACTGCGAGCGCGTATGCGCACCACTGACCGCCGCACCGAGAGAGAGAGAGAGAGAGAGAGAGAGAGAGCGAGTACACTCACGTTTTTCGCAACGAATGTGTGCCTGTCCGCGCGGAGACACCTGTATTATTCTAATGGGAGTATATAGTCCCCCTCGCCGGCTGCGGCAGTCGCGCGACCGCCTGCTACTTTTTTATGACGCATAGGGTGCTTGCCTTCTCTCTCTCTCTCTCTCTCTCTCGCTCGACGGAGCTTTTGAGCTGCTTTTAGAGCGGCGTTTGTGCCGGCCAAAGTGATCGATGAATATTCACGGCGCTTTTTCTTTCCTCTCGCGCGCGCAACATTTTACCGATATAATTTGCCTTATTCGCCCTTTCTGCGTAGTCGCTCGGAAACAATTACATTTTTCTCTTTCTCTTTTACAATTAACATTTCTCGCTGCGTCGCGCTTCGGCATACATACAAAAATACAACAACTTTTCCACGCGACAGATGTGTGCAAAAGGGCCCTCCGTCGAGGCTCACTTGCACTTGGCAATCTGAAAATCTTTCCAGTTGTTCGCCAATCGCCGCGCAAATCGCGCGGACAGTTTATCTGAAATTGCATCTGTCGTGTCTTACAATGCATAGGTGCGCTACTGCGGCAAATGGGACAAAGTCATTATCGAGTTCAACAAACTTTGCGGCTAATGAGACAACAATAACAAAATGAAAGAATAATAGAAATTGAGCTCGTCGAAGGAGCGCTTTAAGTGCGGGAGAATTTATCGCACAATTAGACAGGTATAGAAAGAAGAAAACGCCGCAGCGTCGCTCGCTCGCGGTAGTAATGAATATCGTCCGGTGCGGGCAACGTGAAGGACCTGCGCGCGCCGTTACGGCTATCTCGGCTGTATTAGCGCCCGAGTATACTGACCTAAGGTCGAGTCTCTCCTTCCTACACACGCCTCTCGACCCCCCCCCTAGACTCGCCAGTCGATATACTCGCGTGCGCGTTTAAGTTCGCGTGAGACTGGGCTATTGCCGCCAACGCCGTCGAGGAACTGGCCACTGGATTTGTACACTCTCACACGAAGGAGAAGAAGCAGAAGACGAAGAACAAGAAGAAAAGATGCGTACTAGATTACTCGAGATTTTTCAGAGGCCTAATCTAGGCCTTCGAGACTATGTGGGTCGACGATCGGTAGTAAAGCCTATGGCTTATCCACCGAAGAACGCTCGGTTAACGCGACTGCCGCGAGCACACTGTTGTTTCAAGTCGCTTATCCGCCCAATGCAGACCGTTATCCTCTCATCGATTGCTTATGCTAATGATTATGTAAAATTATTCTGTCAGTCTGCTTGATAATTCAACGCTCTGGAGATTCAAATCTTTTGCTTTCTTGCTGGATATCGGGCTGCGAAATTGCCTTTGCGAGAGAGTAACTGATAGTCGAGATGTACTTTTCTTTTCCTCTTTTTTTCTGTTAATTTATTTTCAACTTATTTACATTTTTTTGTATCAGAGAGAACATTGCACGTACAGAGTCAATCTGTACTGATGCTACGCAAAAATACCGTGATTTCGATCTATTTTGTATTATATTACATTTTTAATTCAACAATTTATTGTTCGTGTGATTCGGACTATTACTTATGACCAGCTTCCTTAGTGTTAATTTTTTCACAAACGTGTTTATACCTTGACATCACAAAAAGTATAAGACATAAATGATTCGCGTGAAGTGCTTCAACGTAACAAAGCGTTAAAATAAAATCTAATGCTTTATACGCTAGACTTTCTACAACTTATGTTCACTTGCCTTTTAAAAATTTCGAGGAATTATTAAACATTTTTAAAATGTAAATAATATCACGTAAAGCCAAAATGTAAGAATATAAATAATGTCGGAAAGACAAAAGGGATCGACAAGATCCCTTCTCTCGCGTGGCCAGATTCTTAGGCGTGGGGGTTTCGGAATTTCTCGCCAGCGTATTTGGCGCCAGCTCCAAGTTCCTCCTCGATGCGGAGAATTTGGTTGTACTTGGCTAAACGCTCGGAACGACAAGGAGCACCAGTCTTGATCTGTCCGGTGGAAAGACCGACTACCAGATCGGCAATGAAAGTGTCTTCGGTCTCACCGGAACGATGCGACACCATCGTTCCCCAGCCGGCGCTCTTGGCGAGCTTGTGTGCGTTGATGGACTCGGTGACACTGCCGATTTGGTTGACCTTCAACAACAGGCAGTTGCAGGCCTTCTTCTCGATAGCGGTCTTAATCCTGGAAGGTGATGCATTAGTCATACAATTTTTTAATACTTCAAGTTTATTAACTTAATTTAGATACTGAAAGATTAGATTATGTCTTATCTTGCTCGTATTGTGTAAAAGTATGTTTACCTTTCGGGGTTGGTTACGGTAAGATCGTCACCAACAATCTGGATTGGAGTAGCAGCGGTGATGGACGCCCAAGAGTCCCAGCCATCCTGGTCAAAGGGATCCTCGATGGATACAATGGGGAAGTCCTTGACCCATCCCAAGTACAGATCTTGCAAAGCCTTGGGCTCCAAGTAAGTGGCTGGGTCAGACTTCTCGTTCTTAAAGTCCAGGTCGTATTTGCCATCCTTGTGGAACTCCGACGCTGCTACGTCCATACCAATCTTGACTTTGCCTTCATATCCAGCAACCTACAATTTAATGGAAGCCATAGTCTTATGTAACTTATTGTAATCGAAATGTTTTTTCTTGATCTTAGTAATATTAGCAATTTACCTTAATGGCGTCCAGAATAAGATTCAAAGCTTCTTTGTTCTCCAAAATGTTAGGAGCAAAGCCACCCTCATCACCAACAGCAGTGGCATCAAGACCAAACTTCTTCTTGATTCCATTCTTCAAGTGGTGGTACACTTCACTGCCGATTTTCATAGCTTCAGTGAAGTTCTTAGCACCAGTGGGTAAGATCATGAACTCCTGCATGGCAAGCTTGTTGCCAGCGTGGGAGCCACCGTTGATGACATTGAAAGCTGGAGTTGGCAGAATGATCTCAGAATTTCCAGCCAATTCAGCAATGTATCTGTAAATAAAATATGAAATATTAATTGCTTTTCAATTTTTAAGAATCAGTATGGTTTTTGAACAATCTGCTTACTTGTAGAGAGGAACTCCCTTCTTGGCAGCTCCAGCCTTGCAGACAGCCAGAGAAACACCAAGAATGGCATTAGCACCAAGTTTAGACTTGTTTGGTGTTCCATCAAGTTTCAACAAAAGATTGTCAATGTCTGTTTGTTGAGTTACATCGATTCCAGCCTAACAAAAAATGCATAGTTACAACTCCTAATTTTTAAATTTCTTCACACAATTATTCACATGAAATTACAAGCATACCTTGAGCAGTTCAGGAGCAATGATCTTGTTGATGTTGTCAACAGCCTTAAAGACCGACTTACCATGGTACTGAGATTTGTCATTGTCCCTGAGCTCTAGAGCCTCGTGGACTCCAGTGGAAGCTCCAGAGGGAACAGCAGCACGGAAAAGTCCATTTTCAGTTACAAGGTCGACCTATGATTACAGAAATCATTAAGAAAATTCCATTATAGTGTATCTACAAAAATCTTCTCATTAAAAAACCAATAAAAGTAGCAGCAGCATCCGAATAAATAGCACTACCCGATCAATCAAAAATCAAAGAATCTTGACTTAAAAATAGCCAAAGGTTCGAAGACGTCTCTCGAAATAGAGAACGTCGACGCAGCAGAAGTACATACACACACATCCAAAAAGCCAAAAAACAAATTACCTCGACAGTCGGGTTTCCACGAGAGTCGTAAATCTGGCGAGCCTTGATGCTTTGGATCGGCATGCTGATATGTATGCTGCGTTTGAAGGTTACCGTTAAAGTCCTGCAACAGAAAAGATTGCCCAAATTAAATTCATCACCGACTCGACGAAACAATGCCAATGTCAATTCTTTTTTCGTACCCTCGGTCCACACGCGTCTTTCGACAAAATTCTTATGTAACAAATCAATGAGTCTCGCAACAATTACTCACCGCGCTCTTAATGAATTAAAAAAAAACAATCGCGAATCGCGAATAATCGAAGCTTGGCAGGTAGGATAAAGCTCTAAGCAGCTTCCGGGCTAACTGACACTTCGGAGTCTCTCAAACTTCATGCACTTACGCTCGAGCTGATAAGAGTGACCTTGCCAAGGTCATCGGAGTCGCGGCGTTGGGAAATTCTCGTTCGACCCAAGTGACTTAGAGAGAGAGAGAGAGAGAGAGAGAAAGACACACCTCCGATCAATGTCGAAGGAGACAAGTCGGCGAGACACTGAAAATAGAGGGACACGCGCGAATGGATATTGCAATTTTCGAGTCCCGCGTCTCGTCCATTTGGTTTTTTTTTTTCGTCAACGCCGCACGTGCCGAAGCGTCGGCCCGGACTTACAGCAGCTCGAGGGTGATTTCGGGGAAATTTTGGGTTTCGGAATGGAAATAGTTCTCGGGGAGGGGGGGAGGGGCGTTGAGTTCGAGGTTGAGCAGGAGTTGATATTCGGAAATAACGGCGATTTTAACTCACCTGATTAGGTTCACGAGGAGCCGGGTGCGAGTGTTCAAAATGGACTGCGAATTCTGCGGACGACGATACGGGTTTGATCGACTCGAGCGCTAGTGACGGGACTAGGCGAAGCTTGAGTCTAGGGACTTTTCCGTAGCTTCACTATTCGAAATCTACAGATCTACTTAGTGTATTAATAGAGCAACCAGCTACTAAATTTATTGATTTGTGCAATAATGCATATGCTTACACGTATTTCTGCACAGGTGTATGGGCGTATGTAGTATTGCAGAATTTAAAAAGAAAATAAGTCTCTTGTGCACAATGTGTAATTTTGTCAAATAAATAAAGAATTAAAAATTAGTAGTTGATTGATGTTACAAAAATGAAAAATTTTACAATTTACTGTATATTTACAATTATGTCATCATTGATTATACAATTTCAATGTAAAAACTAATTAAAATTTATTTAATTTATTTGCCTTGGGCCATTCTAATAATTCATTTAATATTTATGAAAGAAATCCTGATGTATGATCTCGTTCTGAATAGTAATAATGTTCACCATTCAGGAATTCCAAATTTCTCAATTCGTTTTGCCTGTGTGTCCAGGTCTATTTGTACTTTCTTTCTCATGTAAAATATTGGGCAATCCCGACTGAAAAATAATTTGAATATTCAGCAAGTACGTAGGATTATTATTAAAACAAAATTTTTAAAATATCACCTTGTGCAGATAACTTCTTGATGTAGACTACCCTGGCATCGCTGACATTCAGCCCACAGTCTGCAGAACTTCTCCTCCAATTTCCTTCCGTTATAAATTTCATTTTGCAAAATTTCACCTTCTTTCTCCTCGCAGTATTGACAAAGTGCTTTACCCTCTCTGTCAGTCGGCAAAACAGCTTTGCACCCTAAGCACGCCTCCTTCTTGCGCGTAAAAGCTACGAGTGCGCCTACTTTGGATGTGGCTACTGATTTTGTTCGCGTGTGTTCTCCCTTCAACAGTAGAGATTCTGCCTTGTCACCTAGTATGGGTTCGAAGATACGGACGAGCGGTTTCGACAACTGATTCTCGAGATAGTAGTTCGTATCTATGGGTATATTATTTTCTAAAACGTAAATGGGATCTTCGGCTTTTTGATAAGCTGGAACACCTTTGGGTCCGCTTATAAACACATAGGGGATACGATCTCCAAGCTTTGGAGCTGTACCGGCGTCTCGCTTTTTCATTTTCGCTGCTAATTCTACATGAGCTTGCTTCGCTGCGTATTCCGTTTTTGTAAGTTCTTTCGTAACAACCAGTTGTGAGATGTCGATGCGATTACATAGAAGATCGCTAATTATCTGTTTTGCGTAGTCCATTGCATCTTCTGGATTCCTACAATGTATCAATTCGATTAAAGAATAATTTCTAATAACGCACAGGTAATTAAAATTAATAAAGATACCTGTCAATGAGTAATTTCTGGAGGCAAGTGTTCATCATATTGGCAACCAATGGACAATTATCTCTTCTGACAGTTTCTAAACCTTTACAATCCATTTTATCATATTTATCTGGTTTTGTAAAATACAAACCAGCATACCGCTTCTTGTTTATAAGAAGATACGGAAAATATACTTTTTCAAATTCTAATTTGATAGGTTTGATGAACTTCGACGTGACATATTCAGCGGCTTCTTTTCCCAGCTTCATAGCTTCTTCGATTTCTTTGACTCCAAATTTAACCATGACAGAATCAGTATCACCGTATATTACAATAGCGTCATGTTCATAGCCATTTTCTTTTCGATAATGCGATTCTACTTCTTGCTTCGTTTTTTCGATCATAGTCCGACCATAAGCAGTGACACTCTAGAACAACAAAACTTTATTAAAAAATATATTTATAAGGATTTGATTATTTTAGCGCTATAATTACGTACTCCGGATATCTCGAGACAAGGCAATTTCCCTTGCTGAGCCCCTGTAAAACCATAAACGGAATTAGCCGAGACTTTCAAAGCGTACTGACGACCATCGAGTACTTTTTGTTTTAAAGGATCCGTTTCCTTTTTCAAGTCGGCTTTAGCTGCTTTTCTGGCTGAAAGTAATTGCTCCAAAATTTCAGGCAATATACCTTTCCTAACATTACTTTTAACAAAACTTGAATTGGCCGGAGTTTTGGTTATATCGTCATTTACAAGATTATAAACATTTTGAGCAGTTGGGCTCAAAAGAGTTGTATAACAAATATTATGGGCCATGATGATACTTGGATATAGAGAGCTAAAATCCAATGTTGCAATAGGATCGTTGTAGTATCCACGAAGCGGTTCGATTACAGTAGCTCCTTCGTATTGTTCATCTGAACCTTGCCCATGATGCACTGGTATTAGGTAACCTCGTTCAATTGTCTAACAAAAAATTAAGTAACTTAATAAAAGACTTTAATTAGTACAGAATAAGTTTTTGTAAATTGTCAAGATTATTTATCACGTTACCTTGCGCAATAATTGTGACACTACTTTGATCTGTTGACCTCTTGTAAGTAAACTAGAGAGGGAAACACCTGTGACTCTTGCCATTTCCATATAAATAATAATACACATCAGTTTATCCAATAATCTAAGGGGTAGATACGCATCTTTTAAGCAGTATACAGCTAAGCGTCGTCTCGTTTGAGCGTTTCCATTTTGTAAATCGGATATAATGCTATGATGAACATCTTCTTTCTGTTCTTGAAGAAAATGATAACTCACAGCATTCAAAGTATAAGATCTCAATTTGTAATCTCTAACTAATACCAGCAACAAATCGAAAGGCACGCGTCCTTCAAAATTAACAAATTTATTTTCTCTTCGACCCATTTGTTTACTTTGTAGCACTTGATTTTTTATCACAGACTTTATATTTTTTATTCGACCTAGGTAACTAAAATCTCTAGCATGTAAGTGTTGAGCGCGGTTAATTAAGTATGGAAAATCAAAATTATTGATGTTGTATCCAGTAAATATGTCAGGATCCACTTGACGTATAAAATCGGCCCATTTCTTAAATTGACATAAAAATATTTATAAATATTTGTATCAATAGAAAAGTGACTATTAAATAAACTATTTCTTATGTATACCTCTAACATTGTACTTTCTCTTTCATAACTTAATACTTGACATCCAACAATTGGTGCACATGTGTCTAAGGTGAAGATATTTCTTAAAAATGGTTCATTTTCTCCTTGCAGAATCACCATATTAGCTATTTGGATAACAGGATCGTGTTCAGGTTCCGGGAAAATACCTGTTTAAATTTACATTTTAGTTAAACTTAAGTCGAAGAATAAATCCTTTCATTCAGCTTATTTTGCATATTTTATACCTTTACGACCAGCACATTCAATATCAAAACTAAGAATTCTGAATGGTGCAACTTTGGACCATTCTCCCTCAGGAGCATGGGCAACAAACTGATCCCAAGCTACATCACATTCTAATTGACATCTAGTGATTTGTGATACTTTATGATTATGTTTCCCTCTCAACTTCCAACTTCCTGGTTTCAATTCTATCCATGAGCATCCTACCATGTGAGTGTCTGCCATAAATCTATATGCAACAAAGGAATGTTTAGTAAATTAAATTCCATCATTGTAAAATATATACAAAATTATGTACCTTATATCGAAATCAATATTGCTTTCATAAGCTGTATATTTATGGTCAAGAGCAGCATATACAACTTGAGTTTCCAATAACCTTTTGCAAGGAGCAATTAATCTTGGTAGAGCAACAGTTATTTTTAAAAAGAGAGACTTTTTTTCTCCAGTATAACCATACACTGTCTGACGCTCAACTATTTCAACTGCTAAAATAAAATCTTGTATATTGTCATTATTGTTTTTCATATCGTTTTTGACTGCAGCATTTAAAGCATCCTAAGGTACGAAAAAAATCCAGTAATTAAGTTAATTTAATTTACAAGTATTACTAAATTTTCTTACATCTTACCTTGAATGGTTTACAATGTGAATTATTAAATGATGGATGTGCAGATATAAAGAAATATGGACTGAAGCCGTGTACATGGCAACAAACTGAATTTCCTTGCTCTGTGACTCCATACATCCTCATTACTGGTACTGGTCCTATTTGGCTTCCAGGCATGCCTGCCATTGGTTTATCTGCAATATCAATTGATTTTTGATAATTTAATTGAAAGGCTTTATCGATCTAAATTTTACATACAGTTTTGATGACGAAATATTTATTGTGGGATTCTTTATAAGATGTCATTATATGAGCAGGGCCATGTTCGTACCTTACACTATATTTACCTGTGTAATGATCAATATCAATCTGTTGAAAGCATAATCCATCTTTGGATGGATCCAAAGAAGGAGGATCAGGTCTGCTCCACTTTGAAGATGTCTGTTCTTGTTCTGGGCCCTACAATGGTAACAAAAAATTAATTTTACATTGTGAAATAAGTATGAATACTCGTATTTTTTTTTGATTTCTCACATCCCCAAAGACTTGTGTCCCATCGTTGAAAAATAATTCATCGTCAACATCATCCATAGCAGCAAGTTCAGACTCGAATGCAGATGGTTCCTCATCGTTGTTTCTAAAAAAAAATTAAATACTCGTTCCTAATTCACGTGAATGATAAACTTATCTAATAAATTAAAGGTTACCAGAAAATTTTTTTGATAAAATCACAATTTATTAGTGCATTCGAAAATACTCACGAGGATTTGGCCTTTTTGTTGACTACCGGTGAGGAATACGGTCGTTTACTCATTTTCATTAAAAAATGATTATCTCCAAGCAATGACAATACGAAGAATAACACCAAATTAGATTAGACTCAGAGACTTGCACATTACATACAATGAGTACACCGGATACTAATTTACTTATACCGCGTTTGTACTCGCAGAACAACCGCAATTTTGCAATTATCAGATTATCTTTTATATATTGTACGTTGTATATATATTATATATAGTATATATAGTGTATATATGATAATATGAAATCCCGCGCAATTTTACCCACAGTTCTCAAACCCATCACAATGAATCATCGCGCATGCTACCTAACTGTACCTAACGGCTAACGGCTAACCCATCCAAACCAGTCCAACTATCCAAACGACCAAACCTCCACGACTTCCACGAGTCCACGCGGTCGACGGCGTGCACGGGCACTAACTTATACCAGTAGCATAAGTACGCGGCTGGCAGCGTCAATGTGATCGGTCAACCGAAAATGCGTAGGACATGGCGCGAATTTATTTTTTAATAATAGCTAGTATAATAGCTAATGGGAGTTTCGAATTTTTCAGCTTGATGTAATATACTTATATATATATGAGAACCATCTTCTTCCCGTAGTGTGTTTTGTTTCCAAACATTCGCAAGGTGAAAAAAGAAGAAATTCATCCTAACATAATTATTTGTTGATCTGGATGTTGACTGCATAATTATATGCTGATGTTGACTGCATAATTATAAACACTTTTATTATCGATCTTTACTTAGTTAGTAAAATAACGATTAATTAATAACAATACACACTAAATAAAACTTCTGAAATTTTGTTTGCATATAAGTGTTGTCGAGAGTTTGAAAATTAATCTTTAATTTACACGATGAAAAAACCTTGTATAACACATGCCAACGTTTTACTTTATTGTACTGGAAAGGTTTTTTTTGGGGGGGAGGGGGGAAGGAGGGTCATTTTTATATACACTTGAATACTTATACTGTTGTTTATAATCCTTTCATAGGCTTTATTACACTCACTTCCGAAGGTGACACCTAACCTGCACATGAAGTGAAATTTTCGATAGCTTTGTTTTGATCGTCGTTCATAAAGGATATCAAAACTGCGATGTAGGATCAAAATTTTTACTCAAAGCTGATGAGTTTGGCACAATATTTTTTGGAGCTTCAACTCGAACCTGATGGACTTCAATTTTTATTGAACGTAAGTAGTTCAATAATTCGTTGATGTATACTTAAGCACATAATATTTCTAAGCTTACACTTAGATGCTTCTGAGAATATTAGGGGTGTTATCGCGAAAGCATTCCTCGTAATGATAACGGCTCGAGGAGCATAAATACCTACACGAATTAATTCTTTTTCATCATTGAGATTAACTGTATTGTTGTTTTAGATACTTGAAAAGACGCATTTCATCTGGCTTAAGTGGCGTAGCCATTACTTCAAATGTTTAGGCTGAATGAATATTCATTGCAAGATACTCAGGTAAAATTAATAATTAAGACATTAACATGAATAAGCAATACTTTTGTACATACATAAACTCTATTTTGTGATCTGTAGATACAAACAAGATTTATAGAATACTTCTGAAATGGGTATTCGCCACGATATAAGTACCAGCTGTACAAGCGAAACTTCACCACCACATTCAAATAAAGCAAAATTACAAATTATTGATAGGTACAGAAATAAATGTGCAAACAGTTCTGCGAGTAGTTCACCAGAATTTTTTCAAGAAAAGACTGCAAATCAGAAATTATTTGATACACAGTGTCATGAATTGAGAAGAAAATTTGACAACTCGTTGGATTCTAATTTATCTAATGTACCTAGTGCAAATATATCAAACGATTATGAAATACAATTAAAAAGTGGCAGAAAACATGATTTCTCTGACCAAGATGAAGATAATGATATGAAAGGTGTTCTTCACTTCAAGAAACCTTTTATAAACAAAAAAAATTTAGAAATCTTTTATGAGTATCGTGGACGTATGGAGCCGATAGACTGGTCTGTGGCAATAAATGAAAATAAACCTGATAATAGTCAAAAGAACGTTATTTCTCAAAATAAAAATAAAATTCAGGAATTGGTCCAAAATAAAACTGCAACTTCAAAGGTTTTGGCACCAAAAAACCAGACAGAATGTCAATTTGAAGTAAATCCTGAATATCTTAATTTTGTAGAAAGTAGTTTCAACAAATCAACAGATTCCGATTTATCTAGCTCAAATACATCATACAGTTATGAACCACAAATTGAAGAAAAATGTAGACAGAGGCAATATAAGTTCACTGATGAAGATGATGTTATTGACTTCACAGAAAATGTTCTACACTTAAAAAATTCTCTCATAAATGAAAAGAATCTAGAAATTTTTTACGAAAATCGAGGACGCATGGATCCGATTGATTGGTCTGCCATAAAAGATGATGATAAACCACATAATAGCCACATGAAATTTGATATTTCGCAAAATAAAAATAAATCTCAATCAGTCAATCGAAAGGTGGCAACAATCAAAGAACAGTCAGAATCTAACTCTGAAGTGAACTGTGAGTTTCTTCATTTTGTACAAAATGCCACAGCCTCAAGAACAATTTATGAAGTGCGTAATAATTTTGAAAGAATTCCTATGGATTCACCTATTCTAACATTGAAAAGAAAGTTAAAAAACCGTGCTACAGAATTTTTATCAGTTACTCCAAAAATTAAACAAGCTTTTAAAACTCCACAGTTCACAGATGTTCACTTGACCGATTTGATTGATAAACCCATCGACAAATCACTATCATCACAAATCACCACTTCATCCAGTCAAGAATCCAAAAATACTCATTATAATTCAAATGGATCTCAAGATTTATGTGAATCAGATCTAGGGTATGCAATAAATACATTAAAAGTTCAAAATTTGGTTAATGAAACAAAAACGAAGAGTATTGATAAATACACTGATATGTTCAATTTTAAAAATTCTTCATTAAAATCTGTAGGTATTGATGAATGTGATGATAAAAACTTTAATTTAACTAAATCTTCGTCAAAAGATAGAGTCATTGATGAATATGAGGATGATGCATTTAGTTATATTAGACAATCTTTAAAACGTGATAATGTACTAAGTAGTACAAATTCTGGAGGTCTTGATGAATACGATGATGATATGAGTAATTTTCCAAGACCTTCATTAAAATTTGGTAATACAAGAAATAACACAAATATCTCTGATAGTCCTAAATCTTCATCAAAAGTTAGAGATATAGATAAATATGATGATGACATGTTTGCTTTTTCAAGATCTCCATTAAAACTTAAAAATATTGATGAATACGATGATGAAATTTTCGATTTTTCAAAATCTTCATCAAAACCTAAGTTACACGATGTTCAAAGTGAAGTACGATCCAGCAGTTGTGCCTTAAAACCTGAATCGACTCAAAAAATAAATGTAGTTAATGGAGGATTAGTAACATTAAGTAATTCAGAATCCTCTAGCCATAAAGTTCAGTTATATTTAAATAGAATAAAAAATACACAAGCAGCAAAGCTTAATTCTTCTTTGGATTCAGATGATGTAGCATCTTTAGAGATTCCAACAAGGAAAGTCGATGATGTAGAATTCTCAGAGATTCCGGAAAAGAAAGTTGATGACTTGTTACCAAAAAAACCATTGCCAATAAATTACGAAGTTTTTAAAAGTAATTTGAAAGGCGCATCTTCTCAGTATTCACCAATGCATGAAACACTTGAGACTGAACTGAAAAAACTAAAAAAATCCGGAAATAATAAATTTTTAACAAAACAAATGCAAACTGCGCATTTCATTATGTCTAACAGCGATGCATTTACTGAACAAACAAATGTAGTTGAAATATCTAACATTAATATTTTTCCTAAAAAAGAAGCCTTATTAAAAGCAGTCTCTACACGTTATTTTTCAAAATCTTTGAAAAATGTAGAAAAAGAATCTGATACAACCAATGAAGTTACAAAGAAAGTAGCTACAGAACTCTCTAATTCTTGTGATGCTGAAACGTTGCCCATGACTAACAAATCTTTGTGTTATAGTAATAGTAATTCCAGCCAAGATTTGTTCTTAAGTTTTGATAATACAAGTAATGATGATATTTTTACAAATTTGGAAAAAAATCAGGAAGAAAGCTGTGATAAAAGTTTTAGTCAAAACGTGGTATCAACGGACGTTAATGAAATACAAGTATCTTTGAGCGATACAGTTGAAGATGATAATCCTACTATTTATTATAATTGCAGTTACTATAATGATACCCAAAGTTCCGTTGTTATTGAAGAAATCGGTAGTTCTGAAAATTTTAAAAATGAAAATCCGATAGTCTCGCGCACAGAACCAATCACTGAGGAAATCGCAGCTTTTTACGAAGATGTACTATCCGATGAAGAATTCGATATTGTAAACATTGATCAATTCCCTCCATACAATGCTCTTTACAACAAACTAACGCAAGTCAGAGAAGCTCAAAAAGCTATTGCTACCGGAGTATTGGACGTAAATGATCCTGACTTCGATAAAAAAGTTCAACTACACGTTAAAAGAAATAAAGCAATTGGTTATGATAAATCGAAGTTTTCAGAGAGTAGTTTAGAAATATCTGATAACAATTGTTCAAGTTTAGAAGCAAGTGCCTCATCTGATGCCCAAAGTAACTGCAATGCATCTGACTCTTCCAATTTATTAATGCAAACAAATGAAAATATTTTTGCAAATTTAAAAATTGACTCCAGTCAATTAGATAAATCTATTCATGAATATTATGGCAAAAAATCAGAACATAAAAAAGTAAAAACTATACAAAGTAATAAAACTGTAACTTCTGAGAGGATGGAAAAATTGACGACTGTAATGAATAAATGTAAGAATCTCAAGGTAAATTTTCCAAAAGAAGAGGAAATTAAAAAAAAAGTGGAGAAATTTTTAATAATGCAATCGAGTACGTCCTCAGAATCTAAGCAACCATCTTTACGTCTTAAGCTTCTCAATGACTTAAAAAAACGTGAAGCACAACGTGTAAGTAATTTATGTTAATATAAGCTTAGCGTTGACAAAGTTGCAAATTATTTGTACTATATTTTGTATTCAAAAAATTGATCACCATGAAAATTTTTTCAAAAAGATTTATATTTAACTAAGTAGATTATAGGATGGATGACGACTTTCAGTTTCAATTCTAAATTGCCAGTTGTCAAAAAAGAAAATAACTTACCTGATTAAAAATTTAATTCATACAGATGGACAAATTGGTGCTCATTCTTGTACCATTTTAATTATTTTAATTTATAATTTGACAATAAGATTTAATGTCAAATGTATTGGGTAAAATTATTAATTTCTTTCTTTTAATTAAAATCTAAACAATATTGCTGTTTTTAAAGCAGAATCTGTATGGTATTTTGAGATAATATACAATAGGTCCTAGTTACGCCATGAATTGAATTTCTAATCAGGACAACAAACACTTTGGTAAAAGATAATTCTCGGAACTCATTTAAATATCTGTATTTTTTATGCTACTTCTTGTTTTAGTAAGAGATTTACCAATAGCTCTCAAAGAGAATTTAATTCGTTCTTAACTTATTTTTCCTTCTCATGGTGATTAGAAGCCTGATTAAGAGTACAGATATGCCTTCAAATTATAAATATGAAATGGTTCGATAATTAATATTTTTTTACGTGCTCGAAACTCATTTAAAATTTTCAGGTCTAAAAATGCCACACTTTATTTTCACATAAAAATGCCACGCAATATTTTCACATATTTAAAAAATGTAATTTCTAGATTAATGTAAGAATTTTATAAATCAATTAATCTCAGAAAGTTAAATCTTTTAAAATAGAAATTTATGTTAAAAAAAAAAGTTGAAAATAATACCAATTCTGACTTTGAAACTTGTTACTTTTCAAAACAATGTAAAATAACTTTCAAATTGACCAGAAAACTAGACGTTTTCTTAACAGAGCAAACAGAGGAAATGTGTGCTATTTAAGTAAAAATAAATAAATATGTGTGCGTGTATATATATTGCAAATTTAACAATGAGTAATTGGAGTAATTGATTTTGAATGGTATAAAAATAAGTATTTCATAAATCTTTAAATTTCTAAAATTTTAAATAAAAATAAAACATGCTTTATAAGTGAATAACGTGATATGCACCCTTTGACACCCTTTTTTTATTGCAAAAAGTTAGCCAGATTTAAGAAAATTGGGTGCTTTGCACTCAATTTTAGTTATAGTACGCTTTCTGAGTGATCTATTATTACCTGGCGCATTTAAATGTATTATTATTATTATTATTATTATTATTATTATTATTATGATATAATATAATTTCATTAAAGACAATAATTTAATCTGAAAGCAGTTTAAGGGACTCTGGATACTCATAAACTTGGATTTGAAACATAAACATAAATATTTCAAATTATGTAAAATGATAAATGTAAAAGAAGGCATATGTACCAGTGCATATCTTAATCTAGTTTTTATGAATGTTTACAAGCAAATGAGTTATTTTTTGTCTGTAGCTATATTGACTTAGGAAATACACATTTCCTAGTAGATTTTTGACTCCTTCATGAAGAGTATTTTAAAAAAGTAAATGCAAGGATTTTTTTAAAGTAAATCAAGTTAATGTAATGTTTACAATTTATAAATCATATTTTTTATGTATTGTTACAATATATAACACTAAATCTTTGATTTTGGATAATTAATTTGATCTCATATTGTGACTATTCATTTCGAAGAGCGTATTTTTAATTTACCTTTACCAATTTTTAAATAATTCTCTCCTCTCATAATGTTAAATATTTAGTTTCTTACTAACACACATACACACACACAGACACACGTTTCTATTTAAAAAAGTGGTCAATTGTATTATTTTAAAAAAATTTGTAATTGCTAATACATTGTGTATAAAAGTTGTTCCTTCAGTTATAGCATAAGTGTCATGTACAGTTGATAAGTGAATGAAGATCTTATTGTAATCTTTATAAATAAACATTTAATGAAACAACTATTTATTATTAATTTTCTCTTTATCTAGTAAGGCAATCAAATATTTCTCAAAAATAAAAAAAAGGGCTAATAACAATATTGAGTAAAATTATACTTCATGCAGTTCATTAAAATACAACATATGTTCATACATTGCTTAAAAATTTGGTTAATCCATTTGTTCGAGTGCAATGCGCTCACAAGTCATAGGAGAAACGAATTGTATGTGTATAAGTGTGCGTATGTCTGGATGAATGTGATAGTCGAGTCTTCTATAGAATTTGTCGGGTCATTATTTTTCGACAGCAATCTAAATGGCTGCAACTGCATATTTCCCAACGACCAAATGTTCAAAATTCTGAGCACCGATTCAAGCTTCGCGATGTAAGGCACGACCGACTGATGCTCCCATTCGCTCAATCCCCCTACGTTTTTTGCTTCGCACTCACCCGATCCCCCTAATCAAAATCAGTGTTGGGGTTTTACAACACGTTGAATCATTCCAAGAGTATAATTATTATAGCCAAAAATTGTATTTTTAATATATCTACAAATCTATTATGTTGAATGTAAAACGTGTATACCTAATGTATAATAGAACGTATAAACGTCAATAGAAAAAAGTTATATTTTATCGAGTTCTACAACTTTTCTATTTAACTTTTTATTGTAAAATGCGTGGATTCAAAATTATGGCCTAAAAACTGTTTTTTCCGTTTTTTTTAAGTAACCATATAATTAATGTATATGAATAGGATCGAGCCCAAAATAGGATCGTCACCTTATTAGCACTAGAGGAGTTTGTAAAAAAAAATTAGCTCAATCGCAGTTGATTTCGGCGAGATAAGCGAATCACAAGCCATTTTTGTAAAAAATGCATATAAAAAAACAAAAAGCGCTCGCATTTGAAAAATAAGTATGTTATTGAAAATCGGCAGAAGGTTGCTTTTTCTATTATTCAAGTCGAGTATTTTCCAAAGTTTCAACCTGATCGGTTAAAAATTAAGGGAGATACGACTCATTATATTCTGTGGCTTGCAGGAAGAACCACTTAAGTGACATTTTGTGAAAAATTGTTTTATGTCGAATTCGAGGTGCTCTTAATACCCTTTTTCATTGTACAATAGTAGGATTTCCGAAATGCACAAATATTTTAAATGCCAGCCGATTGCATAATCACTTAACTGCGTCTCTCGTAAAAATGTTACCGCAGAACCACTTAAGTGCACTCGTTTTTTTTATTTTTGTGCGAGATACACCGTGTGGAGTACATTAAAGCTGTATAATATATATCTAATTACCTATACCGATAAATTCGTCGGTTTTTTTTAATTTTAAAAAATTTTTTTAATGTTTTTAAATTTTTCAAAAATTGTCAATTTGCAAAAACAAAAAAATTACTGGAATCGCTCTGATAAAATTCGTACGTATTCCTTAGCTGATTCTAAGAACTTATTACTCTGGAAAATTTTTTCCAAAAGTGCGTGGTTTCTGAATAAAAAATTCGTAAAAGTCTTGGTAAAAAATTTTCAAAATCAACCCCCAAATCACGTATCTTTTAGATTTGGACATTTATTCCATTGGTTAGAGAGGTTCCAGATACATTGCAAATGAAAACGTTCTTGAAATCTTAAATTAAAAAAAAATTGCGGAAATACCATGCTTTTTTTCTTTAAACCGTTTTTTCTCACTGTTAATAACAATTTTCGAAAATTGTAATTACACCATTAGAAACGGCATGAGTTAAACTCTAAAAAAATGCCCTGCCCTGAAAGAGAGTGACTGCATAACCACTTATCTGCAAAGTTTCCGCAGAACCACTTAACTCGAGTAATTTGTTTAGCTTGCGCGTCGAGTAAGAAACTATTTACAAATGTAATACAACGGTTGTATTCGTATTAGATGCCTAATGAAATGAGCCAATACTTAGATCTTTTCTCTGACATTTCGATCTTACGTATATTACTCTAAACATTGAAATCGTTTTTTCTCGAAAACCCGAAAAAGTCACTTAAGTGGTTCTTCCTGTAAGCCACAGAATTATATTTCCCGATGATAAAACTATAAGGCTCTCCTGTGTCGCAGTCGTGCCTAAAAAGTAATCGCAAATATTCGGAAAAAATTCTAAGCACTTTTTAATGTACTCTTTAAGAATTTTTCCTAAAGTTGGCAATTGTATCATAAAATTTGTTGAATTTTGCAACATGAAGAACATGTGTATTTTTTTATGAAAGTAAAAAGTGTAGTTTATTTTATTATAAAATTCGCAATACTTCATTTTTGAGAAGACTTAATTAGCTCAATTCTGACAACGGAAAATCAAAGAATACAGCTGAATAACATGATACATCGAACTTTAATCAAATTGTTCACGATTTAATAAAATTTTGACAGGCTTGAATCGCGGTCCTTAGAATTTTGGACTTTTGAAAAAATCTGGTATAAATAAACATGAAGTAAACTTTTAATATTTTAGTATTTGTAACTATGTATAAATTTTGTTCTAATATGTTGCATCTATACATACATCAACAGAAATTATTATGATTATTACAAGATTTCCGAAGTGACCCGAGAACAGCCGAAGCGCTTGACGACACGCGGCAGCAACGGAAAACGGACACGTATATTTTTACTGGACGTCGAACGAGGTGTACAAACTACGAAACAGTAACTACGAAGAGACTAATATATTCGATTCGACTCTAGCGGTGAAAATTGTAATTATTGATACGGTGATAAATAATGCCGATTATGGCGATTAACCAATTTTCTATTCAATTTTTAATTTCAATATAGGTATAATAAAGAAGATCAATGCTAGTTAACCAACCGAAGTTAAAAAAAAAATAATAATATTTTATTTTTTATCTTTGTTCTGTTTTTCCTTAAAATGTAGGCTTATCAATGTTTTAATATATTAGTAGACGTCATGAGTTCATGACCAACAATAATTCGTACAAATATCTTTGAAATATAATTAATTATATTTCAAATAATATTACAGAAAAACGAAAATCTCTGCCATTCTGGGTGTTAAACAGGTACTTTTATACTGAAAAAAGGTATCTTCATGAATTTTTCGGTAGTCGTAGTCCGGATCGGTCTTTCAATTTTGCTAGCATTAAGATTTAAATGTCGTATAAGATATATACTTATATATACTATATGGACTGAAAGTATTTTTCTCATTAATTAGAGAAAATTCTTTAAAAAAGTGTGTTTGTTTTTGTGACAAATCCTCCCCTTATGAGCTACACATTAATGAAAAAGTAAAAAAAAATGCTTAAAATGCCAACTTGAAAAATCAGAAAAAATTCAGAGGTACGCATGAACCTCCAAAGAATGTTTTAAAAATATTTGGGGGGGGGGGGAGTCCAAAAATGGAGCGCTCGATTTGTCAGAGAATCGCCCATATGCATATACTTATACTTGTAAACTATTTCTTTACGTAATTTATGAAGTTTATTCGAGATGATATGAAATTAGTTTCTTCATTTAAATGTAAGAATTTTCAAACTTATGTCCATAATTGAATTCTGTGCAAAAAGATATTAAAAACGCGCTCTGCAGCTTTTTGAGCGTAACTTACCCCATCTAATTAAGCCAATATTCTGTACAAGCTAAACAGCCAACAACATTGACAGAATCATAAAATGTCTAGTAGGTATACTGCGCTGACAACTCCCAAAAAAATATGCGCTTCATCTCCTCAACGCAATTTCGCCGGAGTAATTCCCGGAATTAGGCAGAGCGCAGAGCGCTCCATTTGCGGAGAAATGGAGTAAAATGGATATCACCTTGCGAGAAATTGTGAGTTTCCCCGCAAGAGGCCATGGCGAAGCCAGCACCGCCAGAGCGGCGCGCGGATTGCAGAGGTGACTGCGAGAGCATCGACGGACGAGAGGGAAAGAGAGCGAGCGAGAGCCTCTCCTCGAGACAAAGCCAAACACAGCGAGCTGCGAGTCGAGTGTCGAGGCGCAGTGCCGCAGCAGCCCATGAGCGACGTTGTGGGTGTGCGCGCGCGCGTCGAGAATGTTGTCGCTTTGACGTATGCGGATCATGAGTAGATTTAAGTCGACTGAGACTAAAGCACGTAACCAGTCGACTTCCGCGCGTTATTCGTAAGTATACAAGCCACCTACGCTCATTACACATACGCGGTTTGTCAACACCTGCTTTCCTCCCGTCTCGCAAAGAGCCCGAGAGGCTGCGCGCACAGATAGAGAGAACCGTGCAACACCCAGCTCCTCGCCACCGCCTCTGCAGTCCCTCTCGTGAAAAGAGAACGGGCGTCGATCGCCACAATGGTCGACCCCCGTTTCCGCGTCGCTTATTCTGCAAGTACACGCGATTCGCGCCGAGCGTTTCTCCGCGGCGGAGACGTTTTCGCAGCCCTCGAGCTCTAACATCTGGCTCGCGCGGATTCACTGCACAGTGCACAGTGCGATGCGCCGTTAGAGCGTTAGAGGATACCATTGGAACGAGACTCTCTGTACCAGCTCTGCAGTACAGCACGTCTATATTCAATTCGCGCAGTAGTAGCAGCTGTAGTTAAGTAGTAGAGAGCCGTGTCGACGTCCTCGTAACGGGCTGTAAACTCCGACCGGATTTGTTTTTACCATGGCTTCGCTTCTGGAGCGTAATATTCCGGTCTTGCATTTCTGCTGGATGTCAGATTGGACGGTTTTCGAGCAGCTAACGAAATTCCGTTGATGCCATCGGTTTCTACATACTTACACGCGCACGTATAAGAAGTACAAAAAAATAATGATGCATTTGTCGGGTTTGGAGAAAAAACAAGTTATTTTCGCGAGCGACTGACTCAGGGTCGAATTGTCATTTCTCTCACTGAGTTATTTTTATTTTAAAAGGAGTCGCGCTTATTATTTGACTTAACTTTTATTTTACTTCCAGCGTCGCCTTTAATAATACAAAACTCATTATCAGTCGCGCGCGCTGAGCTGCTCGACTTATCTCGACTTTTTTTTCTGTTAAAAAAAAACCTTGAAGTTTTGGAACACTTGCGCAATTAGTTACTTTTCCATTACATCTTATTGCTGAATTTGTTTTTTCAATACGAAAACTTGTTGGCTTTTTACAGGCTAGTGTTATCAATTGTACTGTAGATATATATGTTTAAAAGACTGCTTATTATCGAGAAACTTGACTAAGTGTCGTTGATAAAATTTAATGTCGTCGTTCCGAGTCGCAGACACGACTGATGCTAGAACTTCCGCTGATATTTACATGCCTACGTATAATACTTAAATCGGAATAGCGACATTTTTTCTTAATCGCGAATCACCCTTTCATCTTGGATAAGAAATTTGTACAAATACATTTTTCGAATAAATTGGATAAATTTCTATTTGTTTTCAGTTTGTTTTATGGTAAATTGTTGAAATCTAAGCAGAACAATGAGTGACGGGGGCGAAGAATTCGACCCGTGCGCCTGCATGTGGAACCACGATTTGGCGATGCGGCGACTTCTGTCTATTGTAAGTGTTCTTCTTTTTAAAATTTACTGATAGCATATTTTTTTACTGTTGTCAGTTATGTAATGACAATAAACCAAGACAAAGCTGTAATTTTGTCATGGTTTTGTAATACTGTCTTAACTTCCTATTACTCAATGTTTACTTCTTCTGACACTCGAAGAATTTTCTGCTGACAAGTAGATTTTTATTTTGTAATGACAGCAATGAACTGTTAAATCAATAAAACGTTTGTTGATACATGCAAAAATCTGATGCCATTTTTTTTTATTCAATTTAATTTCATTGTTTCAGCTTCGACAATCACAAGCCTATTGTACAGATAATGAGTGTCTTACACTGTCTAGATGTAAGTTTAGATTGAGTTTAATAAATGCTATCTGAATAAATTCTTCATAATATTTATTTATACATAAACTTCCAAAAATATTATAGTACCAGGTCCTGGAAATGCTCCGAATGAGGTAAACGACTTTAGAATGATGATATTCTTATTTGCAATTGTGGGCATGTTGCTGTTCGCTCTTAGACCTAATTCACTTCGGCAATCTGAGAATATCTCAAAAAATAGAGACAACGATCCAGTGAGTACAGTAAAATGAATCAGCAATCAGCAGATTCCATCTTTACTTTTTGTTTTTTACAAATATTTAATTTATGATTTACTTATTGCAGGGTTCTGATGGTGAGCCACCTTTGCCTCCCCCTGCTGTTAATTAAAGATTCTTAAAGGACGTAGCTTGTGGCTGGATCTGTCAAGCTATGAAGTTTTTAAAACCCTTTTAGAAAGAATATAATTTTAAGAAAATCGCTATAACATCACTATATTATAGTTATTTTTTAAATTTTGCATTTGATATACTTTCAAGTGCACAAATATAAAAGACAGGGGCCAAAATATTTTATTTTAATGGAATCTCTCATGTATAAAATGTGTGGATCTATGGTAAAGGCAACCAATGTTATAATAATGAAATATAAAAAATTGCAGCCATTAAAACTTTATTATCTAGTGTTTGTACAACATTCTATTTGTATAGCAAAATATGAATTAAAGTAGGGAACGATTATAAAAAAAATTGACTGTTTCAAAGCAATTGTGATTGCAAGCTGAGGAAGTATTAAAATATCCATAAGATCTGTATTTGTATGTGAAATCATGTTTTAGTGAATATCATTGATATTATAAAAAGGATTTGTTTTTCAAAATATTTATGTTTGTACATACAAAAATGAAGTAAAATATAAATTAATGAAATGATTAATAATTTAAAAAATTATTTAACATTTTTCCCAATCTTAAAATTGTTTAAGGATTTGAACATGAAAAACAAGTAATCTTCGATCTTGAAGAATTAATGAAAATATGATAATGTAGATCAATTCATACAAACTCGAAAAAAGTATGTACCGACCAAGTCTGTTTTTTTCTTTTTTGTAGACATCATCCATCTTATTTTATTAATCTTACAATATAAGAACTACATAGTGTACTTTATACGTAAAGAATTTTTTTTTACGAATAGTGACTAACCTTAATTAGTATTTTTCATTCATTATAAAAAAAAGATAACACTTATTTACAGGAATCAAAGGATTCTCCTTTATGTTTTTTGGCAGCCTGCTTATCCTCTGGATTGTCAGAGGATTTTTGTATCCTTTGTATTCTTTTGTTCTTTAAGTATGACATAGTTTCAGCAGTTGATCTACAATCAAAACACTTGTTAAAATCATTCGAATAAACAACATTTTTGATGAAATCGAAAATAGAATCATCAATAACTTACTTTGTTGTTGGTGTCGTTGTCGTCGCCGCCACTACTTCTTTCTGCACAAGTAAGTTGCTATCAGTTGTACTTGATGCTTGATTCGACGATTGAGGAGAGGCTGACTGAGAAATTCCACTTTTACTCGCTTCACTACTTATTTCGGAACTTTGTGATGAAGTAACAACAGCGGCTGTCTTATTTTCTGTTGCTTCCGTAGTTTTTTTTTTATCGACTTCTACTTTTGATGTTTTTGTCTCTGCTTGTTCAGGCTTCTGTTTTAATTGACCATCTTGTGTCGGAAAAACTAATTTCGGTAAATTAATTGTCTTGTTTCCTTTGGTTTTTCCCACCAATTTTATTAATAAATTCGCTATCTCTTCTCTTTTACGCGTAACAATTATTTCTTCAAACCATATTTTAAGTGTTTTAATTGGTAATGTATAATCTGTAATAGGAGTCTGAAAATAAATTTAGTCTCATATATAATTGTTTTTTTCAAAGATAATTGTACTTTATTTTCAGTCAATATTACCTTAAAGAAGCTCTCAACGTATTGTAAAACATACAGGCCACAGTCAGTGAAATTTGACTGTTGGGGAACTTTAGGACAGGCACCTTTTATAGTGTCCTTTGAGAAGACCTTTTCAGAACCCATCTTGGCTTGGTATTCGCAACTTAAATAATCTCTAAGTGTCGCAACAACTCGACATCTACTAGCTCCAGCTAATGAATCGAATATCAAAATGCAAGGACTGGAATACAAATATTATGCACTTTACTATTTGTTACTTTTGCTAATTAATCATAGATCTCTATCTAACTTAAAGCAAATAATACATACACTTTATTGACTTCTTTAGTAGTCGATGTTTGACAGATGGTTTTCTCGACTTGGTCGGCATTTTCTTTCGACTCAGATTCGTCCTGAAATAAATTATTTTTAATAAATATATAATATGAAAACTAAAGGGACATATTCAAATACAAAGCAGCAGAAGCTCACGTCTTCATCGCTGTCCGTTGCCATTTCTTCGTCATCTCCTTCTGCTTCATCTCGCTCAGAGCCGTCGTCATTAGTATCTATCAGTATAGTAGTATTCACTGGTGTAATAGTCGTTTCACCGATAGTTCTAACATTTTTAGCTTTAACATCTTTCTTCTTTTTATCAGCTACTTTTTCATCCGTGGACTTTCCTTCAGTCTTTACTGCAACTGTACCAACTAGACCAGGATAACATATAATAGCTAAAAACCAATGTGCACTGAAAAGTGAAACGATTTGTTATTAAAAGATTTTACACTTATGCAGATAAATAATAATTTCTAGTACATTAAAACTCACTGTTCATTAATAGGAATAACAATAAAATCTTTTTCAAAAATATTAACATTTTTGGTCCATTTCTGAACTCTTGCGTGACGTTTAGCAGCTGGTGATAGATTTTCGGTATTATCTACCGCTTGTGTATGAGGACTTGTAAGTCGTTTATAAAAATATGAACTAAATACGTGCGTTCTATTATGGTCACTTTTTAAAAGTACTTCTAGTGTTAAATATTTCAGGTAAAAATCTATAATAACATCGTTCAAAAATTGATCTTCGCCTAAACAAATAAAATCTTCAGTGTTAATGGCTATTCCTCCTTTAGCTGGGGGAGGTGGATATACCGTAATACTAAAAACATAAATGAATAAAGAAGAAATATTAGATTATAGAGTTATAGGTTTCTAATAGCAAATATTGCGAATTATAATATAATTATAGTTAAATTACGTTTGTATAACGCCATTAGAACTAGTACTGTTAGAAGATGATGTTGAAGTTTGTTTCTTTAAAGAATTTTGTACATTTATAAATTGCTGTGTACTTTTCTGGAAAAAAAAAGGGAAATGATATTTTATTAACAAAGTTGTAATGAATTAACAAATAAAAGTATATATGAAATTTACCGTTTTAGGCGATGCTTGTACAAGAATATCATTGGCTTCCTTCGCATTCAACTCTTCAGAATTATTTTTGTAAATTTGTTTTAATGCCGTCTTAGACTCATCCGATATTGTATCAGGTAAGAGTGTTATTCTCCTATGTGTCTGATCTTTACCAGCAGGATCAAAGTATGGTCCTATTACATCTTGCATTCCTAAAAGATCTCTTATTCTTAACCCAGTTTGCGCTGTTGTATAGAAAAATAGAACAGGCATTGATTTAGAAAAATGTAATAAAGCTTTCACGAGATCAGTAGGCCTGATATCCACTGTAATAAAAGTATTAACTGCAAATTGAAAAATAATGGAATAATTATGCATTGAAATTATTATACTTAAAATAGCTATTTATTTCTATTATAGTTACCATCTTCTAAAAGCGGTACTTCTAGTTTCAAGCCTACCGACGATATGAGAATGGGATTGGCCGGAGCATATTTATAAGATCCAATTCTTACAGTTCGACATGCCAAAGTCGTACTTATAATATTCGCTAAATCATCCGATGGATTTTCTTCTTTTACAGTACCTAATTTTGTATGTAAAATATTACTTTACAAAAATTACACATTGTTAATATGCTATAAATAAATCATGTAAATAAACATACTTGTAGGCTGTTGATTACTTAGTCGAGGTATACATGTACTATTTGTAATTATTGGTTCTTTATCAAGAATCGTGTCGGGTTCATCAAAATTAGTCGAATTTAATGGTGTTGACAGATCTTTATTCGCTTCCAACCGCTTCTTTCTATTATCGTCTTCCTCATCAGAAGATATAGTTAAACATTCTGGTTCTTTAACTTGTTTTGGTCGCGCAACTCCCCGACCTCTACCTCTACCTCTTTTTGGAACTACATCTCGTTCGGATTTTTGCACTCCAGTTTCACTTTTTTTATAAAATGTCTAAAATATTTGACTAATTAATGTACTGAACAGATGTATAAAATATGTGAATTGTACGCGAAGTCCTAACAAATGAGATTATAAAACGCAACATTATATCAATAATTGTGTTAATTAAAATGCTTACTTCTGGAGGTACAGATGTATCCTTTTTAGTTGAAATGTCAGAACAAATAGGTATAGATTTAACATTGGCTGGCAATTTTCTTTTACACCTTAGGCAGTAGTTGAAATCTGATGCACTCATCCCACAAAATGGACATACAGCTAGCTTACCCTCAATGTATATGGGTGGCTATACAAACAAAATGTTACGAAAAGTACGCCTCTTATGTATTCATGTTTAAAGTATATTATAAATGAAATTAAGACTATTAAAAAACCAGTAAAATATACAAGTGTATTTTGACATGCACAATTTACCTTTGCAATTGTTGGTAGGCGAGCTGGTTGACTGCTATTACTACTTTTATCCCTAAACATTAAATTCAATTTATTGCTATTTTATAGGAATAACGAGATAATATATTTTTTAAAATAAATATCTTACGGTGATTTTGTTTCCACAATATTAGTAACTACGGTTGTCGTTTCTGCAGGCATAATAATACTATGTTCTTCTTCATTACTTGCTGTTCTAGGTGTAACATCAACTATATAGTTTATATTAAGTTTTGAATCTGACACCAAAGACACATGAGGCTCTGTATTTGCTGCGGAATATACATCTGCCTAAAAATATTAAAGCAACAAAAAAACTCGTTACTTTCGGTACATTTTACAGGAAATTGAAAATAGTGCTCACAAAAACAAAAAAATGATGAAAAAAATAAAATAAGCAAAATTTATAACCGCTACTTGTTCTAGAAGATCCTGGACAGTACAGTCTTCTTTTGGGACTTCAAAGGTTATCAACCTTTGCTGCCCATCCGCTAAAATAACAAGCATTTTTGCTTCATTTCCAGTAATATGATGTTGTACTATTGTTGTGTGAGGATTATCTATTTCTTCCCTTAGATAAGCAAAACTTTCACTGGAATTCTCTTCTGGATCCGATTTTGAAGTACAATTTAGTCTCTCTAATTGCACAATATTTTCACTCGAATCTACTTCCATTGGCTGCTCTACACTTTCGTCTGCCACAGCAGCTTGAATCTGTTGACTCTGTTGTAAAACTTGTTGTTGTTGTTGTTGTTGCTGCTGTTGCTGCAACTGCCGTTGCAGCTGTTGTTGTTGTTGTGAATTTGTTTGTCGTTGTAGTAACTGCCCCATGGCTCTTTGCCTTTGAAGAGGACCTTGTGCTGATTGGACAGGTCGTTGAATAGGATTAACTGTAACTACGGGTGGCTGCTGTTTTTGACGTTGCTCATTAAGTTGCTGCAGTTGTTTTTGTTTCAAAGTAGTTTGTTTTATCCGTTCACTCAAATGCCCTATTTCCGGTTGAACTGGTGTATTTTTTGATAATGGCGTTGGATTTTTCGGAAAGGCATCTGAATGAATTGGTGGTCGTGCCTGCGGTCCTCGTGGAGGTGTGGTCAACTGGGTCGTGTTTACACTACCTGTTAACGATCTTGAACGCACAGGTAAAGATACACTAGAATTACTTGCTGCAGTTGAATTACGTTTCATCTTTCCAACCTTGGCAGGTTGAAGATTTGCAGCTTGTTGTAAGCTAGTTCTTAAAATTCCTACTGGATTCCCTAATGAATTTCGTTTTGCAATTGGAACCAACCTTGTAGCTTTTTTGTCTGGCCCACTTTGTAATACAACGTTGGGTGCTGCTACCTGAGCCTATTTACAGATACAAAAATAAATAATTTGAATTAATTGATCATTAATTCTTATTTTGTAAGAACGAAAATGCAAAGTACTAACAGTCGTGATTTGTTGCTGAGTTCTCACAGTTGTGGGAACAAAATTTTTTACAGGTGAAGGCTCTGTCTTAATTACCAGTTCAAATTGTTCATTATTTTCCCTTGTGTTTAACCAGTTTCCTTGATTAACTATATAATATAAAAGGTAATTTAAATTTAGTAAAAATAGAAAGTGATTATATTTCTTCAGCATTATATTGTTTACCTTTAAGACTATTATCACCTTGAAACCTTGAGTTTTCAGCCTCTATTTTATTATATATAGTTTGCTGTATTGGTGGATCATTTGTTTTAATTATGTACACATTTTGCCTAGAATAAAAAAGATTCTGATGTAAATAAAAATATTTTTAAGAGAAGTAAAATTTTCTAATTAAACATGAATTATGATTTTGATTAATAACAATAAATGAAAATCATGTGTAATATATCACTATATTGAGGAATAAATAAGTAAATTTCCTAAAATTAAATTGCCAAGTCCTGTACGTATACTGGAGTATTCGCGTGCTAATAAATGTAAAGAATTTTTTTCATATTTTATAACATGATTAGACAATTTTTACTATGAAGGAAAGAAAAAAAATTGACTAAAATTGGTCATTGTTTGCAAAATTACCGTGATTCCAACTGAGCATTAGCTATTTGAGCTCCAACATTAATTGTTGATTGTGTAAAAATTGTTTGCTCAGCAGTTTCGGGTGCAGCAGCATAAGCCACTATGGGTTGGGATATTAAGTTTGCACCATTATGAATATCTTCGACTACAAACTGGACTCTCTGTCCATCAATGGAGCATATTTGCTGCAGTTCTTCAATACTAAATGTACCATTTGGATTGGTCACCACATTATAATATTGTGCCATAGTATTTAATGCACACACAAGTAATAATCCAGTTCTCACTTGGGTTTAGGTCAGTAGGAAATTGTTGCTGCTGAGAAAATATTGAAATGCAGGAGTCCATTTAAATCATCACCTTCTGGTCTGGATATCTGCAAATCAACCTACCGACAAAAAATTCAAATTACTTAATATATCAAAGAAAATATTTCTAGACATTTAGTTTCTATGGATATATTTTCTACGAAAGACTTAATTATTCAATTATCTAGGAAAATGTCTAAGACAGATTTTTTACTTAAACAGCAACAATATCCTAATGCTCCTACTATATTCATATATTGATGCTTCTCTTTTCAGTAAACTTGGAAAGCAATGTTCTAAAATTAACAAGTTTACATGATATTTCCAAGTTAGTAAAAAGATAAACAGAAATATTGGATACTATTTCATCAGATGCCTATGGCGTATTCTGGGTGCCCCACTATACTAATGTACTCGTCGAAACAGAGTATCGCCAAGCTGCGACAACTACTTTTCCTTCGATAAAGTTAAGAAGAGTCTAAAAATGCAGAAACTTGAGTTATTTCCAGGCAATCTACAGGTGAGGCATGTTAAAGAATCACTTCATCGGTCCTCTGCAGACTCGAGAATCGCGTTTCCCTGAGAGGCAAGAGACGCAGGTGCACGTCGTGTCCCATACTGATTGAACCCCTTCCCAAGCGCAACGTCAACAGCCGGTCAGCTCGCTACGCATGCACAACTGGAAAGCAGGACGAGGCGCCTGGTGCACGCGAGTGTACTAATCTCCACGACATCATAACCTCTCCGCACCACGAGAGAAGAACGCGGGTGGCTCAGCCCGAATGCCATCAGTCATGGGGCGCAGCGATGCCGATATAAACATGTCAGGAGCCGCGCGTGCTCGCACATGGGAGTGCGCTCGGCATAGGAGAAGTCGCGCCAGGGCGACTCCGAATGGGGAGGCTTCGCACTGGGCGCACGAGGTGATCGGTCGCACGGCAATAACACACCCGCGGGACTGCTTTACTCGTACACTATTGCACACGTCCGCACGCGAGACAGGAAAGAGGAACACGCCAGCATTAGCAGTCCTACGGCCACGGCAACAACGAACAAGCGGAGGGTAGATTTTACAAATTGGAGGCGAAACTTACCGAGTCCCTCTTCTATCTCTCTCTCTCTCTCTCTCTCTCTCTTACTCGGTGGCTCTCTATACGCTGCCACTGTGCGATAGGGCTTTGTACGCGCTGTATACTTATATATCGCGAAAACTATGCAGTTCACGGACACTTGTTTTCCGCGTGAAACTTGTCAACGGAATAATTCGAACTCCGAGGAGGAGGAGGACGCACGAGGTTGAGGCACAGTAGCAACAGCAGCAGCAGCAGCAGCAACAGCGAATAAGGTGGTACTAGTAGTCATCGGTGGCCGATCAGCAGGCGACATCGCGGGGGCCCACTTTGTTGCTTCTCCTCTCCTACTCCTCCGCGCCTCTCCTTCGATTTCTCTACGTGTGATCTTTCGGCGCGATGTCCTCTTCCGCGGGCGCAGTCGTCGGGTCTTCCCGTAATCGGTGTACGCAGTGCAGGAGAGCTGCACAGCACAGGTGAGATATGCGGCGTTACGCTCTCTCCTTTCTTCCGCCGATGTACGAGATGTATAATGTGTCCACACAGCAGTCCGCACGCACTCGCCGCGCAGTCAGTTCTCTCTTTCTTGCTTGCACACTATATACGTGCATATATAGGATGTGTATAGGGTACCAACCGTCTCAGAGTCGGAGCAAGAGAGTCTCTCTCCATCCACTATAAACTACTCTCTCTCTCTCTCTCTCTCTCAGCTCAGCTCTCTCGCACTCGCACTCGCATAGCAGCAGCCTATAGCAGCGTTTGGCTATTGGCTATTTTTCGAAGAGGAGCGGAGCAGCACCGGTCGCGCGCACATACACTAGAGCGCGCGCGATCCTTTCTTCCTTTTCCTCTTTTGACTTTACTTATAAGTATAATTTACGAATAATCTTCGCGGCCTCCTCCACCCTGCACTACCGCAGCACATTGTATATAGCAATTGTCACCGAGAGTTCGCTTTCGCTTATCTATTTTCACTTGCACCGATGCACGTAACATGTAATATTATCTACTGCTGTTTTTCATTTATATAGATAATTGATATTGCGAACGTTCTACACTCAATAGAGTTCTTCTTTTTCTCGCAGAGTGCAATAGTGATCAATTTATTTTATACAGCTGACTATAATATAGATTTGCCAATTAAATTGATATAGTGTATGCAACACACCCTATTTTCAGCATAAAACATAATTTTAATTGAAATGATAATTTTAATTGAGTAAAAACAATTATAAATAATATTTTCTGTAGTTATTATATGTAAATAATCAACACTACTCTATATCTATTCGGACAAAACAAACGATTATTTATCTTTGGGAAAACGTCATTAATAAATAAACTGAGAAATTTCAATTTTTTTACTGCATTTATTATTATACATATGTATTGTATATACATATAAATGTAAATAGCGTAAAATTATTTAAATTAAATTAATTTGATATGAGTAATAATAGTGGCAAAAGTAATGAGTATAATTATGTAAATAGTTTAAATTTGATATTCATATCAAATATCAAATTTTAAATATTTTACACGATGGTTTCTTAAATTTTGAGCCTGGGCCCTGGGCCCTGACGTGCCTGCAGGTTATTTATATGAAAAAAATATTCAAATAATGAAAATGCTCGCCCTTTGATGAAGATTCACCCTAAAAAGCAATAATCATGATTGTTGACACAAAACTAAAAAGTAATTAGATTTCATACTATTTGATCTATCTCTATGTATAGAGACACAAAAAAACACATAGCAAATACTTGGAAATTTCCCTTTTTAGAAATGCTTTTCTGGTACAACGCACGCTTATCCTATATGGTATACATATTATATATGTATATGTATACACACACTATTGTTTATTCAAACGTAATGGCGTCCAGTCGAGTTCAAAAGCGTACCATGTGACTGCGAGAAACCTTTGCAATTGGCTGAATGGCCGAGACACGCCGAAACTTGAAAGAGAATTCAAAGGTTCTATAAGTATAACGCTTCTTTCAGACCGCCGTGTGTCAACTGTCGTTTCGCCGACGAGTGAGCATCAGAGAGGCATATTTAACGCTCAGCCTATAAAAACTGTAATCGATTCATTGGGATTTCGCCGAAATATAATCGATAAAGTGTCGAGCCAAAGCAAAGAGATAGAAGCATGTTTTCCAGAGATTTACGGAGTCGTATCTGAAATTTTGTTCGGCGAGTCGCTTTGTCAGTGCAAAGGGGGTTTGACGGGATTGTGTACGAGAGGTCATTGTATTTGTAGAAAAAAGAAGCTGTGTGTAACGAAGTCATAATTTTGCGAAGGTTCGTAATTATTACTATTTTTTCCTATACTAAACTTGTGTTACTGCTGTTGTTGTAGTTATGTGTGGGCTCGGAACTCGATGATTCAGAGACATTTGGCCGAGTTAGTGGGGCTTTGCACGTAAACAAATGCAAAGACTTTTTTTTTGGAATTGCTGAATATTTCATTCAATTCGAGTGAGAAGATTCTGCTTTAGTAAATTGATAATCATTCAACAATGTGATTTCAGATAAAATTGAAAGATTGTGCTGCAGCAGTTTTTAACGCAGGGTAATTACTCGTATATTGCTGATCTAAGATAAAAAGGGATCAAATCATAATTTGAATTTTGTTTTTTAGATGGAATCTCGCCTTCCAAAGCTGAATTTTCAATTCAAAGTACCTGCTAGAACTGTAACTGGTAACACACCTATCAATTCATTAAAGCCAATGAATGCATCAAATGGAACTGATGCAGCAGCTAGTGTAACACAAAAAGCTTCACAGTCTTTAATAAAACCTACGAGCACAACAAACATTAACATAAAATCGAGTACAGACGAAAATAAAGCACCAATAACACGGGCCAAAACTATGACTACATTGTCAAAGACAAATCCTGGTACAGTGACCAGAGGAGTAGTGAAACGACCAGCTATGCCTAACAATACTATGGATAGCAAACGAGCAAATTTAAGAACTACAATGAAAGCAACAGTGGCTAGGCCTGTTAGGCCTGCAACTAATGGTGCTATGCCAAAAACTGGAGCTGCTGCAACTGCATCAACAGCAACAAAATCACTTGGTCCTAAGCCAAATAAATGGGACTTTAAGGGACAATTGGAGTATGCTAAAAATGAGTTAACAGCATTGAAACAGAAACATAGAGAAGTATCTTCAGAGTATAGTAACATGCAACAAGAAATTGTAAGTCTCAGAGAGAGTGAGAGCAGCAATAGATTAAGAGCTGAACAATTACAAGCTACTGCTGATGAATTAAAAAAAGAGGCAGAAACTTTAGCAACAAAAATAGATACTTTGCAGAAAGAAAATGATCGATTAGCTATAGAATTACAAGAAGCTAAAGATATATGCACAAAAACTGCTGAATCTTTGGACAAATATAAGGAGGATGTTGAAGTTAAGACCAGTGTAATAAATAGGCAAATCAATGAAATCACAGAATTGAAAAATCAGTTGGAGCAAGAACAGAAAACTAAGCATGATAAAGAGACGAAAATAGAAAACTTAACAGAAATAGTTGCAAGTATGGATAAAGATAGAAGAGCTTTGCATAATTATATTCAAGAACTTAAAGGAAACATCAGAGTGTTTTGTAGAGTAAGACCAAGAATTCCAAAAGAGGCTGGAAAAAAGTATGTGAATAAAAATGTATTCCTTATAATTCTTAATAATTTACTTGTGAATTTGGTTTGTAATGTATTAAACTTTTAATTTATTTCTTTTAGTACTTGTGTTATAAATTATCTTGATGAATGCACACTTGAAATAGGAAAATTAGAAGAAGGTGGTAAAATTAAATCCTTGCGCCAAGAGTTCAGCTTTGATAAAGTATTTTCACCAAACAACTCTCAAGAAGATGTTTTCCAAGAATTATCGATGCTTGTGCAATCTGCCATTGAAGGCTACAACGTTTGTGTGTTTGCATACGGTCAAACTGGTTCAGGTAAAACGTATACAATGGAAGGCTTTCCTGGAACAGAAAATGAAGGCATGATTCCTAGAACGGTATAAAAAACTTTTGTCAATGTTGAATTCATCAAAAAATCCGAATACATATAGGTACATTTGATAATCTTTGGTTTTACTTTATAGGTCAAGCATATATTCAATGAAATGAAACAATTCGAGTTACTGGGCTGGGAATACAAAATCGAAGCGAGCTTTCTTGAAATTTACAATGAACAGATAGTTGACCTTCTCGACTATACGCGAAAATCGCACGATATTAGGATGGCAGATAGTAAAGGAAATGATCTGTATGTCAGTAATCTTCTAGTTCAAGAAATTAACAGTCCTGAAGAATTGTATCAATGTCTATTAATTGCCCAGGAAAATCGAGCTATGGCAGCAACACAATCTAACGAAAGGTACAGTCATTGTATTCTTTGTATAGATTCAACTCATAAATTAAACATTCATTTACAGATCGTCGCGGTCTCATTCTGTTGCGAGAATTCGCTTAATAGGTACCCATAAGACTAAACAAGAAGTTTCTATAGGAAATTTGAATTTAGTCGACTTGGCTGGCTCTGAGCGATTGAAGAACGAAGAAGCAGCACGAGTTGCCGAGACAAAAAACATAAACAAGTCTTTGGCTAATTTGGGACACGTCATTTTAGCGCTACTTCAAAAGCAAGACCACATACCTTACCGAAACTCAAAGCTAACTCATTTATTAATGCCATGTCTGGGGGGTAATTCAAAAACTCTTATGCTTTTAAATATCTCGCCTCTTGAAGAGTCTTATAATGAAACACTGAATTCATTAAGGTTCGGAAGCAATGTTAATAACTGTAAAACTGGTACTATTAAAAAGATAAAGACTGTTTTATAAAAATTTGTTCTAAATTTGCATTTGATTACATTCGAAGCCGAAACTGTACAAAGTATACTACCAAAGTTGGGAAGAATAGAGTCTTTTTTGAGACTGATTCCGATATTTGCATTTGGAGTAATTATAACTACAGTACGAATCTAATTTGTTCGAAAAAAAAAAACATGATTGACATATGTTTCGCATTCCAAGTCATCGAATTATAAATAATGTTTTTAATGTGTACTACGATTATAGAAGATAAAACTATATGCTGTTGGTACTCATTACAAATTTTTTTATTTTTATAATTTGACTAAGAAAATTGCTTGTCATACATCTATTATCAATAAAGTTGTTAGCTTTTTATCGGTATAAGTTTTACAAGATGATTTATTCATAATTTTTTATAAATTGAATTAATAATTGTATCTTAGGAAGATTGTTTCAATTTAATATTATTTGACAATCATAATTAGTAGTTGTAACTTTTATTAAATGAATCTGCATGGAAATAAAATAATAGAGTTGCAGAAAATTATTCTGCATGTTACAACATTATGAAATCACTTGCAAATTATTATGGTACTGTACAGATAACATTATAAATATATACATTTAAAAAAAAATGATACTGGTTCTTAAGTTTTTTAAGTTTTTTTTAATCTACAATAAATGAAGTTGATTTCCAACTTGTATTTTTAGGTACAAAAGCTTTTTACAAAATAAAATAAAACTTATTTTTTAAGCAAAACGTTCCTCGTTTCTCATTTAAGAAACTCGTAGCATTAAATCATTTTTCCTCCAATCCGAAAGAAATATGCAATTTGTCATACAAATATTCGGTATTGTTTTCCACTTTTCGTTTATTCCTTTTGTATTTCTGCGACTGCACTTCGAACTTTTTGTAACAATTCAGACATTTGGTCATATTTACCAGTAGCGTCTGGTAAGTTTTCAAAGTTGATAACATCACAAATGTCTTTAGAAAACTTCTCGGAAGATGGTAGTCTTCGATAAGGTGAGGCACTTTTTAATATTGGCGTGCCTAGTTGAATCAATTTGGCTGTTTTACGCGCCGGCTCATTCATATTTTGCGTTTTCGAATCATTTTTCGGTGTACAATTATTTACATTTGTTTTACTTAAATCTGATTCTGCAGCTTTTGTTGATTCTGCTTCAGATGCTGTTACCGAGTCTGGATTAGATATTCCAGTTTTACCGGAATCGGGATTCGATTGAGAACTAGATTCATCTAATTCAGCAAGCAATTGTTTGTGTTTAGTTTCGAGATCAATTAATGAGGGAGAATCGTTCCTCGATGATGCCGCTATGCTTTCGTCCTAGAAAATAATTTGAAGTTGTGAGGAATTTTATGTTCATTGATATTTGCGATTGATAAAAAAACGTATTAACGATAAATAAGTTCTAAATTAAGCAAAAGATAACTTACATTTAAGTGATTGGAAACTTCCTCTTGTAGTAAAGTGTCAGAGTCTGCCGGCCCTGGTGGAGGTGGCGGTAATTCTGGTGCTTCGTCTTTTGGTAATGGAGGTATAAATAAGTCTTTAACAGGTACACATTCGACTGTTGTGACTGAAAAAAATTAATATGATTTATTTTTCTTTTAAACATTAGTTTAATTTCTAAAAAAACTTACGTTCGACTTCGTCAATTTCCATTTCTCCTGGGTTAATATCCGTTCGAATTGCAGCATTAGCAGGGTTAGGCATTTTTTTGCGTTTGTATCCAGCATCCACCTGTTTGTGACTAAGATGGGATATCAGAGAACTTTTACTACATTGAATTTGCATGGAAGATCCCCAGTATTCCTTGCTTTCCTATGAAATTAGAATGCATAAAACTTTTTAAAATCTATTAGCAAATTACAACTGTTTAAAGTTAAGTTTCTCACATCATGTACTCCTTCAGGAGTTGAGACATTGAATCCAGGAAAGTCTAGAATTTTTTTTATATCATACTTGTCCTTATCTCCTGGACATACTATTTCTCCTTCTTCATCCGAACCTACTTCTGCTTTACCAGCGTCATCAAATAAAGATAATCCTGAATGTTGCAATCTTGCTTCCTCTAACCAACCTGGTGGATAACCAAGCGACCTCATCCTGCAATGTTATAAACATGTTTAAATACTCAATATTTGATATGATTTTCAAACAGGTATCTTCTTACCTGTAAATGTATCTAGGAAGTTCATCATCCATTAGACCTAAAGCTCTACGTAAATTTGAACTTATTTGACCAGGAACAAAGTGGCCATACTTTTGGTCATCCTCCAAATGATACCTTGCACTTGTAGGCCCTCTTTTAGCAGTATGTTCTTTGCGGTTCTTGTTTATGTTTGCATAGTTACGAGGTTGATCACAATCACGCAAACTATGATTCCCTAGACAATTAAAGCATGTCATTTTAGGAGCGCAATCTTCTTTTTCATTGACATCCTTATCCTTCGACTTCTCCAGACCTGTAAATTTCTAAATAAGAGTTGAATTAATCTCGTCTTTGAAAACTTGTATTCACATTTAAAAAGTTTGATCCAAACCTTTCCATACATAGGAATGTCAAGATCATCTTGTATTTTAGGTTCTTTCTCAATGGTAAACAGAGATTCGTTAGTATGTCTCTCTTCAATAAAAGTCACAGAATGATCAAGTTCCACTGAATCCTTTTTCTCACTTTTGGAATCAAATATTTCCAGCACCAAGTCTTTTATCGAAGATGAAACCTTCCTTCTACTGCTCCTCGACGACGCAAGCTCTTTTAGAAAGGTCTCAACTTTTCTATGATAGCTCCTGAAAGCCCGACCCAGTGCATAAAAATCACAAAATTGCAGAGAAAAGCCACTGGTTAAAAAACAATTCTCACCGGAAGCTCGATGGATCTCTAAAGACAACTTTGAAAATAGGCTCAGCCTCTTTTTTCCTCTCGGGGGTGACTGGCTGGTGGTCCTCATCGACGATTACAAAACCAGGAGGTGCTGCGCCCGGAGCCAAGGTTTCATCGAAGACGACCTCCGTCGTATCCATGACGGTCTCGGTGAGGTTAAGCTCGGAGACACTGCCATTCTGATCGACGCTCTCCTCCAAGCTCGAGTTCAACGTTATTACCTCCGCCGTCGGCGAGTCCGGACTGCTCTGCATCGAAGTCATCTTAGGCAGTTACGGGATGTCCCAGGCACACTCTCGTCAGGTCGATTTCCCGCTGGACATCGAGTTTCAGCCTGTGTGTATACCTACGTTTGTTTTTCTCAACTGCAGCTGCAGACAACACACACCACGAAGGCGAACCGACTTTGGTTTTCGGAGTCGCGCGCGGCAGCGTCGCTATCTGATTCGGCTGAATTCTTTATGAATCTTTAGGGTATGTTTTCATAGACCAGTAAGTATATAATAATTATAGCTTTACCTTTTAATTTACTCTTCCATCAAATTCATCGCAATTTTTATACTACTTAGAACAAATAATTTTTTTGATATTCTCAAATGCGAAAGCTTGAAGTGCTTGAGTGGCTTCAGCTGCAGATTTCATTTCGGAGCTTGGAAGCTCGTTTTGTTTTTGCTTTGCGAATCTGGCGATTAGAACGGAGCTTTACGCGCGCGTCGCGTATGTGACTTATATATATAAATATATAATACAGCTAATAATATTATATATACGCAACTGCTGTTTATATACGTATCTATATAGAATAACATAAAACAAATCGTTGTTTACAGTAAATTTTATTCATTTGTCAGAAGATTATTACCTGCGTGGCCTCAGGTAATTAGCGATAGATCGTCCATTCTCGGAGAAAAGACCGTGACAATCATCAATTCTAAAACAGGTGCTGAAGCTTGAATTTTTTACTTATTCATTCAAAGTCTTATCTCACAACGGCATAACCTTAGCGTCATAGCCTCTCCGAAATATATCTCGATAATAGTCTTATATACCGTTCGGAGTACACACACAATTTTCTATCAAAAATGTCAAACACGGAAAGCTTGTCGGATCTTCAGAAAGAGATCTTTGAAAAGATCAGCAATAATAAGACAGATGAACTGAAGGCATTGCTGGCTGCTCATAAAATTAAAATAGACTTCATCGATGAAAATGAAATGAGTCCATTGCAACATGCCTGCTATAAGGGCAACAAGGAGATTGTACAAATGCTGCTTGATCATGTAAGACATTCCTTAGCTTTCTAGTGTTACTTTCACAATCATATAAAGTTTCAAACTTTCAGTTTTATGTCAGGATTGCAGTGGTTTTTGCGACAGGTTCCTAATTTGATTTTTGTTCTCAGGGAGCTGATCCAAATCAATGCGAACATGAAAATCAGTACACAGCTTTGCACTTTGCTGCACTGAGTGGTAATGCAGATTTGTGTCAGCTTTTGATGTCTTATGGAGCAAAAATGAGTGCGACCAATAGTGTGGGTAGAACTGCAGCTCAAATGGCAGCTTTTGTAGGGAATCACAATTGCGTTGCAACAATCAACAATTTTATTCCTAAAGCAGACATAGATTATTACATTAAACCACAAGGGCTACAAACAGAACCAATGCTTCAACCACATTTAGCGGACTCCTTCCATTCATTCATTACACAAGTCAATGTTCATCCAGTTCATGTGATTATGAATTTACAAAAGTTTCCAGGCTTATTAGACAATTTACCTATGGTGAGTACTTTCTTTAAAATATCACATGCTATTTCAAATATTTTCTGCATTTAAAAATTATATCTTTTTAGATTCAAAAAGTTCTAGAGGCTATGCGACAGAGGAAAATGACTCGATTAGAAACTAATGAAGTAATGTCTTTTAAATATCATTACTTGAGCTGTGTGGTTGCTGAAGTCATTAAATGCCAAAAAAGACAAGAAGCTATGAAAGCTGATAAAACTGATAAAGAGAAGGGGTCTGAGGAAAAGAGTGAAGAAAAAAAATCCGATGTCATTGAGCTACTTGCTAAGAAATTTTTGAAATGCAAAAGTGATGGAACACTTGAGTATCAAGAATTATTTTTGAGAGAAACAGTTAGAGAGTTCCATTATAGAGAAAGTGCCATTTTTCGCCAGATGGTTGCTACTTTAGCTAGCTCAGATCCACCCAGTGCCATATCTGTCATTGCTGCAGCTATCAATGGACAGCGTGCTTTCAGTGATAATGCACAAGATTGTGTCACTTGTGGAGAAGAGAAAGCCACAAAAAAATGTAGCAAATGTAAACAAGTTCAGTATTGTGATAGAGAATGTCAGAGATTACATTGGTTTATTCATAAAAAGACTTGTTCTCGTTTGGTACAACTAAACACATCAAATGCCAAAGTACCTGATCCAAATAGTGAACAAATCAGCAATGCAGTGACATCAAGACTTAAAAATTTAGCTGTCAATTAAATCTTATTTATTTGTATTTACATGTATAGTTACTACTTTATCATATGCATACACAAAATGTTTTACGTACTCAATCATTTTATGTCTGTATTGATCTTGTGATTGTACAACCTAAATCTTAAAATTTAAATAACCAGTGCTGTTATTTTAAAAAAAAGAAGTGATTTTTTTGTACTATATGTAATTGTATGTATTATGTATATTGATTAATTGATGTGAAATTTTACTTGCTTTACAGTTTATCGATTTTATTAATTTGACTAATTGGTTTTATACCAGTGTATTATTTGGTTTATCCACTTTTGGATTATTTTAACTTGTATAGTTCAATACTTAATATAAATTTAATAGTATTTAACTGCGTAATTTTTATGAACACTGTCATCAATCCTTCGAAGAGTAAAAAGAAATCAGTGTAAATTGCTTTTGATGTAGCAAAGCTAATCAATTGTAAAAATCGGGCTTCTGGAGAACAAATTCTTTTAGGTTCTGTTGTAATTGTAATTGCATTGCTTGGGTTTTGTAAAGTAATTTTATTAACAACGCTTAATAGTCTAATAGTAAGAGTACACTTATTACATTCTATGTATCAAATCATCATATAAAAACAAGGAATTACTTTGCTGTAAACTTAGAGAGACCTTCCAACAGACCAATGTATGCTGTGTGTTCGTAACTTGTACTCAATTCAATAAGTTTCTCTGCAAAGTCATTTGAAATACCTTTTTCTTCCAAATAATTCATAAGGAGATCGTACAGATACTGAAATAAGAAAGAACAAAAAATGACATCAACGATTAGAAACTAAATTGTAACTATGAGCTATTGATAAACTTACCCCATCAATAACTTCACCACCAACAGCATATACATTCTCAGTATGTTGTCCATCATAGAGTGTGATTTCATCAATGCCAAATATGTCATCTATAGAAAAATAAATTATACTTTATTACAGGTGTGAATTAAAATAAGATCATGCTGTTTTATTTATTTATGACTAGAAATTTATAATGTAACATCTCCATAGTTTTGCTTTTATTTTGTGAAAAAAATAAAAACTTCTTATAGAAAAAATGTGTTTCTGTACCAAAGGTAAATAATCGGAATGATTATTTGCAAGATTATTCCGTACTCAACACTTTGGAATATTAAATAAATTGGAGCAACAAAACATGTACGTACTGTAGGCATCATCGGCTCCAGACGCTCCAGGTTCGCTATTGAACGAGCAGGAGAAGGACAAAGTCTGGTTCCCCCTCTTGAAGTCAATCTCAAAGTTGGGTTTGCTCTTCATCTCTCCAATGTCAGGCTTGTCATCCCTAGGGTCGATCTCTGGCTCACCCTCAGAATCAACAGTGTGATTGACATTGAAAGAGATTTTGATCCTGAAAGAAAATCACAAGTTTTTTTAACTTTACCCAAATGGAGTAACAACGAAGCAAGATTTCAGTCATTGCCTCTTACGTTTCATCGCTCTGCTGCTTAGTAAGTGTGACCTCAGCTCCATTAAGCGAAACCTTGAAGCCCTCAAGCTCGGTGGGAATAGTCTTGAGCTTTAGCGCCTTCTTCTCGGCGACGATCTCCTCAGCAAGAAACTCCACCAGCTCCTTCTCTGCTACAGAGAAGAGAAAAAAAAATCGATCACGTACATTGTGCAGCAGTCACGTGTTTCTTCAGTGAAGAAAATGCGCTTTATAAAAAGGCATGAGCATTGGAGAGGCAGGAAGAGGCCGAAGCATTACCTTTGGTGTGGGCGAACCTGCAGGAGACACAGGCGCAAGGATGCCTGTGGCTACTCTTGGCGAAGTTGGTCGAGATACTGGACACGAGGCGGCCGTTGTTGAGTGCACTGCTGAAGAGCCTCTGGCGGGATGCCGTGACTGGGGCTACGACTAGATTCCTGAGGCCTGGAAGCCTCAACACACTCCGCGCAATTCCGTTCATCCTGACTGATTGTGAGCTGGGACTGTCAGGCTCGTGATCTCGAGAATTTCCTACTTTCCTAGACTATACGATGGAAAAGCCGACCGCGTGGTGTAACCGGCGAGAGACTCGGGAAGTTACGAGAACAAAGATGGTGGCCGGCGGTGTGTAATACACGATCACGAACACGGCGTATCTGTGCCATACCAATGCTTATGCTTTGCGTTGGACGTTGGACGGTGCTGCTGTCTGCTGGTGTTGAAAGTATTTGGAAGTGCGGATGAATTAGTTATTAGTAAAGCTGCGCAGCGCTGCACTGAAACCCCTTTTTCGAACAAAAGGAAAGACCAATGGAAGATAGGGAAAGTACAAGAAGTTGGACAGTCGAGATTGGAAGACCAGTCAACTCGCAGGATGTCGGACAAGAGGTTAGGAGTATGTTATTGTTTGTAAACAGTGGAGAAGATTGTGGTTGGCTTGTGGTTGGCGACTTGGCGAGGAACCCGAGGACGTTGTTGCGCGAATATTTTTAAAACGAGGTGAGTTGACATCGATTTTTTCACAATTTTCACAATTTTTTACTTGGAAATTTTCGTTGCTTTTTTTTCACTTTTTCGGAAATCTCTGTACTTTTTTACACGTTCCGACGTTCTACTCAATAACTATATTCGAATTGTTTGGGTGAAGGCGAGTAATTGTAAATCCATTCTTCGTGATTTTGCGATAATAAGAATGTCCCAGCGGCCAAATACTGACCCAAAAATGTCAGACTAGACTCCGCAGTACTGCATGCCAATGTTGGTCCAATATTGAATATGTGCAGAACTGTACTGGCAAATTGCTGATGGTCAATATTGTGCCAGTGAAATTTCAGATTATTGCAGGCAAATTGCTGGCGGCCAGTATTGTGCTAGTAAAAAATGTCATAAAAATGTATGGTCTTTTATTACATAAAAAATATAACAATAATAAAAAATCCATTCTTCGTGATTTCGCGATAATCGCATTTTAAGAAAATACAAGCACAGATACACAAATAGGTATGCCTATACAGGATAGGCATGCAGTAGCACCTATTATAACAATACTATTTAGGATTTCACATTTAGGTCGTCGACGTCCGCCATTGCGTTATTAGTATGTTGTAGCTGAAGTCGAGGCACTCGAGGCTGAAGTACTGTTTTTTGTAATTGAGTATTTAATGTTGCAAATTTGAAAATTAAGATTTTCTTGCCTGTAGAATAAAAGTACAGGTATTGGGAGCTTAATGTAACTATGATTATTAAACATTACAACAATGACTGCTTCAGACAAGATTTATCTAAATTTAAAAATATTAAGAAATCATTTCGAAACCATAAATAAGCCACGAAATTTTGTATGCATGTTCATTATAGTGCTAATGCAGGTGTAAAATTTTAGCATTTGCCCGTTCCAAAGTCGAGATATTATACTTTAAAATTGTAGTTTTAAAACACGATTTTTATTAATTGTGTGCTACAACGACCGTTTGAATTAATTGCAAAAAAAACGGTTCTTACGATTTGAAAAAAATGAACCAATAATAATTAACGTTATTTAAAACGAAATGAAAGATCAGTCTAGTTTCAATTTGCCAATTTGTTTTCGAGTAATCTTAATGCAAAATTAAAAATGTCCTCAGCAAACGCGAAAGCCACATAAGATTACTAATACCATTTTTTATTCTATAAAACTTTCGATTTATAAATTTTTTAAATCAAGTTCCATGTGAACCCTGCATATTTACGAACCTTTATGACCATCTTTATTTATGCATAGTAATGTGAGCGCGTAAATATCGCGCAACAGTACAGTAAATGAAAAAGCATCAGATGTATAAATACTATTATACTTATAACATACGCAGTAGATACAAGATTTTAAATAAACATTACATATAAGTATAGCGCTCTCCTTTTATATACAATTATATATACTATTTCTCAAAGTTTGAAGCCTTACATAATTGGAGAATCTCATATGTATTGCGGAGATTTGAGAGATATTTGAATATTAATTTAAAACTTTGCGAACTATATATATCTTGATTGTTCAATACGTAGTAGCGCGAAATTTTAATTTTTATTAATTAATTTTGACATGTTGAATTTAATCTGATATGAAAACGATTGCGAAACTTCTATTGAGTTCGAATATAATAAATATAATTATCACTGCTTATTGCATTGAGTTTAAGATTGGCGATATGGTTTTTTTTTAAAATTTGCTTCAAATTTTAATTTCAGACAGTTTCAAAATCTTTGTTTCATTTTATTTCTGAAAAGTTCGTCTTTTTTCGATCATGTTAATATAAATAACTGCATTATGCAGAACACGATTAGATAGAAAAGTTGATTGACTCATATCAATGTAACTAACTACGGCTAAAAGCCATAGGACGTGGTGCAATAGGGGCATAGAATTGTTATATAACATTACAAAACATAGAGCAAATAATTTGCGCATTTCAAGCTACTGTGCTCCTCCAATAACTGTACAATTACTCGTTTCAGGCTAATAAAAAGCTTACAAAGCAATTTATAAAGATAGATAAGATTCTGAGTATAATGCGGCGCTATAGTAAAATTCATATATATGCTCGGCCGTATATATATACTTATATATTAAATCGTGACTTGGCAAACAGTTCTGGAAGTAACGTCAAAACTATTTTTACCGGTGGATGCTTATTTATAATTATAAAAGCTTTTTTGAAACTACTAATTAGAATTACTCGTTACATTGTGTAAACATAAAAAGCTACGGCGTAGCATACTTCGAACTAAGGAAATACTTTTTACGGCTTTTTAAGCAGGGGGTCTGACAGGTACATAATAAAAACTCAAATTTCGCGCCATAAAATAGCAGACAAAAAACAACTCTGTTATTTTCTGTAATTGTATAATTTAATGTAATAGTAGAAATAAAATTGTACTTATAATTGAATGAAAATAGTTTTAATAAAACGATTTTTTTATTACTTGATGTTTTTTTAATAAGCTTAAGACACAGAGTATAAATTTGAGATTTTACTAAATGAGATTATCGCGATGTAGTAAAAGCTATGTTTTTTTTTTCGAGTTAGTTGAATATTATTTCGCTGGCCAACAAAGTCTTTTATCGGAGATGATAAAAATAAAAAGTAATAAAGGTATACTGCATGCATGGAGAATAAAATCGTTCGTAAAATTTACATATAGTTCAGTGTGTAAAATTTGCACAGTGTGTCAATTACGCAGATCTGAGAAAGGGATTAAATAGGAACCTTGTAACAGATGGTATTTTATAGCAAAGTATGAAGTCCTGTACGCAAAGGTTTATCATTAAGGAGTCTGCGTGTTTGAGCTATTGATGCTTATATAATTATAGTATATCAAATAAAGTACTTGAATTGTGTAAGAAATTTTGATCAGCAAATTAATTATAAACTAAATTGTATCCTGTATATATAATTTGTCAACCATTTCACGAAGTTTAAAGTTAATGTTTATAAAGAATTCTCTAAAAATGGCATTTGAACGGTATAATTCGTGATTTTAATTGAACAAGATTTTTACGTCTAAGCTTCGAATATGGTAAAATGATGTGTCATCTTGGTTTTTTTAAAAATTTTATTTTTACTATCTGTTGATTGATAGCACTAAATTTAAATGTTCAATTGAATTTTCGCGGCATCTTATCTAAAATCGTAATCGATTGTCGCGATTCGAAAATTCCAAGCAAGTTGGCGGTTGTCATAATTGTTTCGCTTTTTTCTGTAAATCTGATAGCTGTCCAGAGCTTACGCGTTTGCTTACGATTTTACGAATAAAGCTATTACGTAGTTAAGAGTTTTCCTTTCGGCAAATAGCGCGCTCACGCATATATGATAAATAAGTCGCGATTTCACGAGCATAAAAATATTATTGTAACTCGCAGCGAATCCTTGACCCTTCGAAAGCCAAAGCCTTCCAAAGGCCTGCGGCAACTCGCGCACTGCGCGTCTGCGGCAGGGCGCGGCTAAGCGCACCGCGAAAGAAGAAATCCGAGGCGGATCTCACGTGGAACTCCACGCGAAGAGTGAAACCGCGACGGCGGCATCATGTGTCCATCCACGCGGCGCAGCTCAAATCCCTCGAAATTGGATTGCGACAATCGAGTTACCCGGTGGCGACCTAGAGAGCCGCTACCCGCTGCCGTTGCACTAGGCATCGGACTCGCAGTTCGCGAATTGATGCCTTCGAAAACAGAGCTGTCGCTGCTGCTGCTGCTGCTCGAAGATGACGAAGAAGTTCGAGTTCAATTGGCAGCGCGAGGTACCAGCGCTGCTGCTCAATGGCACCACGATGGATCGATGGGTCGAGACGAAGGAGAACACCGAGTACGAAGCTAACTGCCTTTTTAAGGTGGACAAGTACGGCTTCTTTCTCTACTGGAAGAGCGATGGCAAGGTCTGCAGTTATTTAATTACGCGTATTATCGTTTTTTAGTCCATTCTTTGTTTATTTATTTTTCATTTTCTTGAACAATTATTTAGCGCGATAGATTTCTTTTCACCTTTTATTATTTAAAGAATCTTTTGCTTAATTACTCAAATCAGAATCCTTGAATTCATATTGAAGTTGATTTACTATATTGCAAGCACGCGAAAAAAAGTTGGGTCCATAGTTCAGTGCCAAAAGTCATCAAACACAGTCTACCATGTCTTGAGAGAACATTAAGCTCAAAACAGCATAGCCTTCTAAATAGTTAATTGTTCTAGTTAAATTACAATTAACTGTGAAATTTAAAAAATGGTCGCTTTTTTACATATAGTTATAATGTTTGTTTTATTTTTCCGTTCTTTAGGACGGGGACGTCATCGAGTTGGCGCAGGTCAGCGATATCCGTTACGGTGGTGTGCCTACGGTGGGACATTAAAATAAGCTCGAGTATATTTGATGGTTAAAAAAAATTTTAAATGCTATATATTTGTTTTCTGCACACAGGACTCGAAGCTGATGAATAAAATGAGCAAGCATGGCAATGCCGAGCAGATTGACGAGAAGAGCATCACGGTATGCTCCGGTATCGACTACACCAATATATTTTATCAACATCTCATCTGTCCGGATGCGAAGACCGCAAAGGTGAGTTCGATGCTTGCGCATGAACGAGTGTTAAGAGCTGTTACGAGGAGGTGTGCATTATTTTTTCCTTTTCTCAATTGTATAGGACTGGCAAGCTGGACTAAGGTACATTACGCATAATACGAAAGCGAGCAACGTGTGTCCCACAACTCAACTGATGAAGCAGTAGGTTGCAATCTATCTTTCTTGAAAGATAATTGAGAATTCAAATTTCGCGCCATAACGCAAATTTATCTATTTGTTTCCGAAGAATTGTATAATAACAAAACAGCATGCGATGCTTGCCTTGTAGTAATTTATTCATTGATTTGTATTTTTGTAATGAGAAGTTTGTTAATAACATTTGCAGATAAACGGGTTGTTTAAAACTTTTTGTTCAGGTATCTTATATCAGGTACGTAATAATTAACTTATACTTTTGACTATTTTTTATGTTATAAGCAAAAATGAGTTATTTCTTGTCTGCTATATTATGGCGTGAGATTAAAATTTTGAATTAACGAGAGTTCTCGTCACAGCATCGTGTCATTATAATTTTTGCTTCTCAGTTGGATGAAACTAAGCTTCCAAGTCGATCCAAAAGGCAAGGTGCCTGTCAAAGTCATCACCAAGACATTCGCTTCTGGAAAAACGGAAAAGCTCGTCTTCCAAGGCCTCAAAGAGCTCGGTCTACCGGATGGAAAAGTAATTCATATAATATATACATCTGCATACTGTTGAATCGTATTTTTTATAGCCTTGTTTATTCTTTATAATGTTAGAACGACAAAATTGAACCCGACGCCTTCACCTTCGAAAAGTTTTACGCCCTCTACCATAAAATCTGTCCACGAAATGACATAGAGGAACTTTTTGGATCTATGTAGGTTTATTTTAGTTTTAAAATAAGTAAATAAATTAAAAAAAAAAATAAATAAAAAAAAGCAAGTTATCGTAAATGTATTACAAATGCAAACTTATCTAAACCAGAACGAAAGGCAAGGCCGAATTTATAACACTGGAACAGCTCGTGCAGTTTATGAATGAAAAACAGAGAGATCCTCGACTCAACGAAATCTTATACCCCCTGTATACCGACAAGAGATGTACAGAGATCATCAACGATTACGAACGCGACGAGTCTGCCAAAAATGCAAGTACGAATCGAACAATTTATAATTACTATAAAGTTGAATTACTTATTAGGCGTATATTATATACTTGCAACAAACGGGTTTATTCTTCTTTTGCAGAAAAGTTATCAAAAGATGGATTCATCAGGTACCTCATGTCGGACGAAAACGCACCTGTATTCCTGGAGAAACTCGACGAGTGGATGGAAATGGACCAACCCCTGTCTCATTACTACATAAACTCAAGTCATAACACGTACCTCAGCGGTAAGCAAGTCGGTGCCAAGAGCAGCGTCGAGATGTACCGACAAACGCTTCTCGCCGGCTGCAGGTAATACTCGACGCGCTTTACGCAAAAGAGCCTCGTATTCGTTTTTAAACAATAATATCCTTGAATTTCGTAGATGCGTCGAGCTCGACTGCTGGGACGGCAAGAAGCCGGACGATGAAATTATCATTACTCACGGTAAAGCCATGTGCACGGATATTCTCTTCAAAGACGCTTTAATGGCTATTCGAGACTGTGCCTTCGTCACCTCCGAGTACCCCGTGATCCTCAGTATCGAGAATCACCTCTGTATGTCGAATCAGTACAAGATGGCCAAGTACTTCGACGAGATTTTCGGCGACCTCTTGCTGAAAGAAGCTCTTCCGGATTTCCCGGTAATTAAATGCTACTATTAGAGTATCGGTCACAAAACTTAAAAAGAAGATAAATATACTGCGTATCGTATATTATATGTTTTTAATAGATTTCTGAGCGAAAATATTCTTAGATATTCAGCGTCACACCTATCTCTCAAATTCGGAATAGAATATGCTCCGGCGAAAAGAATCACTTGATGATTTGGCACGATTTGCTTGATCAATCACTCGATTAATCGCTCATCCTATGACTGCGTATAATTCAATTAAAAGAATTTCATATCTCAATACAAAAAAAGAAATTGAAAAAAGTCATAGAAAATCTGAATACAGCTGAATTATTCATCATCCTAACTTAAAATATCTGTAGTATTGGAATTCAATATCTTGATGAAATAAACTTAGCATTATTATGAGAAAATAAATACTTAATTCTATGATCTACCTGGAACATTTAAATTGTACACAGCTCTACGTAGAGGGCCATCCACTACCACCGCCTAATGCAATGAAGCGCAAGATCTTGATAAAAAACAAGCGTTTGAAACCAGAGGTGGAGAAAGTCGAGCTCGAGCTTTTCCTCTCGGGTAAATTCGAAGCCAAGGACGAGGTGGTGGAGGACGCGAGTGCCGCAGCTGCGCCTCCAGCAGATGCACCGCCACCTCCAGCAGCGGATGCACCACCTGGAGATCCTGCAGCCGCTGGTGGTGACGCAGCCGCGGCTCCTGCTTACACTGGCAGTGCGACGTCTTGTCATCCGCTTCTTTCGTCCATGATCAATTACGCACAGCCTGTCAAGTTCCAGAGCTGGGATGTCGCTGAAAGTAAATGTTTTGTTTTTTAAAAGCGACCAAAGAACAAACGAGAAAAAATTGCAAAACATTTGCATGGGAGCGATTAATTGATTCTAACATATACATCAACTTCATTTATTTTTTGAAATTAATGAAGCAGGGTCACTGGGTATGTCGCTAGATAACATTCTGAGTATTTCTTATTTCAATTCGATGCATGTATAATGTATATTGTATACGTATAGGGTATATATCATTAAAAACTTATAGAAAGGGTTACTGTGATTCCGAAGCGACTCTAAAATTCGTTCATACGCTTTTTTTTTATCAAAACATCAAAGGGAAAAGAGCTTTTTAAAAAGGGGGATTGCACTAACGTGAGATTCGTTGCTTCTGTAGAAAAGAATATCCACCACAATATGTCATCATTTGAAGAAACGAAGGCGCTGAATTATCTGAAATCGTCGGGCGTTGAATTTGTCAATTACAACAAGCGCCAGATGAGCAGAATTTATCCAAAGGGTACCCGAGTGGATTCCTCTAATTACATGCCTCAGGTGATACACTCAACTCGACTTTATTCCATCGTGGTTGCCCGCGTTCTATACAATTTGGTCGTCTAAATCTGTAATATGCAGTCGCCAGACATGAATTAATTTACGTATATAGTTATGTATGTATAGGATGATCATATATAAAGCTCAGCGGAGCTGCGCGCTACACTCTTCATTATTAATTATTGGATTGTTACGTTATCGGGGTTCGACGTCCTCGGGGTCGTTGAGACACAGTAGAACCCGTCCGAACGACGAGTAACTCGATTATGCAGTTATACCGAGAGCCGGGAATAGCGGCAGTATACTCGCGGGAGCGAAAAAGTCGAGCGCTTTTTTTTTTAAATAAGCGATGCGCATTGTCCTAATGCGATATATCTTTTCTCTGCTCGGAATGTATAGGTGTTCTGGAACGCCGGCTGTCAAATGGTGGCTCTCAACTTTCAGACACCTGATCTGCCCATGCAGCTTAATCAGGGTAAATTCGAGTATAATAATACCACGGGCTATCTGCTCAAGCCGGATTTCATGCGTAGGCCCGATCGAAGCTTCGACCCTTTCTCTGAAGGTGTGGACGGTGTTATTACTGCGACCTGCTCTGTCAGGGTGAGTGCGTCGAATTATTCAATCTAGAGTTATTCATTTGTTAAGTCAGCATAATACAACAGATTTTTTTATTATTTAGTATTTCATTCAATATTACTCGAATGCGCATACCTGTTTGTAATTTGATTTTTTTGATAAGCCGAGATATTCGATAATTTCTTGGATAATGTAATTGCTAAGCTATATAACTAATCTTTTTACTTGCCATTTTCTCATGCTTCGCGTAGAATTATCGATCTGTTCCTAGTAATAATGCTATCATAATTTATAATTTCATTTTAAGTTTTATCAAATGATTTATAGCAGCGACTTTTTTATTCATCCTATTTTGAAATACTTTCATGTATTTATTTTATTCCATGTACCTGTAATATGGTTACAAAAGAACACATAACGATTCTTTATTAAAATATATGTGTAAGATACTTAGTTTTGTTAAACGTTAATTAAAATTTTAATATTGCGCCATAAAATAGCACATGAAACAACAACTTACGAATCCACAGATTGTAACGTAACCAAGAACAAACATTTCATAATTTATTGCAATTTAAAATTTGTTATAAGTTATAAACAAGTTAAATGTTTTTTCGTCGGTTATATTGTGGCGCGAAATTGAAATTTATGCAATCAATTGAATGCTAGTTAGTTATCTATATCAGAGCTCTTAATCGCTATCCTGAATAAATCTATTATATCTATCAACAGCTTGTTCGTTTTACATTGCACCTGTAGCCCAGAATTGTATGCATTATGTGCATTTTCAATTGTGATGTAATTTTTAATAAGCGATACATTTTGTAATTGACGCTTGCAAGTTACAGGTGATTGCCGGTCAATTCTTGTCAGATAAGAAAGTGGGAACGTACGTCGAAGTTGATATGTACGGTTTGCCGGCGGATACCATAAAGAAGGAATTCAGAACCCGCATGATCCCGGGAAACGGTTTGAATCCAGTCTACAATGAAGAGCCATTCGTATTTCGAAAAGTTGTACTACCGGATCTAGCTGTATTGAGATTCGGTAAGTAATTCAAGACCATAAATATCTTCACCTAAATTTATAAAGTCTTCATTGTATAACTAGTCTGGAACTAGTTGCAATATGGTGTTCGTAAATATAATCAGAAACTTTATACTCGACGAACGTTTAATCGTATGAAAAATTGCTGAAAAGGCAATGTCTGCTTTATAAACTGGTTTTCACGTATACATTGCTTTCAGGTGTGTACGAAGAAAATGGCAAATTACTCGGACAGAGAATTTTGCCACTGGACGGTTTGCAGGCTGGTTACAGGCATATCTCCCTGAAAACCGAAGCCAACTTCCCTATGGCCCTTCCCATGTTGTTCTGTAATATCGAATTGTCGATTTACGTACCCGATGGTTTTGGAGGTACAATAACTTTTCGATGGTGTCTTATAATTTTCATTATCAAATCTCTCTCTCGCATGTGGTTTAAATACATAAAAAGCTCGTATATACTATACTAACGTGTACATTATATCTTCAGTACTTGCTTTTTGTTGAGAGTAAATTATATTATTCTATAAACTTTTGAATCATTTTAATGCTATGCACTTTAACTGTTTTTTAAATAGACTTTTTAGAAACCGAATATTCAAATTTTTGCTAAATACTAAAATTGTAAAATACGCAAATGTCAGTTGCCGCTAAATTAAGAGAAAGAAGAAAATCATTGAAACCCATTTTATTCTTTTAAATGGTTGACAGTCTCCGAAGATTTTATGCAGTATACTTTATCATTTACGAATTAACAAACTTCTAAGATCCTCGAAAAAAGCAATAAAAAAATAAATTGTCGTTTAAACTCTTTGAACGGAGAAGAGGTTGTTCTGAGCAAGATGTGACGCCCGTGCACTCATGCAAACAAGTGCACGAGAATTTTTCGGGTTTTGAAATTAATTCGCAGAAGGTATATAGATTTTATTTATCGCCGAGCGAGCGAGCATAAGCGAGAAAGAGAAAGAGAGCGAGAGAAAAAAGAGAACGCTGACATATCAAGGTGTTCGTGCTTTCAGATTTCATGGCGATGCTGTCGGATCCGGGAGCATTCACTAAGGGAGCAGAAAAACGAGATGAGGCCATGAAGGGGCTCGGTATCGAGCAAACCGACGCGAAGACCGAGGAAAAAAAGAAGAAGGAGGAAGAGGAGAGAAAAAAGAGAGGTTCGCCTCCTCTGTTCCATACGCGTATTAGCACGCGCGAGTAGTGAGCGCTGCCTTTTTTTGCGCTTCTCTCATTAAGTACTCATTATTGGAGAGTATATTGTTAATTAAGCCGAGAGGCTCCGTATACAGCTCGACTCTAAAACAGAGAGCGAGAGGGGGGGGGGATGTGTACGGCGAAATTTAATATATAAGCTCCGTAATGGAATACTTTGGAAAATAAGAAAATTGCTAGTCTCGCTTGAGTTATTAAGTTTAACGGCGATTATGCTCTCGTGGGCAGTGCTTTACCTATAAAGAGAATGGCCTTTTTTACGGATATGTTTTCGTCTGAAATTGTTGCTCGTGCACTCGTAGACATCGGGCGATTTTTGTCCTCTCTTGATTTCAGTTCTAACGCGAGATGTTTTCATCCGTAGAAAATGCTCCATTCCGAGTAAAAATCGGGCGGACAATGCAATAATCTGAATCTTTCCAGAGGAATTCAAATTGCCACCTTGCAACTATGAAAATCTTCGGCGGGAGAAGTTCTTTAAACTGGGGAAAAAGATGAACAAGGAATTCGACACGATGAAGAAGAAGCATCTGAAGGAGCAGCAAACGATGCAAAAGAATCACTGTACCGCTATCGAGAAGCTGACAAAAGGAAAGGAGTGAGTTTAAAGCGAGCGAAAGATTCTCGCCGTGATGCAACTATATACCCACTAGGTTTTTCCTCTCGCGCTCGCGGATTGTAAAAAAAGCCAACTGTGTTTTCTTTGCCCACAGTAAGAGCGCGCTTATTAACGATGCCAGCATTAAGAAACTCATTAGCGAGCAAACGACTCAATGGACGCAGATGATGGAGAAGCAGCGAAAGGAAGAGTGGGAGCTTCAGAAAGTTCAGCTGGAAGCTTCCAAGGAGGAGATTAAAGCCTGCATACCGGCTGTGCAAGCCAACCAGATTAAGCTACTCGAGGCGAAGCACGCCAAGTAAGTCGCAGTCCACACACTTTTCAGGCATTATCTGGAGCGTAAATATTCGCAAGAGAGAGAGAGAGAGAGAGAGAGAGAGAGAGAGAGAGAGAGAGAAAGAGACTTTGAGATTTTTAACTTTGTCCATAGGGACATCAAGGAAATGAATGCCAACCAGGCGAAAGTATCGGCCGAAACGGTCAAAGAAGTAATGGGCGACAAAGCTTTGAAGACAAAGGGTGACAAGGACCGGAGGCTCAAGGAGAAGAAGGCGAACAACATAAAGAAATTCATGGACGAGCGGAAAAACATCGCCATAAAGCAGGGCAGGGAGAAAGAAAAGTTGCAGAAGACCCACGAGAAGCAAGCTAAGGACATCGACGTCGATATCGCTGGGGTAAATGAATCAGCAGACTCATTTATGCTTCTCAGCTCGAGTCTCTGCTTTAATCTCAACTCGGAATTATTGTCCTCTTTCAGTGTCTCGACATGTGGGCGAACGAGGCTGCTCAAATGGAGATTTCGGCCAAGACGGAGTTTTACGTGTGAATCCTCGTCCCAACGAAATTTTGACGCGCGTATCTTCCTCTGCACCCTTACTATTCTTCTATTCTTTCCTCACACTCTTCGATACACTTTGCATTTATATACTGCGCAGTACGATAATAAAGCGCCACCGTTACTCAAATTTCCACAAACGATAAAAGAAGAACTTTTTTTCACCGCCGTCGTTGAGAAGCGCCTGTATATCTGCTACGCCGCTTTGATTTCTTTATACATAGAAGATACACGCATCCATAGAGTGTACATATACGTATTGAGAGTGGGAATCGACGACTATATAATCGAGGAGATAATCGCTGCGCCTGGAGCGGCTTTCAGCCGCGCACAGCGGAGCCGGAGAGAAAGATCGCTCGCACGGGGCGATATATTTTGCAACGCTATCGCTCTCCCAACGACTGGCACGTGCATCTCTCTCTCTCTCTCTCTCTCTCTCTCTCCCTCGATAAACATCGGCGCAGAAGAAGAAAAGAGGAGGAGAAGGAACGGGAGAAGCGATAGCGTGCGCCAGCGAGTATCGTGTGTGCGTGCAGCTCCCAGCGAGGAAAACGGAAGCGTAAGGCCGATGCGATTGAATAGTCATTGAACAGGTGAAACAGTTAAGGCTTCCGCTTGTGCGCGAGAGATCGCCACCTTTGTGCATGTGTATACAGCCGTCTCTGTACTGTAGGAGTCTGTGTGCGCTCTGGGTCTGCGCGTATGTATACGCAGAGAAACGAGTTTAGAAAGCTTTTGCGTATAGACGCGCTTGATAAGCTGTACAGACAGCACTGCACTTTTGCGCGTTGGGTTTTTCTAAAGTTACGAGAGAAAGAGAGAGAGAGAGAGAAACGCGCGCGCGTTTATATTTTTCGAAAGTATTTTTCGAGCGTTCGTCTATGTGTAAACTTAATATTGTACCGCCGATGAAATGGATTATGTTTCGACGATGCGTTTATTGTTACTTTTTATTATACATGATCTCAGTCGATAATAAATAACTGTTTTGAAAATAAAAAATCATGCTTTACCTGTTTATGAAACAAGCAAGAAAATATGGACCTTTCCACTTTATATTTGACAAATTTGATCGTTATAATTCGAGGGCGATCGACTTATAAATTACGGCTGTAACTATACTGCGCGCTGACACATATATAGAATTGCATGCGTATATAGGTTAGACTTCCGGTTACGCAAAAGTTGTGTAAAAACAATTAATTCGTTATGGCATACCAGTTTTACTAGCCACAGTCGGTTTAGTGCGGCAGTAAAAAGTAATGTAAGGCATTACCTACATGCTATACTTGGCTCGGCTTTTAAATTTGGCGGCATTTTTCTCGCGAGTTGACCGCGCACTCGCGCGCTTATATTGTTATATTTATTTTCCAGTCTTGTAATCCATTGGCTTTTCTTTTTAACGGCGCGCAGAATCCATAACTATACCTTGCCTTGCCGAGAGAGAAAACATGACGAAATACTTGTCGACAAGAACGTCATTTCCGGAAGTAGCAGCGCCCCTTATATAGAAAGTGCGTACAAATATTTCTGATCTCACGCCCTCACAGGTCGTTCACGTTTATTGTTAACCCGTAAGTAGTCAGAACATTAAAATTTGGTAACATATTTTAGGGGAGCTTATGTTGTTATCATTATATTTGTTTTCACAACTATTTTTGTTTTAATGATACGCAAAACCCATAGTTATGCTATTAAAAATTTCTGTTAAAGTTATTGAATGCAAGTATTGCAAACAATTCTTTACACGCATGAATCCTAGCTGATTCATTTGAAAAGTACGTTAACGTTTGCTAAAATCATAGGAAATTCCGTGTAAATATCTTTATTTTGAAATTTAATCACGATGAGTATTAAATGTAATATCAATTAAGTATATTGGTATTCAAAACTCGCGCCACAATGTAGCCGACAGAAAAAGCAACATGATTTGCTGAGCTAATAACAATACAAATCAATCAAGTTATGGTTTCGTAGGGTAGTAGGTACTCTGAGGATTTCCAAAGTAAACAAGTTTTACATCCATGCACTTATTACCGAATGCGAGCGCGCCAAGAGTATCGGCCGGGATCGGGCATAATCAGACGCATTTCAGAGAATCTTCAAGATGCATTATTCAGTCATTTGACTCATACTTGCACTAACGTTAAATTCAAATAGATTCTCATCGTATAGTCCTTTAAGGAAGGTCTGCAATAATTCAGGGGCCAAGAGTAATTAATTACAACGAGTGCACTGCACGTATATGTGATATAAGTACACGCCGCCTGAGAAATCCTGACATTCCTAGGCTACTGCGCTCAAAAGAAATCGCCACTTCCGTAAGTGTGTGCAGCGCCCCCTGAAAAAACCGTCGTTTCCGATCTCGCGACTCATTAGTCTGAATGTCATTCCAGGATCGTCGCCTCGTCACATCGTCAGTTGGTCACTTCGTCTCGCGCCGGTGTAGCGATCGAAGGTGTTTGCTGTTTATACGCGTGTGTCAGCTATCAGCGTGCGATAGCAGCTGCAGTCTCCGCGCGAGGAAAAGGCGAGAAGAGTAAGGAGAGAGTTGCTTATACATCGACGAGGTAAGCCATTTCAATATGCGTATAAACAAAGGGAATACGCGCGAGGCGTCCACATAGGCGTCTAGTTACAGACGTCTTTCTGCCGATATACGTTGTGTAACCGTTGCTTGGCCCACACTCGCGTCCCGCGGTTTCCTCATTCCCTTCCGTTCGTCGCGGCGTCTCGTAGACTATCCGCACGGCGCACACACCGCTACAGCAGCGTATAGCGCGCGATATACACACTCGGGTTATACCCACGGCGATGCGCAGCGAGCACTGCATGCACGCGCGGGATGAGGAGAGAAGTGTGCCAAATCCGCGCTCTCGCGCCGCGCGGGGATAACGGCTCGCTCGCCGCCGCCGCCGCGCGACAGTAGTGTACTGCACACATAACGAGCCCCCGTGTGGCCGTGTGCCGGCGCGCGCGGGAGAAAGAGAGAAGAGCTGAAGAGCTGTTTTCTGTCCCGTTGCCCGTTCAGCTGCGAGCTGCGAGCTGCGAGAGGAGGTGGCTCGCGGCTCGGTTCACCAGGTCGCTCTGGAGAGCGGAGAGTTCCCGTGACCTATCGTCCCCTCCGCGGCCCGATCGCGGCGTAGCTGTACCGTTGCTCTCGCATGCGGTGTCTGTCTGTCTGTGTGTGTGTGTGTGTTTGCGCGGCTATTCGCCGGAGGGCTGAGCGTCTTCTTCGGAGAATCGCGAACCTGCATAGACTCGCGCTTTGATGCTGTGGCGCTGCCGCTGTTGTTGTTGATATACGCGCGGAGAGGCTTTGGTTATGCAAGGACTGTACGGTCTACAGTCGCTGTTCCGGTTGTTATGCATATACGCGTCTGTTCTCTGATGTAGTTGAAGAGGCGCAAATTTTTAGCGTCGTAAATCATGCGCTCGTGAAAAAGTGTTTGGATGGGGGAGAGTTTGCACATGCTGTAATGCAGTCGTTTTGGACTCGTCTTTGGAACGGCGATGGTGACTTTCGTTGCACAAAACGTTTCAGTGCAGAATGCGCGATTTACGATCAACTTGTCACCCAGTATGACTAATTTTCGGGTTTTCAGCGTATCTTTTAATTTGCAGGCTGACAATCAATATCTTAAAGTATATTATGCTTTACAGTCATGTTCGAAAGTTGGTTATTATTATTCGAAGAAATTGAAAAATTCGTTAATAACATTGATCTTCGATTGAATGAAAACGAAAAAAAATTTAGCACTTTTTTTCAATCTTAGATTTTAGTCCTAAAACAGTGAAGTTTTCACATTCAGACGATAGCTGTGCAAAACTTTCCCTTTGAAGTGTACTTATGCGTCAGTATGTAAGCTTCTATTTTTATTATTATACGGTGCTCTCTTTACCAAAATATTGATTCGAAATGGAAAACGGTATAGATATTTGAACCTTATATACTTAAGTATATTGAAGCACGCCAAGATAAAATCCAAGAAAGTTGCCAATAGTTTGTATACCTTCTATACGTAAAACACCTTTTGCCTTTTATACACATTCAGCTATGAGCTTCGGATGCCTTTCGGTCCAATTACAACAGAATCGTCTAGAATATTCAAGTGAGGAAAGAGTTGCGCAAGTTTCGAATTTTTTCTGTGTGTTTATAATACGAACATATAAGTACTGCACGACGCGCCGCCGGAGAGAGCGAGAGAGCAACAATAAGTAATTTTCCACACCTCCAGCACACACCAGATGCTACGCCAACACGTAACCGCAATTGTTCTCTCTCTCTCTCTCTCTCGCTCTCTGACGGCCGCAAAAATCAGCATCCCGAAGAATATTACTTCTTTCTCCGGATTTTTCCCCGCAGCTCGTTCTACCGGCATTATATACACGTGTGCATCTCTCGCTCTCCCTCTCGGCGTCTGCCAAGATTTCTCACGATTATTATTCATGCGCTCTCGCGGCTGCTCGGCAGTCTACATATTTGTGAGGAGCTGCTCATTGTCGAGAGAGAGAGAGAGAGAGAGAGAGGGACGGGGCCGATGATTTAGAGAAGCTCGGTCGAGGCGTCTTCTCTCTGCCGCCTCTCTGCATTTTCGTGCATTATAATTTATCCAAGCCGTGCTTCCCCACCCCCACCCCCCCCTCTCTCTGTGTACACTCTTTTTTGTGATGCAGTGTGCGCTGTACGTTTATACTGCAGGGACATAGATGACCCGGGAAAATCCAAAAGCCGCAGCTCGTCCCTTTTATCTTCGCTTCTTTGTAAAGACACACGCGCGCCTATCTTTTGCCAGTCGCGGCTTGTTTTTGCTTTGCGCGCGCTAGCCACTCCAAGTGATGAGATCTGTCGCGAGCGGGCATTAAAGTATTGCTGCGTATACGAGTCTCTCTCGCTCTGCAGTACTTTGCGCGCTTACCCCGGTACTTTTCTTCCTATATACACACACGCATGTGCACAAAGCTATGCGCGTTCTCGCCCCCGAACAATACCGACCCCCGGCTGCTGCTGCTGCTGCTGCTGCTGCTTGCATTGTGTGTATCGCGGGGACGGAGCGAGAAAAATTCTCCGCGCAAGACGGCGACAGTCACTCGCCTCTGATTACACGGCCCATTATGCAAGTACAACGCCGAGCGCGACTGCTATATACGCGCAAAAACAGCGAGCGTATAAGACCTATCGCTTGTGGTTGTGTCACCCTCACTGCATACTCTCTGCCTGCGTACTTACCTTTGTATTTGCCTGTATTTATATTTACGTAGGCTTCAGTGAATCTGTAGTGTCTTTTTTTTAATGCTCGCTGTCGAAGGATATTATGATTCCTTTGTAAAAAGCGTCCACCTCAAAGGGTTTTCTCTACGTGTAGTCGCGGTGAAATTAACGATGGGGGGATGCTTTCTTCTTGCTTCAGCTCTCTACATTGTGTCGCCGGAGAAATCAAAATTAAAAGCTGTTGTGATTGCGATATTTACTTTTGAAATTGCAGAGGTGTATCATAGTTGTTGTCCTCACACTTCCTTACATTTCTCAATGATCAGAGAAAAAAATGTTAATTTTACTATAAAAGTTTACCAAAATACTAAAAAATCTTAATTTATAGCTACGTAGTAAATTTCACTGCTCTACATGTATAATACTTAATACAGAAAATTTTATGCTCGTTTAGACTAATTTCATAAAATTTACTACAACATTGGCAGAACATTGAGTACATTCTGGACCGATCCCTTTTTGCTAAATATTAAAAATGCAATTCTCTGTTCAGAATAGTAAAATTGTAATTAATAATAGTAAAAATAATAATCATAAAGATCTTTAATACATGCTAGGAGAGCTGTGCAAGAAGCAGCTCTTCAGAATTTATTGAATTTTCTCATTAATTGTTCGTTAGTCAAGTTAGATCCAGGTTTGTCACCAGTATTTCTGTTAGAAGTTTACAGATGGCGCGTCTGGTTAGTCTAGAGTACGACGAGAAATCACTTTCTGTACACACATAAGTTGTATTTTCAGATACAAAAGTACGAATCGAATACTTAGATGACGTTTTTTGGCAGCAAGTATGCCAATTCTTTGATTTCGAAATAAATGTGATATATTTGTAACAACGATATAATATTATTGCACACATTATTATATAATTTTGATTGCTAATTAGCTAATCTTGTTTAATTAGAAAATAATATTTAAGAATACATAACTTTAAGAGCTTCTATTGATAAATACGTTATAAAATCCGAAGATCGTCGATTAGAAAGAAGAACGACGAATGCAGTATTAAAACTATCAATTTTACAATCAAATTTATGTTCAAAGAACTGGATTTCTAATAGAAAAATATGTATTTATCTTTATATAGTCGTTTGTATTAATTATTCATCACGTCTTATGGTGTCGAGAAAGAAATGATTTTGCTCAAAGAAATAATAAGCTAAATGCCAAACCTCTTCTATTAACATTTTTATGATTATGAAGTAAATTTATGTTTATGATCAGATTACTAAAAAGTACGAGGAAAAGTATCGATGAAAATTCCCCTATAATAAATTAAAGTTTATTATACATAATGCCTCTGTGAAGGGTTAAAAAAATCGATCAGTGTCAAAAGGGTTGGATATCAAACTCACCCCTTGTCCAGATGCTGTAGTTTTCTCCGGAAAAAACTGTCCCCCTTCCACCCTTCAAATAAAAATTCACCCCTCCCCCCAAAAAATCAAAGTCCCTTTTCCGCATTTAAAGCTTCGGCAAGTCATACCCGTGGGTGCACCCCCTGCCCTTTCTCTCTCCTAGCAACACCATAGATATGCAGTAAACTCAGCGTAACGCAATTTATCGGCGAATTACGAGGCGCGCGCGCGAGAACTCTCCCCCCCCCCCCGGTTTAGCCAGCGCCGACCATCTGCGGGGAGTCGATCCATTCTTATGGAAAGTAACGCAATATTTTCGAACGAGTAGCCTGAAAATCTGTTATCCGAAGAAATGGGATGCGCCGGACGGCGATGCTTTTTTTGGGGAGCTCGATGACTGCGGGTATATTTCGAAGGCTATCGGGAGAAAAAAAAATCACGCCCTGCGATATGCGCGATGCTCGCTCGTTCGTTGCTGACTCGCTCGTTTTGTAAGACTTCCTACGCGTGCGCGCGCGCGGTTCAGAAAGTAAAAATGCCTTTTAGCCTGTAGTGTTTTTCTTGCTGTGCAATGAGAGTTGGTGCGAAATTAAAATTATATATTGGAGAAATTATATAGGATAACCATCTGGAACGTACTTTTACACAATTCGCGAATAATAATTGTTAATAATTAAATGGAAGCGCAGTTTCCGACAAAATCAATACCTCTGTATTAAATTAAACTCAATTATTAAAAGTGGAATATGTTTGTCTCTAACAAGGAAATAATGTTATAGTGTTACGTTTTTATCTTGAAAATTAACTAAGAATTATCCAACAATTTGTTGAAGCTCGTACTAAGGCATTGCTGAAAATTAATCCACGCATAAATATTAGGTTTGCGTTCACAGTATAGCATTTCTAATCGATATATTTCGGGCGTTTGACGATTGATTTAGGAAAACAGCTTGTGTCGAAAGCGAAGCTAATCGTCGTAATTCAGAATTTAGTGCTAGAGGAGAAATAGTGTCCACGAATCACATATTGTAATTGTGACTAATTTGTTCGTTCTAATATAAGTGGCAAAAGATATTTTTCGAGGCTGAATCTTTTTTTTTTAACTACATCCGTGCTTCAAAAAATTTTTATGCAATTTTTAGTCTTTCGTTATCAAACATCTGAGATTCGAACAAAAATAAGAATAATAATTTTTTATTTCCTTTTCTTATATATCACATTCAACAAAATTAATAACGATAGTCATTGATCTTGTGTTGTTCATCAAGGAAATTCCAAAATTTCATCTTTTACAATTACGTAAGAATGGTTCTGAGAGACAGAATTCATTTTTTTCTGTTTTGTACATGCCTCAATTTAATTTTCTGTTTAGTACCTTGTAGCCAAAGAAAATGTTTGCAGTAAACTTTTTTTACACATCAGAATAAAACATTGACAAAAGCATTGTCTTCAAGACAAGACGAATATATTCTCAATCCTAATAACAATGTCATTTCTAATACAAAAACTCAGTTTTATGTTATTGGATTATTTATATATAAATTAAAATTTTTTACTTTGAATTGTAAAAATCTATTATGAAATTTGTGTATAACAGTCTTTAATTACTCATAGAATTTAGGAGTTAAAACGCTCTGAAATTTTAAATAATTGAAATGGGGAAAAATTGTAGTGTTTGGTACAAATAAATTCTAATAAAGCTATATATATATATACTTATATTAACTAATATTATGAGCAATTTAAGCTTGTTATAAGTTCACATGCAAAGTTGTACAATCGCAAACTTCAACGAGAAAAATCTTACATTGACAAGTCTATTTTGTAACGATTTAAAAGAAAAAAATTAAATTATTTCAGAAGTCCACCATCAGGGTTTGCACTCAATTTTGCATTCCACCAGCGATCCTCCCTACTCATCTCTGGACTTTGGTATAGGTGTTTTTTGTTTTTAGTCAATAATATACGATAAAATCACAGTTGATAGATCTGATATATATATAAGATCTAAGTAATTTAAGATTCGATTTGATAAGAGATCTCATGTATTGTTTTCGACCTTTTTGCAGGTATCAGATCTGATATTAGAAGTTACACTGATATTTACAAATATTTCACTCCATATATTAATTGTAATGTTTCATTCCGATTTAATATTTTGTGGTAGAGATTTTGACGGAAGGCTCAGGTTAATTAAATGAAAAGCAGCATTTTCAAAACGAGACTATAATATTTTTTATAATGAGGAAAGGAGTGTGTGTGTGTGTATGGGGGGGGGGGCATGTCAATTAGTGTGTTCTCGACAAATAGTGGTATTATACGTGCTACTGGCATAAATGAATATTTTAAAAGTATAGATTCAGGTGTTACGGGAAGAGAACAAAACAACGACACAGAATTATACGTTCAGTTGTTTTTATTACACTCGGTCATATTCGTCGCATCGGTCGCGGGCGCGCAGAGATCCGTCGAGTTCTGCAAGCCTTGATCAACGTGACCTGTCGATCGGCGATGCAGTCGCGCTCCAAAATTCAGCGACTCGCGGCGCATTCGTGACGATCTGTCGCTCGGACTCTGTGTTAGAGCTCCCACACAAACGTAATTACAAAAATCCAATTTAACGGTCCTGATTTACATTGCAAAACGAAGTGTTTTTATAAAATATGTAGAATGGATTATTAGGACACCGAGCAGTGTGTAGAGTAGAAGAGAAGAGGCGCAGAGCAAGTGAGTCTGGGTGCAAGTGCGGCTCGCGACGATGTAACATAAGTATACGAGAGCGCGCCACGTGGATTTATAACGTTAGGCAGGAAGTCGCGCGTGCATCCCAAACTCGTCGAAGCATCATCTCGTGCGCAGTCAACGACGACAGAACGCGTCCTCGCGCTCGCATTATGCTTATATGTGGGGGGGAGTTATATATCGCGCCGACAAAAAGGAGACGGGGAAAGGCTGTTCCGTGCCTTGTTAGTAGCCAGTGCTGCTCCACGTGTGTATATAACTCTGGGCTTCTGTGTGTGTACGTATATGGGAGAACACGTCTCAGCACTGCCACACACACACACACACACATCTTCCTCGCACCCCATATGTGAGAAATCGAAGTAATTATCCAGCGATCCTCGTGGCGCAACGACCAACACGCGACGCACGTGCAGCAGTCGGGACGACACCCTCCCCGCGCCGCGCAGTATAGCAGCAGTAGCAGCGGATCGGAAGAAGAAGAAAGGGGGGACTTTCACACGCCTGGGCGGCGTCTCTCTGCGCTATATATGGCATACGCAATGTCGAGATATAAGTATAGCACGCGTGTGTATGCACAATGAGCGCACCCCGGCCTTTTTCGGATACATTTCCCGGACGGAACGTGCGGCAGCACGCGCCTGTGTACCACCAGCTTCCATCCGCATTATACGTACGAAAACCCGATTAAGCGAGCGAGGCAGATGAAAGTTGGCTACTGCTTTGCTGCTGCTGCTGCTGCTGCTGCTGCTGCTGCTGCTGCTGCTCGTGATCTCTTATTATTGTTGTACAAGAGTCGAGCGGGGCGTATACAGTTCCTCCCCTATAGATGTAACAGACATGCAGTTTCGTACGCGTCGTCATGATTTAAATGGCCCGGGCTTGATCCGCCGTTGTTGGCTTGCGGTGCAGCCCGTCGAGCTTGCGATAGCACCGCGGATTATATTCAGAGAGAGAGGGCGATTCGATTCGTTTGCCAAATGGGGGCGAACGTTGTATTGTATTCTTCGAGAACATTGGACTTTTTGCCGGTGTAGTATCGTTAGTCGTGATGAATCCTTTCCCGGTAATCAACTTGTAAGGTTTAAGGTAGAGGGCTATTGTTGTTTTCTTTGTATATTGAGTTTTTAATTGGTATGGTAATCTAAATCCAGTACAATGAACTTTCCACTAAGTCTCAAAAGTTTTTAGACGATATATTATAATAAAATATGCTTGAAATGATGTGCGCGCGTGCGGTCAATTCAAAGATTTTTGTATCAGGGGCGAACAAAAATTATTAGTTGATCAGCTTTAACTCGCAGGAAGTCAATTAATTAATTTTAAAAGTAAACTTTACACTGAGAGAAATATGCATTCATTTTTCAAACGTTCAGTACGAATAGTTACGCAAGAAATTATAGTAAATCATGCACAGACTTCCCAAACACTAGCTTTTACAATACAATATGGTAAAGTTTTTATTTTGGTTGAAATAATTTAAAAAATTTTCTTTTATGTTTATCTCTTTTTAACTTTGTAGAATATTATTATTTTATAATTATTATTATCATTTATATATAGAATTAAATTGATACATAGAAATTAAAAATTTCTGACTTATTGGATTGATTGTAGTTGAAGCTGGACCTGCGGGACTGCAGTTAGAAGCGTTAACCATTCACCTAAACAGAATTCTTACGCGTAAAACTTTGAATCTAATATATAAATTTATTCTATTTGTACTCTCAAACAAAAATAATTGTTACCATTTTATATAGTAAATTTTAATAAAAATAATTTTTACTATAAGTATAATATAGTAATTTTTTCTACTGTGATTTGTAATATTCGAATTTAAAATAGTGAATATCAGCATAATTGAATAAGTAAAAATTCTGATAATTGTAGTAAAAATTCTAATAATCGCATGATAATTCTGTGCTCAGATTACTATAACTTCTTGTACTTTTTCGTATGTACAGTTGTAAAAACTACTGCTTTTTTTCTCAGTGTATAACTACAGAGAGTTAATTAAGATCTATAAAAGGGTTCCATTAGGTACTGCGACAACTTTAATAAAACTTATGATTGATACATGAGTTCTATTCTTTACAAAAATAATCTACATGCATGTACGTGTAACGAAAAAATGTAATATAGCCTTGTTAGAAATCCATATCATTTAAAAGCTAGAACCTTTCCAAGCCATTTTTTTAGAATGAAAATGGACGAAAATATTATTATGACGACATATTACGAGGTATTTTCAAGCTTGCAAACATAGATTATACTGAATAACGTAGCCTATAAAAAATGGCCAGTAAATGGCTATGAAAACAGTATTCAACATGGAACCGATCGAAAAATTGAAAAATTAAGTAATTCATAAATATCTTAGTAATCACGTATTTACAGCTTTAAACGTTTGTTTATTCCATACATTATATCGAAACTGACTGAAATACGTACACGTCCCTGTATTTAGGGTACAATATACACAGTAAAATTAGTGTAATGATTTGGAGGTTTTGGATATTCTATGAAATGCTCAAATAATGGGAGAAAAAGCGTTTCATCACAAGTTAGGAACCAAGTGTTTCTCATAGTTATTTTCTAGTTTACGAGCCATTTTCGATATTTGGATTTCTACCAGGGAGATTTTGAATGGAAAAACAAATTCTAGATAAACCATTTACACCTCATATACCTTTGCATACAGTTTTGTAGTGTACTAAAACAATGAAAACTCTGTGTACTACTGTTTTTGGGAAGTCAAATTGAAAAAATATAGGAGAAAGAAATTATTCTTTAGCTAATATTTGTATAGGATTCTTTTGTGCAGCAAAGTACGTTTATGCAGGGCAGTTCTGTGTGAAGTTTGTCCAGTGCGTCGATTCCAATATTTATTTTACAAGAGACTTTTTTTCAATACTTATGTTTGAATAGTTTGGTGAAAAAGCATATGTAAAAGAATTCATCGTTTTATTACAAGTGTCACATCGTCAAGGAATACTTTGAGTGAAAACTTAACAAATTTGCATTCTTCAACCCAAAAACACAAAAATATTCCGTAGCCGAGATTCAGTATGTATTTCTGTTTTTCTCGTTCGTCGATCTATTCCAAAAATATTTTTCATTCAGTACAGATTATTTGCCAAAAACTTTGAATGTCTAAAGCGTAAAAGAAACAAGTGTGTCATTTTGGTAATACTTCACCCACAATTGTGTCGGTTTCAACTCGAGGTTTTAACAATAGAGAAAGAATTGAACTGCAAAAGAATTTTTCTTCCTGTTTATTTTGAGTTTTAATTTTTTTTGCGTCATGCGGATAATCCTTTCGTTGTAAAACGGTTCCTCTATATATCGTCAACAAAACCGCTGCTTCACGCCGAAAGCGCAGTTGTATGGAGAAGACGGGAATCCTCTTTGTGCATCAATATCCGTTTTCCGAGTGTGCACACAAGGTCTAACGGACGAAATGAGATGAAGTTCGGCGAGGGCGACGGAAAATATTGAAATCCCCCATATTTTTGAGAAATACGAGAGAAATACCTGCTGATGGGAAAACGAAGGGGGCCGAACACTTGTCGAGGCGATTCCTCCTTTCGTGGAAGAGGAGCATGAAAATCCCATCGCGTTCCCACCACCGGGGGCGAGGACTCGCGACTTCCCTGAAAACGAAGCCAATGATTCCCCGTAAAGCGTACGCGTTATATATACGCACAGAAGCAAAGCGCAATCGGGAGGATTGCTAAAAAAAGTCCGTGTAATACACACACGTCGAAGAGGAAAGAAAAGAAGAATCGCGTATGTGTCCCTCGAGTGTACGTGTGTACAATGTACATATACATATATGCGTATACGTAGAGGGAAAATAAAGTCCCGCGCGTTATTTATCCCCCTGGAGAAAGATCCTCAAAGAGCAGGTCTCTGCTGCTACGGGGGAAGAGAGAGAGAGAGGAGGTGCAGGTGCAAACAAAACCCCGAGAGCTGCACAGACGGGAGGGAAGCCCTACATATTATAACACTGCACAGAGGCCTCTTCTGCAGCGGTGGTCCCTTTTCCTCTTTCGAGCCTGCGATGCACACACGTATACACTGCCCCTGCCGACACCGGATACTTTTAAATTCCATTGGATCGCAAGAGAGTCATCCTTCTCTGCGTGTGTGTACCTATACGAATACGCAGTGTAAGAGAGGATGGATTTCGTCGCCGCAGTGCGAGGATGTGCGTCAGACCAAGCGTGATGCACTTATTTCGTTTCCAGTAATCGAGAAGAAAGGAATCTCCCCGCCTGCGCGCGCGGATAATGTGACGACAGATTTTTGTCGCACGCTTATATATGTACGCGACGAGAGGCTCTCTCAACAATTAACGCAACGCTCCGCGCTCGTCGCACTTAACATTTTATATATCGTGCAGCGATGCTTCAACTCAACATATTATCCTTAATTCGTAAAAATCGGAGGATTTTTTCTGCTACAATCCTTCGAGTCACGTCCTCTTCTGTACGGGTGAGATTTTTTCTTCTAAAGATCAAATTCGTTACAATGCTAAAGAATGAAAACTCTGTTATAATGGACTACAACAGATCAGAAAAACCCTTTGACGGCAGTCAGAGTGGTATTATTCTTTCAGAGTTTGAACCGTAGAGTCCTTGAAAAAATATGTTCTTTTCAACGTCAGGGAACAATTTATTCTTGCGAATAAAAAAAATCCATGCTCTAAGATGATAATGGAATAAATGATTTAAAAGCTCATGGATTATTTAGTTGTTTATCGTTTATTTTCTCAATACTTATCCAACACGACGCGTGATTGCAACCTGCATCAATATTCAAAGTGTTTGCAATTAAAATGAATGTTCTTCGGGTTCGGGTGATTTAAAAAAAAATGTAATCTAAAAATGTTCGTCAGTGCAGTCTCCGTCTTCGAGTGTGGTACAGTGCGCATACGCTCACTCTCGATTCTCGGAAGGCGTAAAGGAAAGCTGACGTCTCCTCGAGATATAATTTTCCGCGGCGTCGTTTCCCGATCGCGCGCGGCGTGTGTATAATATGCGGGCGCAGAAGAAGGAGGCCCTGTCGAAAGAGAGTCACACGTGCCGCGCGAGGGAATATAATAAACACGGGCGAGAGAGCGCGGCGGAGAGCAAGCGCGCAAGTCCATAATGTGGACACGGGCCGAAGAATAGGCCGAGCGAGGCTGAAAAGGCAGGGCCTTCGCCGTAATCGTCCTCTCGGATCGGCTCGGCTCGGCTCGCTCTTTTCGAGCTCACGGCTTATGTGCGCACAAAAGGGAAAAAGGAAAAGCAGAGCTGTTTCGGCTGTGGGTCAAAAGTTGCTGTGCGCTGCACGATGAGCCGGTGACAAATGATGCACCTTCCGAGAGTGAGCTCCCCGCGGGCTCGCTCCTCGACAAAAAGGATAAAAAAAAAGAAACGAGAAAGAAAGAAACAACACGAGCGAGCTGGCACTATCCGTCAAGTTCCGCTTCTTATACATACATGCGCATGTATACCTGCTGTATGTAGCCTGAGCTATACCAGACGCATACACGCCCTTTTGGGCCAACCCAAGTTAAAAATCGATCTCCCGAAATGATTAGTCCCGCAGGTTCTTCTATTCTTCTTCTTCTGCCCCCCCCCCCTCCTGTAAGACGTAAGACGTGGAAGGTATATACGCACACTCGGATTTTTCCTCGTAAGGTCAGTCGATCTCCAGCGGTCACGCATTAGCCCCAGCTGAGAGTCAGTCACACCGTTTTGCATGCAGGTCCATGTGCTCTCCGCGTGTAATTATACGCGCGTGTAACGAGCTGTTCTCTGTGGTTTCGGGAGTCAGCCAGAGAGAGAGAGAGAGAGAGAGAGAGAGAGAGAGAGAGAAATCGTATTTTAGGGCCCCGCACGGTTGCGCAACCGATCACGTCTGGATAACCCCTATAATTACACGCTCCCGTCTTCATTTCGGATCGTTTCATTTTTTTTTCTTCCTCGGGGGGGATACGTGTGTATACGCTGTGTATATATATACACACGGAGGAGAAAGGAGAGCATTCCTGGGATGACTTTCCGCGTTTTTGCGTTGGGCCCTCCATTCTTATATTTTTTGTTTTTCGGGGAACGCGCGCCTGTAATCCTTGTGCGCTGAGTATTTTTAGAGCCGAAGGATTAGTGTGCGTTTGTGCGTAAGTATACGCGTGTTCCGTATTCCGTTGCACTTGCGTCCCTGTACGAGATGTCCGGCGTGTACAACAGGCGGCGCATTGTGTGCGAATATATCGCGGCGCCGTGAAAGACGAAGGAGAGAAAGTCCGTGAAGGAGGACCACCCGGAAAAGCGCTTTGTCCTCCCTCGAGTCTTTACACATGAGAAATCCTCGAAAATGAGTGTCGTCGTTTTTCGGGCGTCGTATTACGGGGGGATGAAAGGAAGGAACATTATTAGAGAGGATCTTTTTGCGTCTTCGGGAGGCTCTGGCGATTGTCGCGCGCTGCAGCTGAGCGCGCGGCGAAGCGAGAATTCTCGGAGAAAGTTTTTTTTTCTCTCCTCTCGTCGTCGAAGAACATTTTTTTTTTAACGAGTCGCATTCGACACCATCAGTTATGTGTGATTTGACGCAGCGAGTATGCGGGCGCGCTCTCGAAAATACGACGCATACGCTCGCTCGGGGAGTTTTAAAAGTCGTTAACGATTTCCATCATCGCTAACTGAGAAAAACAGGAAAATCAATGGAGAGCGGCTTGTTAGACGGCTTGCGAGTATATCATTAATAATAACACCATAAACAGACTCAATTTATTACTCAATCGAAGCACGTTTCAGCGTTCATTAGACTGTATGTACTTTGAAAAAAATGGTGTGCGCCTCGAGTCGCCGCTGCAGAACTGACAATTACAATTGACTTAACTTTGAATTATATGAGATTAAAGTCGAAAAAGTGGCATCTTAAAAATAAATATAATAAATACTTGCTTTTGCACTAATCCGAATTGTGGTAAAATAGAAAACTTGACTTTGCAGGTATAAAGGGTTTACAGAATGCATCCTCAGTAAGTGAGAGAGAAAGCGAAAATACGATGGGGGAGGGGGGGCTAGTTTCTCTCTCTCTGAAACAGTGTATACCTATATATAGCTATATCGGAAAAATATATTCGAGCTAAAACATGTGTTTCTATAACATTAGCGTTAGGGAGGTTCTTCCGAACCATTAAGAAGTTATCACGACAGTTCTAAGTGCTTTTGTGAACAGAGCATCGAATTTAAAAGTTATGACTTTTCTTCTGAAAATGCCTCGTGCGAGTTACTCTAATTTTTTATGCGAAACATCCATAGACGCGTCTCGCAGAGGATATCAAAATTAAATATAATCCGTTCTTATATAATTTGTATTGGTTACAAATCCCTGGCAGTTTTTCTCACATTGTCTTATACTGTACAGAAAGCAATCTTCATAAATTTTATCCGGGTGATCGAACATTCTCAAAACTTGGTTCAAAACTTGATTTTAAGGCTTAAATGTCTTATAATTAGTTTATTATATTTTAAATATCATGCATATCCATCCTATTTCGGACACAACTCACCCGAGCAAGTCGCATAAATTTTCTTGAAGGCACACCTACCAGACCTGATTTTTCTCGTTCCTTAGGTCATTCTGAAAGTGAAAAACCTTGCGTACATGGCCGATCGAAGGGTATACTTTTTTCCGGAGAGCAAAGGCGACTCGAAAAAACGAGAAATAATTAACAAAAAAAGAATTTATAAATTTTTTTCTCGAATACTATGGACTTTTATCAAAATTTCATTAGAAAAAATGTCTTAAAATTCATCAAAGAATGCTCTCAAATTTTTTCATATTGATCCGACATCGAAAACCGTCGTTTAAAAATCTGAAAAACTTTCAGAGTATTCTTTGATGAATTTTAAGTCATGAATGTTGTGAATTGTTCTAATGAAATATTTTAAAAAGTTCATGGTTTACGAGAAAAAAAATCTATAAATTCTTGTTTTTTAATTATTTCTGATCGTTTCTTCGAGTCGTTTTTGCTGCGGAAAAAGTATACCCTTCGATCGTCCATATATACGCGAGGTTTGTCTCTTTCAGAATGACCTAATATAAGGAACGAAAAAAATCAGGTCTGGTAGGTGTGCCTTCAATAAAAAATTTTGCGGCTTACTCGTGTGAGTTGTTTCGGAAATAGCATGGATATGCAGTGCTTCAAAAATACGTTTTTTGAAAAATACAGAAACTTTTACAAAATACTTCCTACTGTTTATAGTGTAAAATACTTTCCTGAAAATCTGTGGACCAAGGTAAGTAAAACAAATGCAAAAAATGTGGATTTTACCAACTTTTACTCTCTGTAACTCGAAGAGATCTGCCAAAAAAATGTTGAAAAAATTCAGGGACACATGCGTGAAAAAAAATTAATTTTTCTTTAAATTCTTTAAATTTTGTTTATTCATTTATTGTAATTATACTTACAGATTCAGCATGTCGAGGAATTACGAGAGGAAACAGCCTAATAGTAACGCAGAGTCAAAGAAAGTGAAGATGAAACTGATATTGCAAAATTGGCATGAATCACAATATACGTTTGAGGGTACGAGGCTGATAAACAGCGCAGTTTCGTAATCATGCAGTATAATTTAAAGTTAAAAGAGATGAACAGCTATTTTTGAAAAATAGTACAGAATAATAAAATTGAAAAGTTTTATGTGATGAATAACGATAAAAACTGACTCCTGCCGGTTTTTATGGGTATAAGCTATAAAAAAAAAGTCGACGAGAAATGTAACCGAAAATGGATGCTGCACAGTGTTATAGAGAAAAAAGCACGAGGGCCGAATGCGACACCTGCGTGAGAGGAAACAATAATTGCGGGTAGCGACGAGTGCAATAACCGCATAAAAATAGTAGTATGATTCTCCTAATGAATTTTTGTCTAAAGGCAGAGGCGTGGACGAGAGCGGAGCTGCAGCCACTTGCGCGCAGGAAAAAGTACAACCTGCGGGCCTTTCGTACGCCTGAACTCTGCAGCGTGCTCCGGGGTCGGGTCGGGTCGAGTCGGGCTCCCCCTACACACAGTCTACTCAGCTCGGCAGGCCGTGTGTCCCAAGAGACTCGGCGTAAAAACGCAAAAGACGAGACCGTGCGCTCGTCACCCGACACCCTCTATGTGTGCTACACTGCTACACGCACTATAGAGAGCAAGTATGTAGCACGAAAGAAAGAAGGAGAGAAAGAAAGATCTCCATGGGGGCGTCCGCTTCCCGTTAGCCTATTTTTCCTATCATCCCCGCTCGCTCACGCATATGCATCGCGTTATGCCATCTGTGCAGTAAACGCCACTCTCCTCTGCCTCTCCCATAGGCCACAAGCTCCGGGAGGTCGTGCAGCTCTGTTGTACAGAAACTTACGACTTGCTCTCTTCCGTGTCGGGCTCGCTCGCTCGCTCGCTCGCTCTCTCGCTCTCTGCACGTGTTTCGGACCTCCTAGACTCGAGCGGTGAAACTCGATAACCGCCACCGAATGTGTCTACTTGTATAGTGTGTGGATATACCTATACGCCGATGCCAGCCAAAACATTTGAAAGACGCTGGAGGAGGACAGCCCGCTGATTTACGAGCCTGAGAATCTCGTTCCGCTAAAGCAAACAGCGCCGGCAGGAAAGAAGACGCGGTGCGTTATACGCTGAAATTCCGATCGCGGCCGGCAGAGCTGAGCCAGCGAATCTAGAGCATCGTCACGCTGTTTTTCCTGCTTCCTACATTTATTTCTTAACATTTCCATCCTGTCACCAGCAACTATCTTACACGCATATAAACTATCATAAAGTAAATGTAACTTAAAAAGTCTGCATATATTACCGAGATACTTGTGCAGTCTATTCCGTTACTTTCATCTCGCATTAAGCCATTAACGCCCACGATGTACATTTTTGACATAAAAGTTTGAACCGTCACCACGTAATGAATTCGCGCGTTCAAAATTCGGGACCCACTGTTTCTTATGTAAAAGAGACTGTTCTTTCCAATGCTGTGGATTAAATTTTGATAAAATTCAATTTTGTTACCCAAAAATGAAAAACAATGAGAAAAAACGCACTTTTTGAAAAAAATTTTTGATTTTTCGACCGCTTTAGATTATTTTTCTATGCATAAAAGAGTCATATGTAGTCTGGCATTGATACCTATACTTAAAGACTCCGCGGTGGAATTAGCGCCAAAATTTTTTTTTCAACACAATGGCGTCCTATGTGCAAATTTTTTTGTTTCATATTCCCCGATTTTTTTTTTTTTTTTTTTGGAAAACTGTCAACTTTTATAAAAATTTCATAAGAATAAAAATATCTTAGAATTAGTCAAGGAATACTCAATTTGCTTTAGCCATTTAGCAAATACTAAATTTGCTAAATGGCTAAAGACGCACTCTTCACGTCCTACACAAAAATGTAACTAAAGTCTTATACAATTTGGTTTCAGATTTTTTTCTTAAAATCTATAAGGTTTAAGCAAATTTTGCAAAGAATAAAAATGTCTTAGAATTCATCAAGGAAGGTTCTCAATTTTTTTCAGATTTTTTCCGGACGTTTTTCAAAATATTGATTTTCCGAATTTTCGAAAAATCAAAAATTTTCCCGGATCATCTGAAAAATTTTGAGAGTATTCCTTGACTAATTCTGAGATATTTTTATTCTTATGAAATTTTTATAAAAGTTGACAGTTTTCCAGAAAAAAATCGGTGAATATGAAACAAAAAAATATATAGGTATGCCAGACTACATATGACTCTTTTATACATAGAAAAATCTAAAGCGGTCGAAAAATCGATTTAAAAACAAAAATTTTTTTCAAAAAGTGCGTTTTTTCTCATTGTTTTTCATTTTTGGGTAATAAAATTGAATTTTATCAAAATTTAATCCACAGCATTGGAAAGAGCAGTCTCTTTTACATAAGAAACAGTGGGTCCCGAATTTTGAACGCGCGAATTCATGACGTGGTGACGGTTCAAACTTTTATGTCAAAAATGTACATCCTGGGCGTTAATGGGTTAATCTCAACTGAAATTATAAAAATCTATAGTGTTTAGATCTTTGTAAGAACGTATATTAGTTCTTGGTGAAACGTATCTAAATATTCACAACACGCAATATTGGACATTCATTTCTATATTAATTTACAGCTTCTCTCCAAAAGAAAGCACTGCAAAAAAAGTTGACTGTACACTTGAAATAAAAAAAGTATCTAGACGACTTTTGAAAGATATGGTAGAGCATGTATGATCTTATCTCGATTCTAAAGATACTCCTGCAATGTCCATGATTGTTTTCGCTCTCGTGTATACGTGTGTATCGGAGTAAACAGCTGTTATATCGACATCAGTGGTGCAAATCAGAGGAATTCCTCCTCTCCACAAACACAACCGCACAGAGAGAGAGAGAGAGAGAGAGAGAGAGAGAGAGAGAGAGAGAGAGAGAGACACGTACGCGATGATTGCGGTTACACATCGAGGCGTGCGAAGCGACGACGATTTTACTCGAGACAATTGCCGCTGCTCTGCTCCGCTCCATCAAGCCTCATCAGGGGTGATTAGCAGCAGCGCTCGCTGGCGCGCGCAGTCTCTCTCTAGATTAGCCATTGACCCCCTTACCCTTCTCTCTCTCTCTCTCTCTCTCTCTCTCTCACTCGCGCTCTTCGAGCTTTTTCACTCTCCTCCGCAGGCACAGCGCTCTCCGTACGGCTACTCGTATTTCTTCCGTCTCTCGCTCTTTATTCACGCGTGCGCCTCGTCCGCTAATATAAAACGCAGTCGTCGTCGTCGTCGTCGTCGTCGTCGTCGTCGTCGTCTTAGGTCAATGACACACGTCAGAGCACGCGCGAGGGCCTCTTTCTCTGGATTATACAGACTCTCTGCAGGCGTCGGGGCTAATTGAAATACGCTGTTTATAAATATTTTTTGCCGATCGGTCCAGCGTCTGTAGTTTTGCTGCTGCGACTGCTGCTCTGGAGAGCTGGCTGGAAGTTCAAGTGATAGCCGCTCAATTGCGGAGGCGACACACACACACACGCACGCACGCACATGCGAGAGAGAGAGAGAGAGAGAGAGAGACCGAGTGAGGCTCTCGATCGCGATCATTGCCGCAAGGTTGACCGTGGCTGATTGGAGGAATTATATCGTGGGGGAATTTTCGATCTTTCAGAGACGGGTTATTTCACTCGATTTGACCGATCGACGGACTGATCTGAATAGTCGTGTTGGATCAGTTTTTTATTTTATTTTATTTTTTTTTGTTTGTTTTTTTTTTCATTTTTATCTGCAGAGAAGGAAAAATTAATGGTTCTGGGAAGAAATGAGACAAATTATAATTGCAACTGATATGGGGTGTGCTGTTACTTTTAGCTGAATCGTTCCAAGACTGGATTTGAACCTGCTTTGTCGAAACTGTATGAAGGGTAAAAATATTTTATCTGAAAGAGCGTGTGTATATAGTATAACATGAAAGTCATGCTTCCGTTTTATTTAAAAAAGCTGTTATAAATAAAAAGATCTGGCACAGAGATTTTATATTTTTTTATCTTAAAAATACATGCATAACTTTCGTAATGGAACAGACATTGTAATTTCTCGTTAAATTTTGGTACTATACTCGTCTATTATAAAATAGACTGCTAAGAACTCGAAGGCTAAATGCTATAGGTTCAGAATTTTTACCTTTAATTGCTTCTAACTAATTCATTCTTCGAATTCATGAAAAATATTTTACGCCCTTTTATTTTACAAAAATGTTTACATAAATATTTATGTATGAACGCTGATAATACAATTTGATAATCAATTTGACAGTCAAGAGATCACATTACTCCAATAATCTCATAATTATAGATAACATTTTTCACGTGTTCTGGTTGTAACATTTTTCTATTTTTTTTTATGAAACCATTTTCAAGGCATTTAAATAGACCTCGAAACTGTTAACGTTTAAAGTGCCTTCCTGAAACTCGAGACTATTCAAACCATGTGGTCCTTTTCGTGTGGACAGAGCATAAATACTTGAGTCAGTATATGATTTATGCAGTTATAGAAGCTTCTAGAATTACCCCTCTATTAAAGATAAAAATTTTAATTTTATTTGTAGGAACGCTTTTTATTTTTAATGACCGCTTGCACAGCCCTGCAGATGTACATTTTTAGTCCAGTTTTAATAGTTTGTGCTTAATCTTTCGATAACAAAAATGCTTGATTTTCTACCAGAGAAAGTAGGTATTCAGCTATGATATTATACTGATACACTGGAAAACAAGATGGTAATATATGTATAGGTAAAAAAATAAAAATGAAATTGCTCGTTAAATTGTCAAAATGAAATGTCAAAAGTAAATTCGAAATGAAATTTCGATTTCGAATAAAGAGGTATTACAGTGAAGCGTGAATTTGGACGTGCTATATAACAATGTTGAAGAAATAACATTGCTATTAATAATTTTGAGAAATTGTCCGCTTAAACTTTCAGGCCTCTTAGCGAAAACTAAAATGTCTATTTCGAGCCCTTTGTTTACAAGCGCGCACGTATAATGTATTAATTCACAGTTACATAATCACAGGCTAATAAGTATCGGAGAATCATTATACCGACAGTTAACAGCATGAAAACAGCACGAGCAAACAGCCGCGCAGAGCCGATATTTCAGCGCAGAATACGCTCGAGTCCGGTAAAGAGAAACAAAGCGGATTTTCGGTTCGCCACAGTGTCGCGCAACACAAAGCCCAAAAGAGAGTATACATACTGCGCACAAGCCGTGTATTCCGCTGCAGCCGGATAAGATGGGACAACACGGCGAGCTACAAAAAAACTTCCATATACACAGTCCAGAGCCGCTTCTTCGGCTCGGCCCCGACTTCAAAGCGGCCAGCGAGCTGCGAACGCTGCCAATCGGGGTATAAAATCAGGGAGCACAGACTCACTCTCTCTCTCTCTCTCTCTCTTTGCCGCCCCTCGTAATCAATATCAAACCCGAGTCGTCGTCCTCGTCGTCGTCGGGGGTACCGGGTATACCCCCCTCGGCATACGCGCATATCCATCGCCTCTGCATCCATATATACGCGGATGTGCAGAAGTGTGGAGGGGTGGTCCAGATAAAAGGGGAGCCAGAGCCACGGCGCGCGCGAAGTTGCTTGTCGGAAACGGGGTTGTTCCGCTCTCCTCCGCACCGCTAATGCCCTGGTTAGCGCGGCTTTCCTTTGTCAAGGTACGCGCGCGCGAGGTGGGGGTAGCAGCCGGTGCAGCTCCATACCAATCGCCAGAATGCAATTTAAGCCACGCGCGAGCGCACAACTCCCCTGCCTGCATATTATACGCGCGGACACTGGGAGGGGAAAAGCTTCTCTCATATACTTAAAATCTGTATCTGTATAGTTTTGTCTTGCCAAAAATTGCTGCGTAGACTCCCGTAATGCGTGAGAAACTTTGCTCTGGAAAATACTTACTCATTTATTTTATGTTTACAGCAAAAAATATTATAGCAAACGATTATTATTTATTTTTTATGTAACAGTTATAGTGCACCAGGTCATCAAAGGAGTTTCTATATACCGATAATTTACATTGTCTAGTACATTAAATTAAATTGCCATGTAATTACAAAGTATTAAAAATTGAGATTTTGTTCAAATTTATTTTATTTATTGAGAATGTCTAGTACCTTATTACCCGAGGCGTCCGTTGAGCTCTGGCAACTGATTCGAACGTATATTCAAGCTCGCATATGTCAGTTTAATCGCATATTCCATTTTGTTTAATGAATAAAAACATTTTTTAAATTTTTGCAATCACTTGAAAAATTTTGTTATTGTTTATAATTTTATCAGATTCGAGAAGCTCAACGTACAAAGTGTTGATCATCAATTTTTTCGTGTTTTTGAGGGGGGCTCAGAGCCTCCTAAAACACGAATATGGAGGATAAGGAGTGGAAAAGCTGGGCTTCAATTGTAAGGTCATGTTTGACGACGTCGAAAAGTCCACTGACGGCCTACGAGATCGATCGTAAGTTTTCCTCTTTTCACGTTCCAAAATTAACAATCAAAACTTACATTGTTTATTTGAGGGAGAGCCCTCAAGTCAATTAAAAATTCAATTTTCGCGCCGCAATAGATATTACAATAGCAGCTAATCTACTGATAACAAATATCAAAAAAGACATACGCATAAACAATTAATTAGCTGCTTTCTTATCGAATACATCGTGGCGCGAAATTTTAATTTTTAATAGACTTAAAGCATCCCAGCTGAGCTGAGCGACCGTTGTTTCTTAGTCCCTAATCTAAAAAGCCATGACCGGATGTTGTGAATCCGCCGAAGATGGTTTGTGAATTTGTGATTGGCGCATTACTCGCATGCGTCGAGAGCTATGTTCATGCCTCAGAAATGTCTCATTCTCATATAGTTATGGTTCATATACTTCCGGTTATTCGGCTAATTTGAGGTTGGAGCGCGCGAAGCACGCTGCTCTGCAGTTGATCTAGTTTTATAATATTTTTAATTTTATTTACAGGTGACATCAAGATGCTCGAAGGCCGTCCGGTACCTTACCGACAGTTCAAATTTCCAAACCTTGAGGCAATGATACATAAGGTACCCGGTTTGCAGGCCCAGCAAGTGAATGGAAAAGCAGCTTTCAAGGTTCTTCCTTCGAAAGAAACCGAGCACATTATCAAGATGGTGAAGGCGCAGAAGACGAAGTCGGGCAGAAAGAAACTAAGAACAGTAATGAGTAGGTTCTCTGCCGGATACAAAAGTTACCCGACAATGTCCCGCCCTCAACCAAACGACAACAATATACAGAGTCGATTAAACGGCTTAAATGTTAACAGGTTGGCTTACTTAAAATCGCAATTGCCCTTCACTTACACTATAAATTAAGTAAAATTTCTTCATCTAATTATTGCAGATCGTTCTCGGCTGAGTCAAAAAAAAATGCACAGCCGACACCGAATCGAAGTTGTACTTTTGATCGTATAAAGACGTCAACTCCCTTGAAGCAGCATCCGATATCATCAGTTTCACAGAAGTCGACGATATCGATACCTTCAGCGCCCTCCAAAGCAGCCAGCTTGTCGATTCAAACCAGGCTCTCTCCTTCTCCGTTAATGCAGCAGAAAGTCGAGATGCCAAAATCGAAGGTACCTCAAAGGCTAAATATTGCGCAGCAACGGCCAATACCTGTGTCAACAGTCAATTAAATATTTTTAAATCGTATAATTTTTGAGAAACGAATGTTGAAATTAATTAGTGGTTCCCTTTCGCAGCATCCGATATCATCGGTGTCCCAAAAGTCAACGATATCGATGCCTTCAGCGCCCCCGAAAACAGCCAACTTGTCGATTCAAAGCAGGCTCTCTCCTTCTCCGTTAATGCAGCAGAAAGTCGAGATGCCAAAATCGAAGGTACCTGAAAGGCTAAACATTGCGCAGCAGCGGCCAATATCTATGCCAACAGTCAGTTGAATATTTTTAAATGGTATAATTTTTGAGAAACGAATGTTTAAATTAATTAGTGGTTCTCTTTTGCAGCATCCAATATCATCGATTTCACAAAAGCCGATAATACCGACGCCTTCAGTGCCCCCGAAGGCATCCAGATTTTCGATCCAAAGTACGCTCTCTCCTCCTCCGCTGATGCAGCAAAAAGTTGAAATGCCAAAATCGAAGGTAGCTCAAAGGTTAAATATTGCACAGCAGCGGCCAACGTCTATGCCGAAAGTCAGTTAAATATTTTCAAATCGAATAATTTTTGAGAAACGCATGTTGAGATTAATTAGTGGTTCCCTTTTTCGCAGATTGACGATCCACGTCTTAGATTAAATAATTATACAGATGCTCGAAAGCTTCCTCTTCCTAAATACATTGATGCAACTGTTAAGAATGATAAACATATTTATTCTCTCGTTATTGTGAGTAGTACTAAGACTTTTTATTACAATGATGCTTTATAATAATGTTAATAATTACTTATTTAAATATCAGATTAATGATAAGAAGTATAGTTCATATCCAAAAGAAGCCAAAACAAAAGATGAGGCGGAAAAACTTGCTGCGCAAGCCGCATTGGATGCATTAGTAGAAAACACGACTTTACATATCATTACTAAGGATAAAGCTTTAATATTAAAGCGAGTCGTAGACATTGTAAAAGATTATCCGAATGGAATATTCGAGACTCGTGTTATAGAAACTTACAGAACACAGCATGGCGAAAGGTTACCCAAGGATTGGTTGGCTATAGTCGAACATGCAGTAACAGTGGACGTAGGAACAAATGACCTCAACATTTTAAGCTCATTATCAAAAAACATCGGTGACAATCGATCACCCACCACTGATGGTCATTCTCGTGTACCATTAGATTCAGAGCCTGCAATTTTAAAATTGGACAATATGGCAGAGTTCTGGCTTCATATTTACGTTGTGTATGGTACTACTGATATATGGGGTGTTATTATTAATGAAAATCATAGTGTATGTTTAATCGAAATTTCGTTTTATATCGAAAGTATCACAATTATCTTGATTAACATTTTTTACAACAATATTTGATTTCAGGATAAGGTAGACGAACTCGCCAAAGAAATGAAAGACTGGTATGATATTAATGATTCGACTGTACCTCAGGTAATTCCGGACAAATACTATTCGGTCCTAGACTCTGAATGGTATCACAGAGTGCGTTGCATGAAAGTGAATCCGGAAACCAAAGAAGCAACTGTCTTTTTTATTGACCGAGGAGACGAAGATGTCGTTTCAATCAAAAGTCTGCGTAGTTTACGACACGAATTTTGCCAATTACCGGCACAGTCAGTGCGTCTATCAATGATGGGACTAGAAGCTTTCGAAGGTTGCGAGGAAACGCAACCACTTTTGGAAGAAATGCTTATTGATAAAGATGTATTCGTCAGGAATATAAATTTTGGATCGAAAGAAGTGAGGTACATGAACACAGTTCCAGCTGAACTTTACTTTGATTTATTTGATGAAGTAATTAATATAAATGAGGATGTCAAAGAAAAAATATTCAAATTACTCGATCCTAACTCTAGAATAGGAACGGTATGAATCCATTACGATCTATATTATTTGCAAATACAAAAATAATGTATAATTATTAATGTCACTTATCTTTTTAGGATAAGTTAGCGCAACAAGGTTTTATTTCGAATGTGACTGATGAGAAAATATTTGTTCAGTTAAAATTTGTTGGATTAGAGTTATTAAACAATCTCATGGACAAATTGACGAAAGACTATTTGAAAAATTTCCATTTTAAAACAAAGCCAGTTTCCAGGTTTGATCCAACAAAGATCTACGTTACGGAAAATTTGGAAGATCGCAACTGGCACAGGGTAAAAATTAACACTATTATTAATGAAAATGAAGCTCAAGTTACTTGTATAGACGTTGGTAACAGTTTAAAGATCAATAAGGAAAGGTTAGTCCTATTGGAAGACTTAAGCGATATTTTAGCACGATTTCCAAAGCAAGCTTTGCAAATTCAAATGCACAAGATATCATCTGTCAATTTCGACAAAAAAATGGCCGCGCATTTACGTAAATTGGCTCCAAAAACAGATTTATTTTATTTGAAAATAGTAGGAATACATAAAGATATTCCTATTGTAGAGATTTATAAAAGAACAGAGGATAATTATTTAGCATCTTTGAACGACACATTAGCCTTGGAACCAGAAATACAGTAAGCAAACTAAATGCAGATTTTTTAAAATTTTTTATTTTTAAAGAAATTTCCATTAACATGTTCAATATTCGCTTTGCGATCTGTAGGCTTAAAGATGATAACAACAATACAAAATCGCGCATTAGGAACGATAGATTATCTATGGGAGAATTCTCCGGATTCCCACTTAAAGTGCCAAACATACTGCCTATTAATTCATTTTTCGACGTTTATGTAACAATGGCAGCTCATCCAGGAAATTTCACCGTCCAGCCATTGAACTCTGTTACAGAATTACAGGTACAGTACATATTAATTATTTCTAATATTAACTAATTTTTTAGTTTATTTTTACTTACAATGTTTATATTTATTCTATTAGAACTTGATGGTGGAACTTTCAAAAATCTGCAACTCATATACTGGTCCTCCTCTTACGCCAAGTGCTGTAAAAGTAGGAAACATGTACGCAGCAAAGCATGATGATGGACAATGGTATCGGTAGGTGTCACTAAAAAGTGGATGCAAATAAGAATGAATGTATTTACAATCAATTAATACTAATTTGTAATCATTCTTTAGAGCATACGCCTCGAAACTCATCAGTAAAAATATTTGTGTTGTTTATTTTTGTGATTACGGCGATTATAGAGCCGTATCCTTGGATCTATTGCAACCACTGAAAAATCAGTTTTATGATTTACCGTATCAAGCTTTAAAAGCAAAATTACATGGTGAGTAAAACTACTGAATGCATATCCTTTTTACACGTGCAATATTTTTATGTTTTATCCAACAAAAAAATGTTTTAAAATGTTACAGGCATAACGCCAAAATCAAAGAATGATTGGTCCGTGAAAGATGTTTTGCGGTTTAACGAGTTGATCGTAACTAGAAACTTTGTGTCTATTGTCAAATGCTGCGACGTGAGCAATATTCAATTGGGAGATCCAGTTTTAAGTATCGAACTAATAGATACTAGCACAGATGTTGATATTAATATTTCAAACATACTCATTAACGAAAACCGAGCGGACAAAGTGGATGGGATTAAAGTTTGAATTTTTAGAAAAAATACGCTACTACAACAAGTAGTATTACATGTTTCAAATGTATATACAATATTTTTATACTATTCCGAATAACCAAAATACTAAGCTACGCAATAAATAGCTATGCTACGCATAAAAAGTAACTCTGACTGATTTCCCAGAAAACAGCAATTTTGACAACAATATGCTGCAGTAAATCGTAAATATTACGAGACTCTGTCTTGGCATGGGTAAACGCGTGTACCGGCACCTTTTCGCCACAGAGCGCCCTTCTGCGAGCCAGAAGCCCCCCCGAACGCTTCTTTTTTTATCCAGCTTCCTTTTAAGAGAGCACACCCCGCCTAACGACATCGACTGCCCCCTCTGTGATGATTACGATGACTGCCGCATGCGGAAGAGACACGCGACATGCGACACGCGCTGGTCCGAGGGCTGCGCGTATCGGGAGAAGGAGGAGAAGCGTTCCGGGATTAGCGGTTCAATGCGTATTAAGCTCTTCGCTCCACATTGCCATGTGCGGAGAGAGACGCTTGGCTTTTGTGCTCTCCGGGACTTGCATATCGCGCGTACGTGGAGGGGGACAGGGACAATTGTTTACGAGCAACTCGTTTTGCCCCCTTATTATAAGCGTGCGCGCGGCCGAAATGCCGTTTTCACGCTCGATGCGGACGGGCTCATTTTTCCGGCCGATTTTTTTATCACTCGGATAATAAGCAAGCAGCGCTTGTAAGCGGTAGGCGATTGATCGAGAATTTTTTTGTAATCTCGGCGTTGCAGGGTGGTGAAGAGGGGGGGGGGGGAGTAAAGTCCAGTTAATTGAAGGGATCTCAATGAGAATTGAAAAGTTTCGTTAATTTGGGCCATAGCGATCGCGAACGAAGATTTGTTCATAATAACCGCTGCACCTAATAGTAATATATAGGTCTGTCATTTTATACGATGTTTCGAATTTATATTTTTCATTCAAGTTTTAAAATATGACTGAAGCTTTTTAAATGATAACAAGTAAAATTTTTGTTAGAAGCTGGTAGATTTTCAGGAAATTTTTCATTGACACTTTCTTAAAATTCCTCAAGATTGCCGTGATGTGATTTTGATAATGACTCTTAAATTTCTGAAACAATACGATTTCCAACTTAGTGTTTCCGAGTACGCTTCCAAAATCGCTGTCGAAACTGTACTAAACTTTGTAGGTGATTAAGGAGCAAAGTAGGTTTTCGTTGAAGCTTAGTTTAAATGAATGAAATCGGCTTATGAACAAGTTAACATTGACGATTTCAGTAAAATGTTAAGGCTAGGAGTTCTAGAATATTAATTTTACTACCTATTTTTACAGAAAAATTATGTATGCAAAGAGTCAAGCGGTACAGTTATATTACCATAAATTTAAAATATTGTAAGTTAGAATCTAATTTTTTGAAAAATTCAAAATGTGTTGTATTCAATCTAGTAAATATGATCTTTTGAAATTTGATTTTTTTATACTGAAATAGGTAATTTTGTCGACAATTCAATAAATTTTAAAATCTTACAAACTTAACAACCAGGCTTTACATTCTCGAAATTTGTAATCAGAATATGCAAATAATGATTTGATGTAAGCATATGACATTGAATAAAGTATGAAAACCTTTGTTTCTACATTGGTCTATAGGTCTCGTTTAGATCACGATTTCGGTTGAAACTTCAGGGACTTTGTTCTTAACCATTAGCCTAGCGCAAAGCCTATGTACTGTCTCAACATTGAACATGGACTTGGTATACTTGATACACGATGTAAGACGGCAATTTGGACACTTTTAAAGGAAGTTTTGAAGGTTCAACTCCCGTACATAAAATATTATGACCATTGTTAATAGTCTTTCAGGTGATTTAAGCGTAGATTCAGGGAGCTATCATTGATTAACAAACTTATTTTTACTTTATGTACTAACACGAATTTATTAGTCTCTTAAAGAAGCATATAGGTATACGTAAAATCTAACGGTATATTGCTTGGAATAAAAGCATTATTTTGCCCAAGGGAAGTAAAACAGTTAGTGGCAAAAGCTGTTTCACGAACACTCGCAAGACTTTCAATAGTCAACACTAGCTAATGGTAAAGCATTAGATGTTAAATATTCGAGTAAAAGCGAGTTGAAAAAAAAATTGAACAATTAAATCAAATCAAAATCAAACAATTAAACATAAATAAAAAATTAAATAATCTCTGTTGAGATAAAGAAGAAGCACGCGTTGCCTCTTTTTTTGGGGCAAGGAGCAGAGGTCCGAAAGTATGGGACTACCACTCGGATTACAATGTATCCAACAGTCATAAAAGAAAGCTCATCGCGCAGAATCTCTAATCCAAAATAAAGCAGCGATCCACGTAGACACTGAGCAAAGAGACGCAAAGTTCACGTACAGCACGAGAGAGAAATGCATCGAGTCGATATGCGGGATACATATAGAGAGAGAGAGAGAGAGAGAGAGAGAGAGAGAGGAGGCGGCGATGGCGGCGAGTTCATCCTCCGCGCGCGGCGGGTTGTTCCCATGGAGGGAATACGTAATCGCTCGCGCGGCCAACACGGGGCATACTAATTCACCTTTGCTGCATTACGCAAGGAGTCCTCTCTCTCTCTCTCTCTCTCTCTTCTTTCTTCGATCGCTCGCACACCTACTCTCGACGAGCTTGTGCCCTTTGTAGAAAGGAGTATACCTGCGCGCCTCTCGCTCACTTGCGCTCCGCTCCACTGCAGCTCGTTATCTAATGTTCAAGCTCCGACGCTGCTGTGTACAATCGATCGGCCTCGCCGCGCGTCCTAAACTTGGAAATTTATTATTAGATGAGCACAGTGTAAACTGTCTACTTTAAACGTGAGCGTCGCGCTAACAATTCCTTATAGGACGCATAATACGGACTGTCGCGTGTAATCCATAAAGGCATGCGTATATTAGAGTCGAATCTAATTCCGCGTCTCTCGGGCGCTCATGTGGGTAAAAGGGACTTTTTATTTTATGTAATGGAGAATATTGCGTTTTGTAAGTGGCTTGTGAAAGGCTGCGGCTGCTGCGGCTGCTGCCACTACTGTAACCCACTGCTGCTTGCTGTTAAGCTTCGTTTTTTAAACTCACTCGGCGCTTTTTTTCATCCAGCGCACGCTTCAAAACGCGTGATTCATTCGAGCGCATTTAATATCGTCACGACGCACACGATGACATATGTGTTGTATAATAATGCTGGTATATACTGCACGTGACACCGCGATCACGATCTGGGATTCTAATGCCGCCGCGATGATTAAGTTGTGTATTACTGTAACTGCGTTACAACTCGTGTTAAGCACTGCTATACGTCACGGAGAGAAAAGTACCGACTGACATTTGCATAGAAGCACGTGTAAAATTTGCTTCGAGGGCCAATCACTGAAATTCTCTAAGGCCATTAACTTGAAACTTTGCCAGGCGGTGTCTTTTCCGCACCAAAATATCAGCTCTCGTGCGACAATTTCTTCCTAAGGCCAATACTCTATGACCTGATGGAAATTTCACGCTTAAAAAAACGCTGTACGCATTTATTCACTCTTATAGCTTCCTCAAATGCGCAGTTTATCTTTTCCGTACAGTTTTCGCAATATCGAAAATATTGATTCGCTTACAATTCATGTTCAGAACAAATGCGCATCAAAATCATAGCTCCAAAACTGATTCGGCTGAATTCATGCAAATTCATTGATTTTTCCTATAATCCATGTAAAGTCTACTGATATATTCAAAGTTTCCCCTAAATTGAGCTATCTGTTTATGAAAAACTGAAGATAAAAAAATTTAAACCGCTGGAAAATACCCAACGTTTATTAGAAGAAAAATTTTCAAACAAATTTTCAATCTTAATAATAATCTTTTCTTGAATTAAATGGAAATTTTTACTTTTGATAGAAATAATAATACGCAAAAATACTTCAAATGTTGGCAAAATTTAGAGAATTACGATTCTACATCATCATGATGTAGAGAGTTTTGCTTTCTAGAGAAATTGACGGCTAATTACTCGAGGAGTTAAACGCATTTTTTAATAAATCAATAAATTTTGTTAACAAAGAAATAAGGGCCATAATAATTCAAATGATTTTTTTTCAGAAATATAAGCACTTTTATTCTCTGGCAGCTATTAAATAAACAATCTTTTATCGATCTGATACTATTAACTAGTATGGTATTTTCATAAAATTATTATTATTCTCAACTTCGCTAGAGAACAGAAAGTTTTATTAGCTATTTTGCGGGAGAATATCAAATAATACCTAATTATAAACTCGTTGTTAAGCGTACTTGAAAGTTAATTAAACATGCATTAATAAAATAACTCATATTCGCAATATCATTTTATGAATGAATTGTTAATCAGCAAGTATGATATACTTGTAACTAAGATAATCTAAATCAAATAATAATAACATATTTAAATATTGCATGTACCGAAAGAAAAATATTTGAATAATGAATTTTGCATATAACGCAAAGTTATCGTTCGCGTACTAAAGCGTAAACTTGAAACTTTGTAAAATTACTCTCTAATAACGAAGAGGAAGCATCTTAGACTTTAGCATAACTTAATTTCTATGAGTTACAAGCAAATTAGTTGTTTTACGCACCGTCTGTTATATAAGGGGGGGGGGGGGAATTAAAATTTTTAATTGACTTTCCGATCCCATTAGTGTTGGGCCGTCGAAGAGAGATCGCTGCGAATTCACAAAGCTGTCTGATTAATGCTTGTTAAACGTAATTTGCAGGATCGTCATTTTCAATTTTGGCAAAAGCATTGCAGGCTAACTCGTAAATTTTGCATTATGCGAAGTCGCAACTCGTCGCGCTCACCGTGTCCCATTATACATGAAGAGCTTAACAAACGACTTGTTTAACTACTCCTGACTCTCCGATTCGGCTGTAATTCAGCGACACCTCTCGGCGCGCTCGCGTAAAAATAAGAAAAAAAAGAAAATTGAATTTTCTCCCTCCTTTCCTTTCCCCTTACAGCAGCAGCAGCAGCAGCGTCTTATCGCGCTCGAAGCGACGAGTCTCCGGCCAGCGACTTTTTAATGGTCTCCCTCTCTCCTGCTTATCCTCCTATCCAGCCGCAGGTACATAGGTGTGTGTGTGTGTGTGTGTGTGTGTGTGTGTGTGCGAGTGCAGGAGTGGAGGTCGGGAAAATACGCGGGAAAAAGCGTCGACTAGGCGCGCGTATCTCTCTGGCCGTTAAAAGGCGCGCTCGCACTCCCCTCCGGGCGAAAGCACACGAGTCGTGTCGCGTCTAGTGCACAAAGGGGGCTGCTGCGCGGATAGGAAGTGCCGACGAACGGAAGCCAAAGAAGAGAGAGGTAGGAAAGCGGAAGAAGCTCTGGAAGCGGAACCGAGAGGGAGGAGGGAGGGAGAGCCCTCGGCCCCGATATGGCGGAAGCGTCGCGTTTGCCGGAAGTCGCCGAGGAAATGAAACGCCGCCCACCCCCGCGCCGCGCGAGCCTTGCCAAGCTCGTATCTGGCTCTATATGCTGCGCCGAGCTACCTCGAGCTTTTCTCAAGCTTTCGGCTTTACGATCGCCGCGCTGCGCAGCCAACAAAGAGAATTACGAGCTTTTTTCTCCGGCGCGCCGCCCTTGCGAAAATGTCTTCGTCTCAGCGCCTCGCCTGGGATATATACTTGTTCCGCGAGGAGACGACGACACATGGCTTGCTTACACCGGCTCTCGAATTACCTGAGCGAAAAGAGAAGAAAAAAGCACACGCACCCTTTGTCAGCCGATATCGGAGCAACGACGCGACATCGATCCCTTCGAGAACTTGGCCTTTCTCGTCCCGGTGCAGCAGACGACGTGTAGCTATATATACCATGTATATTGTATATTGTATATGCACGCGGCACCTGCAAATCTCCGCTACATCCGTGTCAAGCTTTTTCGCACGCCCTCTACGCCTCCGTCGTCTACACGTAATACGTGCGCGTGTAAACTCTAGATGAGGCGGGATGTAGAGTCATGTGAGCTCTGTGCGCAGGAGGGGGAAGAGTACGGGTTTATGCACGGGAGGCTAATGACGGAATCCGCTAGCAATACTTACCGGGCCACTTGAAGCAAGAGACCGTTCGTCGCCCGAGGCGGGCAGTATACAAGTCGCTGATGCGCGCTTGCGACATGATAAAAGGTCCTGGGGAACCAACGACTGTGGGAGTCTCTCTGCGGACTCGCAGAGAAGAGAGAGAGATCGGCCGAGGCCTTTTCATTAAGTGAATTTAATCTATACTGAATGGGGAGGTTTCCACCTTTCTTCTGCTCTTCTCTTTCGTTTCGCGAGGCGAGACTCGGCTCATTAAAAACTTGACTTTTCTCACTGTACCAAAAAGTCTGCTGTGCGCGATTGATCGAAGAAATTTATTTAGCGTTTCTTTACGTTGTACATATTGCAAGATATATATCACATTTTTTTTTTTTTTTTTTTTTTTTTTTTTTTTTTTTTTTTTTTAATAGTAGTACATATGAAAACATATTTGTCACGAATTATAGAAGCGCGAGCATTCATTTGAAAAATTGTTATCACAGCTCTATAGCCTATAAATCGAGCGAAAATATTTAAAAACCTTTCAACCAGTGTTAATTTTTCAAAATTTACAAATCTCACGAGAAATTACCGGTACAAAGATGATTTGCTATAATACTTCGCAATTTACCGTTTTTAACCTACAAATTTTGTTGTCTCGAAGAAAAATTATTAAGATAATTCGTTACGTAGATAAAATATTAAACAAATGTATCATCGTCTTACCAATGCTTCAAATACTTACGAGATTTCGATTTAAGGGAATTTACCTTTATACATGTATTTCTACACTGATGAAAAGGAAGCAAGGGCGAATCCTCTTGAAAAGCTCGATGAAAGAAAAATCTGAAGCACAAGGTTTCCTTTTAACGAAAACGAGCACTTCGAAATTAAAAATATTTTTAAGCAGATTTTCCTTTTGGCAATAAGACAAGCTTCGAAGGGGTCATTTCTCCAAGCGTATATACTTACATGCCTATATGAAAGTGCTGCTGCAAAAAATTTAAAAAAATTGTATTTTCGCATTTTTGAAAATCATGAGTAAACGATCGCTCAAACACTGAGGAAAGCAGTGCCTTTAAAGCAAAAGACGCATTTATTTATAAAAATTCACTCGAGTCGATCGGTTTGAAAGGAAATTACTCGATTTTGAACGGACAAATGTAATGAGGCGAATTTTCAATAACGTGATAACATTTCTCAGCAGCAAAATTCCGTAATGAGAAAATTTTCCGTTTCCTATTGAAAAATAACAGTTTTCAATAGAAGATTCCCGATTATGCCCTTTCTCTCACGGTGATCGACTGCAGCCGAAAAACGAAGAGCGATCGGCCCAAACAATTAACGCATATATACAGAGAGATGAGACTTCCGAAATGCGTTAAAAACGATCGATGTGTCGAGAACGTAAAAAGTATATGGTTACGAAATATGAGCAAACTCCCGTTTCTAATTTCGAACACGTCCTGGTCGCAGGATCACTTTCGAAAGCTTCCCCTCTTACGCGAAGCGTTGTGACACACGCGAGCGTCTCGTCATGTCTATATACCTATACACACACTGCAGAGTTCCCTTTTCGACCCATTGTCGCGAAATTGAGAAAGTCGCGGCTCGTGCGCGCGGAATATTGGACGGGGCGCGATTATCGTGATTGGGATTTTTAGAGTGGGATTATACATGTGTACACTCGTGTCCGTGTGCGATGTGTGTATGTGTAATGTGTACGTAAAAGCCCGTCGAGCAGGCGAGAGGTGAGAAGTTGAACATCTCAGCCCGTATAAGAGATTGTGCAATGCAATGTAGCTCTAATGGGATAGATGTGCCTCGTAATGCTTATTGGAAATCGAGTCGGAGCTCGCGGATCGTCGTATTGTCGCAGTACAACACACGCGCGTTTCACCGCATAATACGGATTATTCTGACGTGCGCTCTGGTAAAAATCTCCGATGAAATTGATTTCTTTTCATGTACATACCCACCTAAATAATGTACTCTTCATATTTGCCTTATTCAACAAATTCAAAGGGTGGAACTGCGTAAAATTTTTTTTGAACTGTCACTATTTTTTTGCACAAAATTTCATGCACTAAACTGTCTATATTGCATAGAACTTACAAGTTGCAATTACTTATACGAGATTTTACTTATAAAATCAGGAATTTATTCATTTTTTCTAAAACAACGATATTAATTAATATCCCGTTTATTTCACGTTCACATTGGCATAACCTACGGGTAACTACATATAGTTATACGTTACGTATATTAACTCATCTTATATGTACGTACCGATATAATAGCGTCATAAGTGAATTTTAGTGTATGCTTGAGAGTTTAAAGGCTGAACTCTCCGAAATGCATCCCTATAACAGTATTCTACTAGATATAGGTATGTACAAGCAGTAAACGATGCACTGGGCTCTGAAGCCGTCAAGCACGTGTAAAAAAATTGAATTAACAAAAATTGTTTTGTCATAATCCAAAAATGTACTAAACCGAATCGCGCGTACGAAATGGCCACTCGATTTTCGAATCGCCACAGCGCACACAAGCCGTCGCGCCTGATGAGAATGAATCTCCCTTCGCTCGCTTTTGATAATCCAAGCAATAGCTCGTCCATCAATAGCGGCAAACACATGTTTGAAATATGTAACTTCTCGATCGAGTGGCCCGCGCTCAGAATAATAAACTATCCCCTTTTGCGTTTGCGCGGCTCGAATCCGTAAGCGCTGCAATATCTATATGTATAAACGGATGACTCGTGCGCGTATATACAGGTACATATGTATATATATAGTATATACAGGCATAAAAGTATAAGTAACGAAGCAAGCGCTGGGCTCGTCCGCGCGCGCATATATAGAGGCGGTATTTTTCGATTGGAAAACTCGTCACACACTTGCTGCGCGGCAGCCTTATGGGAATCGTTAAAAACTCTCTCCCCGCGGAGCCTCGTCACATATAAAACGCTGCTGCGCTGCTGCAGTGCGCGCGGAGGAGCGATTCGCGCGGCTCGACTCGTTGATTTCCTGAAAAGGACAAAAAACGCCGGGGCATAAATGAGAGTTACAGCGCGGCGCGATTACGACACTCGGAATCATCAAAATAATCGCGCATCAGAACGTATACATATACACTCGCCGTATACCGTATAAGCTGTACAACATATACACGCTCTTGGGGCAAAAACACGCGAGTGATTAACCGCGCGCGATTAATCTCAATTTTTTTCGCACGATATCCACACGCTAGGACTTTGTATCGCGCGGTGTGCATGCGACCGCGGGCAGATGCTTGGATGAGAGAATGAAAAAAATAATAATAATAATAAATAAATTGGGGGAGGCGAAGACGTGCCGACGCGCCTGGGGAAGATGACACAAGATTGTGTCTTGTTTGTCTGCCAACAATTTAGCTGGAATTTGTATCGTGATTAGCTGATTGCGTCGACATTGCCTTATCGATTTTTCACTTTTTCTTTCTTGCTTCCTTTTTCTTGTAGAAGCTTTGACGTTTGTTAGAAATGCGTTTTGAGGTATTTGAAGCAAATACACTGTGTTTGCGTGTGTACGGTTATATTTCTCAAATTCTTCTTGGCGGATTTTACCGTACTTTGACTCATTAGATTCTTTATTTTTCTTCTGTCCCCACAGAGAAACATTCCTTTTTTTACACTTTATCGATTCGCGATGCATTTGTGTTTGATACACCGTGTTTTAAATTAATTTCCCTATACTTTTATAATGATTTCGTATTTTACAATTCAAATTCACGTCAGTGCACTGCGAGGGCAGTATTTACTTTTTTCACATTTTTACGAATACTTTTTAAACAGTTCGCGCTGTTTTCTATTATATACAAAAAGATTTTGATTTTCACGTGCTTTAATTAAAATGTTGAATGATATTTCGAAAAAATCATGGCGTTCGAATTACATAGTCTTGCTTTATTGAAAATTATACTTGTACCGAAAAAAATAGCATAAGATAATATGTGACATTATTATATTTTGTTAGTTTTAATTTTTTTTATAATTTATTCAAAATAACTAAGTAGGAGGTGAAAATAATTAGATAAAACGAGAGATGAGTGGAAGAAAACTGAAATACTTTTAACAAATAAAGTACATTTAAAAAATAATAATCGCAAGTGCGTATTTTTATGCAAAGCCATTTACGATAAACACCTTTTGACATCTTCCTCAAGCTATATACTAACGCTGGAACACACGCGTCATTCTCAGCCGCGCATTTTCGAAAGTCAGCACCGCTTTGCCTCACCTTTTAACCTATGTAATACGTATATACAGTTGTACAACCAAACAATAAAACCGTCCTCAGCTCGCGATTCCGCGCATTTCTAAGCATTGAGTTTTTCCCCGTCATCTCGCCCCCGCCCGCGCCGACGAAGAAAAAATGAACATTCATCCGCGAAACTTATGTACTTTCACGAGTGGCGCGAAGGCCGCACGTAAATCAAGTGTGCGACTCCCCGCGCATTATTACACGGGGAGTCGGTGCGGTGCGGGGTGGGGCGGGGCGGGGCGGGGAGAGGATGTGCAAGTGTACGTCCGATGAATTCGCCGCGTCGACGGTGTAGCAGAGGCTTCGCATGTAACATATCGGATTGTCGCTCGCGACATTATACTTAAGGTACAAGCCCACAAGCGTCGAGCAAGGCACGTAGCGTCGGGGCCCGTTAACCGCGCGCCTGGCGCATAGGCTCGTGTTTTCTATATACATATTCGCTTTGGGATTCGTCGTGCGCCTTGCTGCGAGCCGCGACGAGCTGGCAATAGCAACGCAGGCCCTTGCGCCCATACACCTATACTCCGCACGCCAATTATTTATTCCGCGATCGCCGCTCGCTTTTTCTGGCTTTACCAGATTCTTTTTCAGGCACTGTGGGCCTTTATATACAATACACATGTACGCACTATACGTACGCATACATGCCAGCGGAGGACTTTTTTTCTTTTTCTTTTTTTTTTTTTTTTATAACCTTCATTTTCAACGGAAGCTATATTCGCTCGGGGAAGGCCTGTTCGAAAAGTGAACTTGGCTTGCTGACGCAGCGCCTTGAGTTAAGCGTGTTTAATAATTCTGGCAGAAAAATAGCTACCGATCAGCTAACTTGCTTATAGTAACAGTGCAAAATGTTTTAATCATATAACTGCTTTGATTGACAAATCTTTGTTTTTTAATCAACAATTTTTCCTTTTTGTTCAAACACAAAAATCTAGTTAGAATCTATTTAGAACAAGTTTGAATGGAAAAGAATCGTTTTACTTGTTTTTTTACTTTCAGTTCAGTTCAATTGGAAAAAAATTATTAAATTCTTTTTACACGATAGATATACAAGAATATATCTTTTCGGGAATGATTTTGAAGAATTTTTGGAAAAGCGACACCGGGGACAGATTGATGCGCGGATTGATGTACAGTCCTTTAATAGTCCTATCGGTTTACATGCGTGCGATCCTCATTCTGGAATCTGGTGTGCCGAAGCATACAAAAGTATCCTTGAAATGAGCCACCTGTTCGCATTCCAACCCAAATTTTAAGAGGCGTTTCATGGGGGATCGAATTTACTTTTTGGGAATTTTAGCTATATATATATTGATTTTTTTAAACGAACTTTTTCACCTATGTAATTTTTCTGTGCAGATATCTATAGACAGCCGAACGCAGTGTCTCCGAAGATGCCACTAAAAAGACAAAAAATTGTCGGTGAGTTCAATTTTCCAATCAAACAATCTGTGCAAATTCTGGGATAACAATTACTGAAAATAAAAATTTTACGTTGTATGGTTACCTCTAATGGGTCCAGCAATGCTTTTTTGTTCAAACTGTTTTTGTGACAAAACTACTAAACAAGTAACAATATTAAATAACTACCCGTTTCTGTGTAAAAGTTGCCAAAGTACAAATTAACATTTATCTGCAGAAGATGTAGGAAAGAATTCGAGGATTGTAAAGAGGCGTACACGCATAGCATGCGCCCTGCTTGTATGGAATCTAGATACCAGATTGTTTCGTATCTCAAAAATCAAGAAATGAATAAAACAGAATCACCGCGTGAGCGTCATCATTCTATGCTCATTTCTCCAATCGCGCATGTACGTCCTTTTTCCTTCCGAGTCCCGGGGATTTCACATGACGTGTAATGCGAGCCAACAGCTGAATACTTATAAGAGAGAGAGAGAGAGAGAAAGGGAGAGAAGAGCCAAGCTGATTCTAGAGAAAAATATTTTGATTCGCCGTAGGCGCTTTATGTCCCTCGCGCTGTAAGCTCGAGGCGCGGGAACGCCTCCATTGCACTTTAAACTGCAGTTCGATTCGCCGAATTTATTAAATGGCGCGACGCTCGGGCTTATACTTTCAGAGGCTATCCGGCGAGAAAAGAAGAAAAAAACGAAGAATAGACGCGGCACTTTTCAAAGCCTCTCTTTGAAGCTATATAAGCTCGTGTTTTTTTTTGTCCCTCCCTCATCGCCAGCAGCAGCGCCGCACTAAAATCGCAGAAGGCTTTATAAATAATCGTGAAAATCTACAGCCTTTTTCCTTATTGAAATCCGAACGGACAGCACGCAGCCTGAAAACTGGAAAATATGGTTGTGAGAAATATGTACTCAGGATCTATAACTTGTGATCAGGTGAGTCGTCGTGTTGATTTTATTTTTTGTATTGTAGACTAAATAGACTTACGTGTTTTCATCACATTAAGCAGTCAGTTAATGTCACGAACGCATTTGACTTGTATAAGGATATGCATAATTTTCTCGTTTTGTCACTCTTGGTGTGGATAAGCAAAATTTTGTTTTATTGAGGATTTCAAAGCTTCATTTCAGCTGTACAATAATTTAGCTAATACTTGAATGTATTGATAATTACGAATTTATTTCAACATTTGCTTTGGATAATTTATTCTATATTTATGAGCATAAAACTGCATTTGCGCGGTATAATGTTTGTCGTGCAGTTTACTTTTAAAAATATTTAAATGCAGGTTAACATTCAAATACACGAAATTTGTCTTTGATTTAAAAATCACGCCATTTTATTTAATTTTCGATCAAGATTTGAAATGCATATTATAAGATCCAGCAATCGTTTGAAAAATGTCTAAGAACGTTATATCTTTCATTATTCGCAAAAAAATATTCTACTATGCGATATTTTTTCACTTGCAATGCGCAACATCTCTTTTAAGGCGTGAAAACGCAATTCAATTTGAGTAGTCAAATACCGTAGTGTTCCGAAAAAAAGTAAGCTAAGCATGAGGTCGATCATTTTTATTTGTCAGTGGAGCTCGAAAATGAGCTCAATCCCGGTGTTCCGATAATTTATTCTTGTATAGCCGTTACTGCAAAGTTTGGTTTACAAGTTTTTAGGAAATCTAAGTTTCAATTGAAAATTAAGCTTTTGACGCCATAAACTAGCAGAAGAAAAGGCAACTACGTTATGCTTTATTCTGACAAATCTTGTGTAAAAAAGATATGATAGATATTCAAAGTTTTTGCGCATATTTATAGAAATTAAAGTATGAACAGGGACATCTTTAGGTTTCATGGAGCTCTAGGTTCAAATTACTTTGGGGCCCTTTATTCACAAACCACTACATGTCAAACCTTAAATGAATAAACCCACGCTATAAAACCATAATACTTTTTATATTATTTGCAAAACCATGCAGCAGTAGAGTTCAAATATTTTTAATATTCGCAATTATGTTTTTAATTGGGTCAATGTGTCGTTAGAAATTGATTTTCGCCTGGGTTTGGGGGCTCCTTGCAACCTCGAAGCTCTAGGCCTCTGTACAAAGTATAAACTGAGTATAAACTTGCAATTTGATTTCGAACAATTATAGCGAAAATCAAATAGATTTAATGGTAAATTGCAATTTTGAGTTGAGTCTGAGACCTGCCGAAATCGACAGGGACGATGATTTGAAAGCTCAGAAGGCTCGGCACGAGCGTTATTCCGGGCACTGCGCACACGTTGCAGAGCGATGCGATTGGCAGATGGAAAACTTGGAATAAAAAATTGAAATTGCCCGCCGTCATGGAAGTAGATTGAGCGGAGGGTGCGTAAGCGATAGCCGCGGCGTCTTGGTCTCCCGCGAGGTGCGGGATAACGCGCGGTGGCATCGAACTCGGAAAAACTCCTCGTTGGAAGCAGCACGCGCCTGCGCTCGCCGAGAGAAAGAACAACTACTCGCCGCCCCGACTAGGATGGAATATTAATAGCGCGACTCAGGCGACTGGAAGCCGGAACTGCCGAGCGTATGTACACGTACGTCTGGTACATAGGTATATATGCCGTGTAGCCACCTCCTCGAAGAACAAGAGAGAGAGAGAGAGAAGGGGGGGGGGAGAGGTCGCGGCTTATTTATAAGCACAATAACGTGCCGGACGAACGGGGCCCGCGACGCTCGCAAACGAGCTCCCACGCTTCCTATTACGTATTGTGCACGTACACACACTCTCCGGCGACGGCGACGGCGACGGCGACGGCGGCCCCTTCACGCGCGCCTCTGATTTAATATTCTTCCTTTTCTTAGCCGTATTATATGGCGGCGAGGCTCCTCTCTGCGCGCCAGCTCTTCGAAGGACCGACTTATGTAATCCTCGGCTGCTCCGCTGCTGCTGCTGCTGCTGCAGCTTCCGTGAAAGCACGTGTATACACTATACACGGCATGTATACGCCTTACGTATTGGCTGCACTTACATACACGAGGCGAAAAATTATGTGGGACACACGGAGAGGTTGAGCCCGCGGTGGATACAGTGTTGTATCGACTTCGGATGTATACGTTTCCTATAATTGCCCGATGCCTGCAGACTATCTCTCTCTCTCTCTTTCTCTATGCCATATACTGCTGCTGCTGCTGCTGCTGCTGCTACTCGAGCCTAACTCTATAGAAGCGTATAACGGAGTGCGCAGCCTGGGAAAGGCGAAACGCCGAGCAGAATCACTTTCCCGGTTTCCTAGAGAGTATAGCAGCAGCCGCGGCTCTCGTGACCCAGTGGATCTTAACACCTCGTGCGATACCTGTACAACGCGCCGTTCCTTTGTTCTCTCTCTCTCTTTCTCGCATCGAATAATCACGATTCGACCATTATAAGCGCAGGCTTTTTCTCTCTTTGAATGAAAAAAAATCGTTACCCATCTTTCTACGTGCGTTATGCAACGCGCAATTGTATATCCCATAGCTTGAATAAGGTGCGACTGATATAATGCTTTGATATAACAATCTATGCTTTGTATTTTCTGCTTAAAGTTTGTAGATGGTGTGTCGCGCGTTCGTTTCATTGCCGAAATCAAACGTTACATGCGTGTGACCCTCCTATTCGTTCTTTAACTCGCTGTTCGACTGATCAATCCAATAAGTTCTATTGTATGTTATGTTATAAGTTTGCAGATAGTGCCTCGTATCCGAATGTCATTAGGCTAATCCCCAATCTTACGCAACCTCTGGAGTGCACAGCAAATTTTTCTGTCCTGAAGAAGAGATGGTAATTAACTTTATTTTTGTTTTCTAATTATAGTTACTCGGTTGACCAATCGGATCAACTCTGTGGTTAGCGTGTTAGATGGAGCATCGTATTTTGACGTCATCTGCAGCGAAATCTAGTTTGGTATATTCTTATCTCTGGAAAACAAGAAAAATCGGAGGACAGGGCCATATTAAATTTGAAGAGCTGTGTCATTACGCAATCATCCGAAGAGCAGCTGTGACCTATTCCGTATGTAATTCGGAATTGGTTTGTTCTGTTCTCTTTCTTTGTATAGCAGTACAAAAGGCGGTGAATATAAGGGAGGTGAAATAATTTAAATTTCTTCTTTTCAAAAAAAAAAAAAAAAAAAAAGAAGGAATAAATTATTTCACCTCTATATCCACTGCTTTGGGAAGATCGATAAATTCGCCACAAAAAAATTATATTGCAATAGTACTTCTAAAATACGTACTCCGCACGATACTTATGCGCGCTGGCTAAAAAAATCGATAGATCCCTCTTGAAGCCTCGTTAAGAGCGATCAGCGAGATTGGCTGTTGACGCAGAGAAAAAGCAACCAGCTATTGCGTGTGCTGAATTAGGTATTGTAGCCTTTGTGGTGAAGCATGTGATTCGGATTGGTTGCTAAGTAAACTTGATTATGGTTCATTCGTGCAGTGCGCGTATGAGCCGTTGAACGAAAATTTGCATTTTTTATGGCACAGGCCGACTCGAATCGATGCGATACGTGTGCAGTATAAGTAGAGAGAAGAGAGTCTCTCTGTCTCTCGCGTAGGGCGGAAAAACGTACGGCGGCGGGGCACTCCTAAATGCCGATCGCGACTACTCCCCCACTCCGTGCGCAGGAGACTGCTGCAGGCCGAGGTGCACCTTCACTCGGCGCAATTAGCGCGCGAGAGCTGGATTTACCTGTGCCGACGCGCGCTGCAGCTGCACTGCACAAAGACTGCAGGATAAAAAAAGAGAAAGAGAAGAGGGAAAAGTGGCTGTCCTCGCGCCAGTGCGAGCTATACACCGCTGCTGGTATATCCTGCAGCGGTATATAACAGCTTCAGTCGTCTCTTTCTCTCTCTCGATGATAAATCAGCCGGCGCGCGCTGTTGCAACCCACAGATGCCTATCGTTTATAGCTCCGTTGCGAGCGCGCGGGCCTGACCTATGACTCCTTGCTCTCTTTCTCCTCTGCTGCTGCAGCCACTCTCTCTCTCTCTCTCTCTCTGCAGTGTGTGCATGCGCTCCTCGGCTGCTGCCGTCGCCGCTCCGGCTATTGTACTTTAATGCGCTGTGTGTGGCAACGCGACGTGTCGATATCCCAAGGCTACCGCGGTGATAAGCTCTCTTTCTCTCTTTGCCGGATAAGCGTGGGCGGTATGTACACGTATGGGAGTAGCAGGTCTATATTGAAATTGATCGTGATATGTGCCGCTGCTGCTGCTGCTGCTGCTGCTGCTGCTGCTGCTGCCGCTGCCGCTGTTTCTGCCGAAGGCTGTTTCTCGCTCTCTTTCTCTTCGGGTACAGCTTGTCTCCGTCTGGACTGGACGAACGATTTAATCGTTTGGCTTTATCTTATGGTATTCATCGTCCGAAGATGAAAGCTTTTTCCCAGAGAGTCCTCTCAATGAGGAGCAACACCTTATTTCTTGCTAAACTTCTTTTACTCGCGACTTTGTATGGAATGTAAGATTTGTTCGTGTTACCGTTAAGTGAATCCAGAAAATGAATTGATTCTGCGGGGAAAAATAAAATTTAAAGACAAATGTACAAATTGAATGCGCCCGATAAAAAGTCGTCGAGCAGCTTTGAAAGTCTGAAAATACTCGGATTTTTTCTGCTCAATTTTGTTTCCGACAATTTTTCTCAAATTCACGCTCTTTTTCTCTACTTTTTTTCTGATTGGTAATAATTTGCGTCTCCTGACTAAAGACAGCAGTGCATTTGAAGACACGTTTTAGTAATACCCGCGCATACTTGAAAATAACAAAAAAATAAAAATTCCTTAGCAAAAAAAGAGTGTGTCGCGCGCTCACTTCTGCACAATTGCTATTTCTAGGACACTCCGAAGGAACCAGAAAAAATGCGTTTCCACACGATCGTAAAGTTGCACATGGAAGCTGCAAGTCGATGATCTCTTTGTCCGCCGCAGTATACGGCTCTATGGGAAATTCCTCGAACGAACGTTTATTGCAGTGAGAATTCCAGCGGTGATTTCTCAATTTGCGGGGTATTTATCATTTTGGGGGGAGAAAAAAAGCGTCGTGGATATAGAGCTGCGCTTTGAATTAAAATATGAGCGATACGTGAAGCCGAGCCGTGCGCATAACGAGTTAACGCGAGTGCTTTATGAAAAGTGTGCGTAGTGTTTATGGGCGCCGGTGCGCGAGAGAAGAAAAATCGCTCGTGCAAGGGGGGTGTGTCAAGTTCGCTGATAATCGCTCGACTACTTATATCGTTGCGCGCGGTGTGTGTACGAAAAATACCTTGGGTTCGCGCCATTATATCCTATGTATATTGTATATTGTATATATCGGCGAGCGTTGGCCGCGGCGATAGCGCAGAGAAACAGTCGCACCCGTGATCCTTGGCATACCTCGAGCTCTGCATAAATTTCTCACGTTTGTCAGTGTATCCCCCAATTGATTTCCTCGCGAGAGCAAATAAGTAAGCGCTGAAAGACTCGAGAGGCTTGAGAGAGCTTTGTTCGCGGTTTTATTAAGCTGCTTCGTACACATACCAAGTGTTACGTACTTGTATCGCTGAATTATGCGGCTATAGTTTATCTTTTGGACAATTCACAGAGCTGCGAGTCTACATTGAGGTCATTGTACGCGACGTAGAGGAAGCTTTCTACAACTATATTAGTTTCAATTTTGTTTGTTTACCTTCTTTATTCGACGAGCGATTAAGAAAAGTATATTAAAAGAATGAAAAATTGTTAATTTATTCATGTATACTCGAGTAATATTACGTTCGCACTCCTATAACAATAATAATGATACACTTGAAAAATTTCCATATAGAAAACTAAAGTATTTCGATTTCTCTGGTGTTTGCGAATCTTTGAAAATGCTTAGAATGTAGACAAATATATAGTCCTCAACTTTTTTATTTCTTACGCGCGGTGAGAAGTAACGTGTAAAAACTTTCCTTTTATTCAAATACTGCATGAATTAGTTGAAGAGCTTGCATTAATTTTCAACTAAAAATTATTGTCACTTATTAATTAAAACAGTAATTTGTTAAGCGAAAATATAGCATTTTCTTTATAAGATTAATATGTCTGTGCGACGATGCGATTAACGAAGCCAACTAACGAGATCAAGCTGGCTGAATGAAACATTAGCCTCTCGCTATACGAAAAGTGATGCCGCAGAGGTATGATACATATATTATATGCGCAAAAGTGTCTAGAAAAATACGGCAGCAGGTCGCATGCATGCAGTCATAGGTCGTATAATATCGAACCACTTTAATAGACTTTGCAAGTCTGATGCGCGGCCGTCTAAAATTTTCAGCGCAATCGCTCGGATGTCTGCGATGCGGTGCTTTCGTTGCGCGAAAGCGACTAGTGAATTTACATCGAAATCAATTTGCCGCCGCGCGCTCGCCCGCGCGCGAGTTTTAAAAGTACTTCTAGAATAGCGTCTCGAGATAGAGAGAGAGAGAGAGAGAGATCCGCTGAAACATTGAAGCTCGCGCCGCAAGAGACAAATGTGATTCTCCCCGGATAAGCTTGTAACAGAAATACAATAGCCAAGATTTCATAATTGAAAAAGCCGAGCACATCGATGCCGCTGCCGCGATGTATATTTCCAGAGCGAATAAGTATCGAACCGAGAATTGGATTTAGCCCATATCTGCTAAGACTCGAAATAAACGTTAACGAGATAAACGACACGTCACTTCGCCGACAGTTGAATTCTTAAACGCCAGCTAATTACGTCAATCGCTTTACAAATACATAAGCGTATAAAAAGTGTAACACATTTTCGGAGGGACGAATCTCTGGGTTATATTCATCCGCGGCGCATTGCGCACTCGTCGCTCACATTCTCAAAATAATACGTCCCCACCGCTACTGCTCGTCGTCTATACAGTATGTGTTTGCGTAAATTCACTTTACTCCATTATTTAGGATGTAGCTTATGTGCGCGACACGATCTGTTTCCGAACTCTACCTGCGTATTCCTTTTTTTTTAGCTCGCGCGCAGTAGCTAGTCACAAAATAGCTTTTCTTTTTTCTCTCTTACACAAGTTCGCCATGATCGATAAATTCATGAATGAATAATGCTTTCTTTTCTAACAATTTTTTTTAAATCTCCTATTTTTAAGTCCCCAAAGCACAAAATTCAAATCGAGATTCAAACTTGTTCCCGTCTTGTAGATTTAGAATAAAATTAAAAATTAAATTCTTAGAAAGATATTGTAAGAAAAATTTTGAATTCTATTAAGTAAGAGAAAAATTGCACGAGGGTTTGGTATTCTTTCTTGGTTTTTCGTAATTTTGTTTTATCTATATTTGTCGTATAAATCAATCATTATGATTTTCGTTTTCTGTTCGCCGATTTTAAACTGCACAATATCATATTTTATCGGAAAACCTACTTTTAATTGAAATTTATAGCCTTTTGAATGAAAATAATTCTCTCGAAAGTATGTAACCCAAGAAATGGTTTTTGAAAGAATTTTAAATTTGAGCAGCAACGAAAGTCTTTTGGAATTGAAAACACCCATTCGAAATAATCTTTGTGCAAAATTATCATTTCCCTCGCAGTGTAGAGTCTGGCGCCGCAAAATCCGAACTTTGGATTCTCTGCAGTGAATCTCGTTCGAGGATTTGCCGATTTCCGAAGAGAAAGAGAGAACTCGCGAGGATTATGCAGATTATGCAGAGGGCGCGCGGCTTTGTTTACGGGAGACTCGGTGGCCGGCGATAGCCATCGACGCAATAAAGCCGGTGCAGAGTGCACGTGTCGATCGAAGCGCGCGCAGAGCAGAGCGAGTTTTAATCAGCTGGACTTCCAACGCTTCATCGACGTTCTTGCCTTGGCAGATATTCAAGATAGGATGCAGGCGAAACGGAGCCTCGACTCGTCGTATAAGCAGTCAGGCCACGATTTTTCGATTGCCGCCGTCGCGGAGCAGCCGATTTAACGGACGCTTGTAAGAAGTACACACGACGGGCGTGCATAACGGGTCGCGCCGCGCGACTGGACACGCAACAATGGCCACTCTATACTTATATCCCGCGAAACGAAAGCCATAAGCGCGGCTTCTTGCTCTCCTGCAGCCGCCGGTATAAACTACGCGCTTCTGTCTGCTACTGCAGCGACCTATACCTACACCTATACCTATGCCGTATAGAGCGAGTGGCCAGATCAGGACACGCTCGCGGAAAACTTTTTGAGCTTTAAGTCGATTATTCGCTGGATACTGATGGGGGAAAACATGGCAGCAGCCGCACATGCTTCTGGCGAATCCTGTGTAATGCGGGAATGTTTGCTGGGGTATTTTCTGCAGCTATGGCATTATGCAATGAGGGTGCAGTCGCAGTCAGTTAGGAGATTGACAAAATTTCAATTTGCAGCTTGTATTCTACTGAGAACGTTGTTGTGAAGAGGCGCTTTTTAATCGCCCACCGATCGAATGTTTTATGGTAGAGTGCGCGTTAATTCAACATCCAAGTCGTTATATTAATTTCATATAGTACTTCAATTAATTCAAAATTCATATCAATTTCGGAAACATTTTTCATCTGCTAAGATTCGCAACTAACAAATGAAAAACCAGTTATGATTTTTGAAAAAAAAGTTCAAATGCAATCCCAATAATATTATAAAAATAACCAATGTTACAAATATAATTATGCATAATAGGGTTATAGGCTATAACTACAATTGAAAGTTACCCACCATTTTTCCACCGCGCCGTTATAGTGACAGATCACTATGGGTTTCAGACCTCCTACAGTAAACATTTCTCAAACCAATAGTACATGTGAATAAAAACAAACCAATGAATAATTGTAAACTTTGCGAAATGAACCCTGCAGTAATGGTAATTTCGCAGACCACCTTGAATAAGCTTAGAATCAAAACCATAGTAGCATAATGTACATTGTACGTGTACAAATGGAATGGGGTCCAAATGCATTCTGTAACCTTATTAGTATAATGGGAGTTCGTAAATAAAAAATTGCAGCTAATTTTTGCGAGTTAATTTAATCAAAAGATTTTTTTGTAAAAATTGCATCTAAGAAATAATCAAAAAGTATTCGCATTCGAAAAAATGAAATTAGGTTGCCTTTTCTGTCGTTCAAGACTAGTAATTTCTAAAAAGTACAAGGTCATCGATCAAACATTGAAAAAGATATGACATTACACTTTTTTAAATGATCAAATCATGAGACTCTTCAGTGTCGCGGTCATACCTGAAAATTTCCTTTGACAACTGCTTTTTTTCAAGATCGCATCGCTTTTTTAAAGTTAAAGCAAAATTATCTTTTCCAATATTTTAAAATGAAAATCAATATCTTTGTTAAAAAAACTTTAGCTCTAGTAGAAATCCTTATCATTTTAAAATTGCTAAAAGTCAATTCCTTGCCCTTATAGAAATAAATATCATTTGAAAATTGGTAAATGCGAGAAATGAACCATATATTTTCTGCCACGTGATGAAACTCTTTTTCGAACTTTTCATACATCCATGCGTGAAGCTAGATATCAATCAATAAGAAAATTATAAACAATTTCGTAACTCTTACGTAAATAACAAACTGACTTTCAGTTTTAAAAACAGCTTAAAAACTGGACGTATAATATTCTTCTCAATTGGTAATCAATATAAGAAGCACATTCCACGGACCAAAAAACAGTTGCATCTCTAACTATTTTTATTTTACGGTGCTAAAAACATGATTTTTACATAAAAAAACGTATCGCCTCTCTCTCGTCCTCTCTCTCTTCCTCTCCCTCTCATCTCTCCTCTCTCTCTCTACAATTGTATATTGAGATCCATATTTCACAATTTTTGCTGCGAAAAAAAATCTCGGCACATCGACCAATAAAGTTTTTGTTATAACTACGAACAAGAAAAGATGGTGACCCACGAAATAGGGTTATAAATATGCTTAAAGTACTCTAAAAGAGCTGTCATTTGAACCCAAATTGGTCTAAATCGGATGCACTGATCAAAAGTCACATAAATATTTTTTGGGTCTAAGTTACTAATAATTGCTTTTACTTTTCTTCTACAGAATCGTAATGTGTAGAATAAAAGTAAGAGCAATTATTAGTAACTTAGACCCAAAAAATATTTATCTGACTCTTAATCAGTGCATCCGATTTAGACCTAGTTGGGTTCAATTGACAGCAGATATTTTGCTAAAGAATGCGTAATAATCTCTGCCTAAAATCACAAAGATGGCAAAAAAGAACAGTGTCACAAGATCGATCTCGTGGGCACACCATCTTTTTCTTGTTCTGTACGTCCTATAGAACAGAAAAAACTTTATCAAGAGAAGAATATGGATTTCCTCATATAGTGCACTCTTCCTCTCCAGCCAAACTGATTTCGAATCAAACGTATTTCCCTCCCAAAAACATAGACATAATCCAGTGGCCCCGCCGGAATTCGCGAGAGTAGGAAATAGCGCGAGGATCGCTCTGGATGATCCGGTGCAGCAGCAGTATAGCAGCATCAGTTGGAAGTTTTCGGTTTCCGGGTGACCGTGCCGTGCATCAAAGTGTTCTCGGTTAGGTAATATAACAGCAGGAAGCCGGCGGCGGTGGCTGTGTTGCATAATAGCCGCTGCTGCTGCCGCTGTACGGCGATGCCGACGCGAAAGAGAGAGTTGTGCAATCGATATAAGCGCCAGGCCACAGACGAGCCGCCGCTCCGGCAAAAGGAGACGTTTAATAAAGCCCGGCGCGCTGCTGTATATACATCCAATGGAATTCCACCTGCGGGCTCCCCCCCCCCCCCCACCTCTCCTCGTTGCCCTCCTCACGTGTGATGTGCATTTTGCTCTCTCGAATCGATTATGCGCGCGCGCGAGCGCGATAGATGTTGCCTCGGGATTAGAAGGGCTTTCGCGAGGTGTGGACTGCAGGTGGTGAAAGTTGAGGATTTCTTAGGCCAACTCTCGAGGTCTATGCTCTCTCTCTCTCTGTAAGTCTCTCCAACTCTGTATATTGTATATGTAGAATATATATCTATGGCTTGTTCGGGGGCCCGTCATCCAGTCGATTCGACGATCGACGCGTTTCGCGCATAATTCCATTGGGAGCTGGAATACGACGATGAAATTGGGAAAAAGGATTGGAGGAGAGTTTGAACTTGGTGTTTAAAAAGCTTGTGGAGAGAGAGAGAGAGAGAGAACGGTAGATTTGAATTACAGGACTTTGAGACATTATTCAAATACTGCGTTTGCCGCCGCCGCCAAGACACTTAAATATGTGCTTCAAACTTGATAAATTGATTGATAATTACATAATGGACAGCTATAAAATCGTGATTTTCATTTGTGATGCGATAACTTTTTTACTTTAAAACAGTCCGAATTTCTAATAAGAGTTAATTTCGCTGCATAGTTTGATTAAAAATTTTCCAACGTTTTTTCGAAATTTGATACTCTCTAGTGATTAGGACATTTCCTGTTAATTACTCAAGTAATTTCAAAGCAAAAGTTTTTATTATAAAACAAACATCAGGATTTTGCAAATTATGGAGAGATAAAGTTCGAGGTGGTGAGTACCCTTAACGTCAGTACGTCACTATCATTTAGTACAGTTTTTTTTTAATTTATTTATTCATCAGCACTGCGGCATCTTAGTAATTAGCAACTGCAATGATATATTACAGTTGAATGTACAGAGTTACATACATTATTTATGTATTATTTGTGTAAAAGTGAATACATAGCGCGCATTGTGGAAATTTACACATTGCAAATTAAATTATTTTACACATCGTATCCTAAATTGTAAATACAGATAATAAGAAAAAAATCCTTTTACATTATTATAATTGATGCGGTTTTGTTCTATTTTTAGAGTTCACTACAATCTTTGTTACAGCGTTTAAATTTTTATTTCGTCCATGAGATTTTAAATTGACTCGACTTCTTACTCAATATACGCGCTGTCATTTTGGCTTTTTTAATTGTTATATTGGTTATTTTTAACCAACCTCTTTAGTTCTGTAAATGGTATTTGCATCAATAAAAGCGTGCTTTTTTAAAGCTACTTTTTCTATTGTCAGCTTAGATTCATTGCAGTATCCGATGATAGATTCAATTTCAAATGAAATTTTCATGTTTCCAATGTCACTAAAACAGTGTGGAAATCGCTAAAGTAACAAGTCCTCTTTGAATGTTGAAGAGATACTCAAGCTATGTCAACTTTCATTAAGCTCTTGCAGCAAAATACGCTTTACGAAAATAATCTTGTATAGCTCGATAAAAAATAATTTCGTTGAACCAAGAGAAATTGTTGAGAAAATCTTTATATTAGAAAATTCTGTACAGCTAAATTTACCTCAGAGGTACGCTTTTTAAATCAAAAGCGCATCCTCGCTTTTTGTGCAATAGAATTTATAGGTTTCTATATATAATTTAAACTCTTATACTGAGAGGATTCCTTTTTATTCAAATTTATCGCCTTCTGAAACAAAGCAAGTCTTTTTAGTATAGAAAATGAAAGAATTTTATCTTTGAACGAAGAGAGACAAAATTTATTATTTTCCTTCGTTGAAAAATAACGGCGCGAAATTTGAATGTTCACTTAATGGAATATCCCCAGTTTTGCCGTTCGCCTCGTCGCGGAGTAAATAGAATATCCAACACAGGACACACTGTATACAGTCGTTCCGAAAAAGCAACGTATGCGCGCATCGCGTGCTCCGAAAAAGAAAGGAAGCCTCGCCGCCGCCGCCGCCGCCGTCGTCGTCCTCGTCGTCGTCGTCGTCGTCGTCGTCGGCGGCGGCGGCGGCGTCGGCTCTCTTTGGGAAAATTGGCTTGTCAGCGTGTACTCGTCGTTTTTGCCTGAGTTACGGGGTCACGGAGGAAATCGACGGCGACGGCGACGGCGACGACGACGACAGTGAGCGGATGCCGTCGCGGTGGCTTGCAAGAGCGCAGAGGCTCGAAAGCAGCTATACGCACGCGCAGCCGTGTGCGAGTGTGTGTAGGAGAGACAGAGAAAAGAATCGGATAGGAAGACGAGAACGAGCGGAACTGAGGTTCGCAGAGCTGCTTCCTTTCCTTTCGGACATGCCTCGCTGACTTCTCGCGTCCTCTTCCCACAGATTGCTCGTCGTCTACTTACATGAGCCTCTCGCTCTCTATGCGTGTGTACGTGCGTTGCGTATGCCTGATGCGCCTTTGTGATGCCCTCGCTTTTACGCGGGACACTTTGCGCGAGCTCCTCCTCTCTTTCTCTCTCCGACTTGTTCGTGCGATTCGCTGCGCCCGCGTAGAATATTTTATTTGCCTCTTTGTGTGCTCTCTGCGTGCGCATTGCGTATCGTATATGATGAAGAGGTAACGATTTTTTCTTTTTCTTTTCTCTACGGGGGATTAAACGTTGGATTGTCGATCGGTCGACAAATTATGTAAGTCCAGTTTGAAATTCGCGCGTCGTCGTACGACATCGGCTTGGCCGAGCGAAATCGTTTACTTATAGATTCTGGTGCGGCTCGCGCTGCGGTAGGAAATTCAGCATGTTTCAGCAAAATCGATCGAGGCGCTATACATAGCGAGTGTCGAGCTCAGCTAGTAATTCAGAGCTCCTAGACGCTTGACAATCTCGGGGACACCTCTTTCTTTACATAAGTGACTTTTAAAAATCCCCCCTCTTTTGTCCTGTTAAAAAGTGCCAGTTGAAAAATTTTATTATTATTTTCCTTTTGCGTGTCGCGACTCGCTCTGAAGTGCTGTTCTAAGATACATTCTTTTTTGCAGATTATATGAGTTCGTTTAGTAAGGAAAAAATAAGTTGACACAAAAATGTACGTATAACTTGATGCTTATTGAAGCCGAGTTTATGTATCGAAAGTTTATAGAACACACTGGGTAATTTGTATAATAATCACTAATTTAAATGAAGTTTCTTTTTGCAGAAGTAGTACAGAAGAAAAGCGATTTATAACACGAATTCCTTTCGATATCAAAGAAATTCTTAGAATACCTACGTAGCAAGTTAAAAATTCAAATTTCGCGCCATGATGTAGCAGACCGCATGTTCGGAAATCATATTTATCCCAAGCTTTATTATTCAACTATTATATACTGTATTTATTGCAAATTGAATCCCAACACATAGTTGAAATCGATTGGTTTTCCATATCTGCTGTATTAAGGCGTGAAATTTGAATTTTTAATCGGCTCTGCGAGCCCCTTTAGGCGAGACGATCGCGTCTCCCGCAAATGAAATTATACAATCAAATCGAACCGTATCCCAGAATAAATCACGACTCGTCGCGACTGAAATATCGGCCATCCGTACGTTGCCCTCCGAAGCTATGATCTCACCATAAAAGCTCTTGAACCGCCTCGCTATCCAGTCAACCCCCGCGCAGGTCCTCCCAAAAATCAGAGCAACGGCTTTTCCCATCGGAGTCGCCCCCCTTCCGAAAAAAAAGTCCTCGGCGGCAGAAAAAAAATCAACGACCTGCAGCGGTGTATAACTAACCGTTAAAAAAAGCATATGCACACACGCTGGGAAATCCGAGAGGAAGTCTCCCCCGCTAGGGCTGCGCGCGCGAGCACCTATATGTACATGTACATCAGATACGTATACACTATACAGTATACACACACGCACACGTGGGCAGAAGACGTTATCGCGAGCGGGGGCCACTTACGAGCCGTAAAAGAAATCGTTCCCATGAAAATCAGAACATCGGCGCGCGACAAGTGCAGCTCGCCTGGAAATTAACCGTCGCAATGCTCTCGTCGACTGCAGTCTATACGCGCATATACGTGTACAGTGTACACGTGTATAGCAGACGAGGAGCAGATCGATGGGAACTGGGTGTAAGGAGGGACGAACCCGGAAGTAGGTGCGACCCACGCGCCAACTCGTGACTTGGCTCGACGAGACGCATACGCGTGTCAGTGCGTGCCAGGCTGTATTTCATTTTTTTTTGTTTTTCTTCATATCTTTTTTTTCATTCGAGGCTATTGTGCGCAAGGGTTGCGAGGACGCGAGCGGTGGTGAAATCAATCGTGACTTTATGAGGCGACGATGAAGCAACTGCGGTCCGGGGGGTGTGCGTTATAGTCGGGCAATTAGCGCAGCGAGTGCTTGGAATGCTATTACCCGCACTCGATAGATATAGCACACGTGTGGAAGTTTGTGGGGTATTCGGGCGCAGTGGCAGGTACATATGAATAGAAGGGGGGAAGGACGAAGGTGTGTGGCTTCGACAAAGGAACCGTGACATTCTTACAGGTGGACGTGTGTACCTGCGGTTCTTGACTTTTTTTTTCACTTGGGATTCCAGTGTTTTTTTTCTGAAGCTAAAGGTGAAATTTTTTTAAGTGGTAAGCGAATGGTGTTTTAAATTGAAAAATTTACGTCCCTTTCAACAGTCTTTGACTTTCTCTGCGAGAGGAAGCTTTGTAATACTAACATTTAAAATTTTCATTGTAGAAAGTGTCCATGTGAGCATAAGTGTGTGTGTGTGTGTGTGTGTGTATACCGTTACGTTCCCGGAACTGTAACTCCAGTTTTAATAGACCAAAGACCATTATTTTGTTTCTTTTTGATTCCGAATTCGACAAGAAATAAGCCTTTACGTTTCGATAAGCTATTGTTTCACGAAAAATTTCAGGATTTCGAGAAACAGCTGATACTGAACATGGAGAGTTGAAAATGAAGTTGCACGTCCATTTGTTTTCTTACAATTTTTGTTGTTTCGAAAAAAAAATTGTGTCTACTAAGTATTATAAATGGACTAAAAATGAAAAGTCGAGAAAAGGTTTTTCGATGTTGACCGTGCGTTTCGATGCATTTAAGAAAAATCATGACAATTGCGCAAAAGAATAAAGCTTCGTGTGAATAAACGACGGCAAGGGTTTTCTCGTCCATTAGATGCTGTTTGCACAGATCGAAAATCCCCCTCGTAAAAAAAGCAAGAAAATCTTTATACCCCTTGAGGAGGAACGGGACGCGTCGTCGAATCCTTGAGCGATTTCCTCATTCCGACGACGGAAGCACGACCTCGAGAGAGCGAGAGAATCTCCGCTCGGGCGAGCGTGATACTTCTGTCACGGTGTCTTACCCGCAAAACCCGGCCGTATAGGCTCACTTACGCGTAAGTATACACTGTGGGAAATTCAGTGGCGCTGTTGTTGTTTTGGTTTTCGTCTGTGTGAGTGTGGGGGGGGGGGGCGTGTATCGCTGTATTGTTATACGTCGGAACCTTGAAGAAGTCGCGTTTGTTTGCGCTGATATTTCTGCGCGCTGTACATTTATACGTGAGCTTTCGCTTGTTATTGCTCGCTTTTCTTAAACATTTTTTGCTCGACGTGAGAGATTTGTTTGCACGACTGCCGATGCGCGAGATCCGACATATTGCGTGCATCTTGATTAGGCTCTGGAGGGGCAAAGATACTTTTTTAGATCGTGCATTTCAATTGGTAAAATATTTCTTTCTGTTTTAACCTTTTCTTTTATTTAGAAAGCTATGTGAGCCGCAGTAATCAAAAAATATATTAGATTTAAATTTTAAGATTAATTGAAACTTATTAAGCTTTTACCGCTTTTTTCCATTTGTACCATTTGAGAAAATACTCTACTAATTCAGTTAGCATTGCTTTCTTTATTTGTCGTTTTATTATACAGAGAAATATGTTTAGGAAAATTTGCATAGTATTGCTACATAAAATTTGCATAGTATTTAAATTCTGACAAGAATTCATATATTTGACTTAATTAATGCTTATGGTTGCTTTGACACTTTAATAGAATCAAGTTAAAACTTTGTTCCAATTTCTCGTATAGCTATATTTATACATTTTTAATAAATCTAAATAAAAAACAACCTCATAAGATTTTCAAACTTAAATATTTTCTGTCGAAAACTCAAATCATAAAATCTTTCCGAAAAATATCATTAGGTATATGTATAATCCACAGAACTTAATATTTTCCTGTAGAATAAAGTCTTACAAAATTTTAAGCTAATCCCATTATCAGTTCTCTGTAATTGACACACTATGTAAATTTTACACCGTAGACTGTAAATTTTACATAACTGCTATGTAAATTTTTACTCTATATTGTTTAAAATTCTATGTGCCCCTTAAAGGGGGTATTACGGTTCATTAAAAATTCAAATTTTGCGTCTTAATATAGTAGACGGAAAGGCAACTAATTTACTTATCTGTCCCAAGTATTGTAATAAGATTGCAATAAATCATTGTACAATTGTCCTCTGTCATTTAAATATCTATTATTTTATTAAATTTAAAGCTGTTATTGTATATTTTGATAAAGAAAAATTCAATATTATGAATTTTTAAACCGTAAATTTTTTTATATCGAGGTATATTGTCTCGAGTTTTCAGAATTTAATATTTATTATTGATTATATAAGTAAACCAGTTATGTTTTAGTCCATAATATTGTAGAGGAAAATTTAATTTTTTTTATGATCAATTTTCCTCTTGTAAAAGTTAATTGCAGTAAAATTGATGGATGCTGAATAATAGGGAAGGATGGGGTAGTTTGATGGATTTTTTTTCAAAAGACTATAATATGAAAATTAACTATGAATTTTAGTTCTGGGCAGGCAAATAAATAAAAATAAATTTCAACAATTTTTTCCCGACCACGGTGAGTGCGACTGGATGAGATCCGCTTAAAACTTGCGGAAAAGTATATTTTCTGCAAGCTTAATTAAGATTTCAACGTTTTCAGTGTTTGAAAGTTGCGAAAAAACTGTTTTTATACGAGGACTAGGGCAAATCAAACGTTGTAGATAGAGGATTATACGATTTCCTTGGCCGTATAGATAACGAGCTGCACAAACACAAACTATTTCCTCGAGCTTTAGATAAAGGATTATACGATTTCCTCCGGCTACACATCCGCGCGTATCCTGCTCGCAAGAATTTCGTCTCGCTCTTTTTGCTTCTCGATAATAAATGTGCAATATATACTGCGCATGTATAGTATGTGTACACACAACTATATAAGACATACATCGACGGCACGCAACGGGAAACTGCCTTACGCGCGTTCGATATCGAAATATCGTGAAGCGAGAGCGTATAAACGACGTCATAATAACGTCGCCGAGCTCCAAGCGATTATTGCATAAGGGAGCAGCGAATTTTCGTGTAATGAACCGATACCGATTCTATAGAGAAACTGCAAGTAAGGGGATACTTCGTTATTATCAGTTCTTACGTATTACCCGCGCATTCGCAACAGAAAATGTAAGAGAGTGTATATTGTATAGGAGAAGAAGAATGACGTGTCTTCCCCGAGATATCCACTGAGGCCAACGTGCGCGCTCAGCTGTCTATACATAACACCGAATTCAGCCTCGACAGATCGAACCTATACTCTCGAAATATCGCCTTGAAAATCCAAATCCGTTCAGGGCAATCTCGGCTCGTATCCTAAAGTGATGATCCCCGTCGTTTCATAACTGACAGCCTACAGGTTGTACGCGTATCGGCGGCGTTTCACTCTTCCTCAATGCGATTATAAGTCCGCTGCAAGAATTCAGCTTCAAATTCAAACGCTTATATTTTCATCGAACAACTGCGATTGCCATTGAAAACGTTGGTGGCATTTTCGAATTTTCGTTGTAAAAATAGCGTTGAGCAATAGAAAAGTTGGAAGTAAATAAACTCATCTACATGTCATTTCCATAGCCGAAGCATAAATTTTGAGCCTATGACTCCGAATGAAGAATTCCGAACTATTCGCATCAGGAGAGATTTTCAGTGAACGTATTGCGTTACTCGATGAAACTAGCCGCGTGAAAGAATGACATTGACACTTTGGACTCGTGGAATTCACTTGTCACTCGCTCCATAAACAATAATCTTCGCTTCGGAATAACAGGGAGCAGGTATATGAAAGTAAAATTGAAAAGAAAAATAGAGCTCTCGGTGCATTGCAGCGCGTACAAACAGAGAGCGGAGCTCGCGAGCCGTGGGGAGATAACGATCTCCTACCGATCGTTTGGTGCTATAGCCGAGATCGGCTGCAGTGGAGGCGCGGAGGAAGTTTCGAAGGAAACTCGGAGCAGCAGCAGCAGTAGCGGACGCTTTCACGAGAATGACGGCCCGCGGAGCTGGAGAAGCTCGTGCGTGCGTGCGCGACGGCGGCGCAGGGGAGTGCATTAACGGTGAAGCGGCTTTACCGATCGATCGGCCGCGATAGATCGATCAAGGCCAACGCGCTGGGGGCAACAAGACGAGCTGGACGAGTGTGTCTCGATGAGATGATCGGGTTCGATTGTGTGTGCATGTGCGCGCCGAGTTTTACATATGTATATACGGACGACGTCTGCGCCGATGACTCTTCCGTCTTGCGATGACACGCTGAAAGCCAGCGGTTTTTTTCTGTCTGTCGCTTCCTTCGAGAGATGAGCATTTTTCTGCTACGTGTCTCCGCGCGTATATATACCAGTACTTATGCTTCATTTTTCGTGACGTGGGAGGAACGAGCTTTCTGCTCAGCGCATTCGATTAATTCTTGTTATTAATTGTGTACATAATAAGCCATTACCTAATCGGAATTCGCTCGCGTTTCTCCAAAGCATATACATAAGTATATATGTATGTATAGAATGTAGATACTCTGAGCCATTTGATTGATCACTGCTCCAATGTATACATTAGTTGGGATTCCGAAAGTTGATTGGGAATTCGAACTTCGCGCCACGCAATTCAGCGGACGAAAAATCAACTGATTATTCATCTAACAAATGATAAAGGCTGCTTGTCTTTGTCTTTCGCTTTGCAATTATCATCTGTACAATTTTGCAGAGTTCATAGATTCGCCAAATGCTTTTTCAGTAGTGTTTCAAAATCATCGGAGCACTGTAAAAAATCCCATCAATCTTAATCTTGTGCCATTGTTCCATAAAACAGAGTATTTGTAAGTACATTTGCATTAAATTTAATGTATTCGGTGCAATAAATATAAAATATATACATTAAAAAATTTAATTTTATTGCACTAGATTTCATAAGATTTCACATGGATTTTAATGCGAACACACATGATCATCTGACATTAAATTAATGTATTGATATTGTCTTCTTAAACATGTACTACACGTGAAGCAGTTTAACAGATTTAATTGAATAAATGCCATTCCGCAAGCACTTTAAACATTGTAAAATGAAAGATAAATATGTCTATTATATCGCCAAGCAGGGATTTTTCGTAATTTTCTTTTCATTATGAGTTCTAAGCAAATAATTTGTTATCGCACACTGAATTAAATGACTTATAGGTTATACTGAGTTATAGGTTCTCACTACTTTCCCCTAAATTTTAAGTAAACTAATGCATGATTGTTTTCTTTTTTAAAGTTATATAAATTATCCATACTTTTTTACGTCGTAAAATAAAGTATCCGTGTACTTGTACGCTAGAATTCGTAAATAAAAAAATTATATTGCATTTCTTACTCCTATAACACACCTACGACGTAAGCTCTCCGAGTGATTATATACACCAGACTGACCAGATGCATTATCAAAGCATTTAAAAAAAAATAGTACTACAGCTGCAGGACTGGTCCAATAAACTAATGAACAGTCAATGATCAGTCAAGTGGATTCATTTAATTTCAAAACTATATGCAAGTTTATAGGAAATATTAATTTTTTTATTTATTTATATTCATTTATAAAAATTTAAATTTCACGCAACACATGACAAACAAAAAAGCAGCTAATTTGCTTATAACAAATAGTAGAAAGGAAAAATTTCAAAAAACCAAAACGTAGCTGCCGTTTCGCATATAATTATATGTACTATTTCACGAAGTTTGAGGCTTGGATGTAAATATGTCATGGAATGGCATTGGAATAATATATGAAAATCATGTTATTGAAATGCCATTTGAAGATAACATTTGAATGTCAGCTTGAAACTTCCTGAAGTGATTTCGTAAACTTCTTAAATTATATACCGGAGGGCAACTGTTTGTCTTGGTTTTTCAAAATATGGTTTCTACTTATTGACGCAAGCAAATTAGCTATAGATTTTCTTCAGCTGTATTGTGACGGCTGATCGGCCTAATTCGAATTTTTATTCGACTGGCATTCCACGAACCCACACCTATACCTACACATATTTTGAACAATTGTACTTTTGTAGCCCGCGGGCTCGTCTGCAACATTTTGGCGGGAAATCCAAATTTTTCTTTGAACTACCGGATGAGGCTGCATACGGCAGAGTACGAGGAAAGAACAGTAATATTAAGTCCTTTAATATATTCACGCGTGAATATAATAGTCGAGTCGCTCGATGCAAAGATCGTCGGTATGAAGCTCTTACGTCATTAGCGCGTTCGACTTCCGACTCTACATACTTGCTGATCTTTTTATACGCGAATACGATGACATTATGCGGCGGAGTATGCCTGATCGCGTGGCTAATTTAGCAGGAAATCGTATACGTCAGGTTTTTCACGGGAATATTATTATAAAAGTTTATCTGATGTTTAAACGGTGCTTTTTGCGATATTGCTCAAGGAAAACGCCGCCTTCTTTCGTTCCGCCGTAGCTGCGGATTGATCCGATTTTTTCCCTTTTTTTCTCTTTTTTTTTAAATCTGGAATTTATCAATAAATACCGAGGTAAATAATCGTTTAAGGAAACAAGAATCCAATTTTCGACGCGTGAAAATGAGAAATCTTTGTGATAATCTTTTTGGCAATCGTTGCGTTTTTTCAATAGGGTTGGGAGCTCAATAGTCAGTATAGTCCAGTATAGTATATAGTTGTAACAACTGCCCTTATTTTCTTGAGGAGTGCTTTATACATGAACATATAATTTTGTAGTGTGTTGAAAAGGAAATACATAAGAGCTGGTCCAAAAAGCCTGTTTTTTCAATATAAAGTGAAATTTACTTAAACAGATGAATAAATTCCTTTCTCCGTCTTAAGCAATCGTGTTGAACGAAAAGGGGAAAAGATCAGGCGATCTGATTATTGTACAGTAAAGATTACTCCGAAAAATGTTGCTAGCACTTATTTTATTACGTAAAATAAATATTAAAATTGTCCAAAAACTTTTGTAGGACATAATTAAAATAAATGCGTGAGAAAAATTAATGCACAGGAAGCAATTATTTTATAAAAATTAAAAGCATCTTTTGCCTCAATAAGTTATTTCTTTTCTTGAAATTAAAAGAAAAAATTGAAGGGCTACGATCTCATTATCGTAACAGATTCGGTTTGCCTCTGCGTACTACGCTCAAGTTACACACTACTCTTGTTTAATAAATACATAATTTCTGAGTATATATGCATAAGTCGATCGAGTTTTGAACGCGTACTTACACTTCCGCACTCGCGCTGCACGCTCGCGCATAATTATAGTAATGACCCAACAGATTTTAATTGTTTAACACGCTTCATTATACACGAACTGGCTTATTTCCTAGTCGAGATAAGAATCATCGCGGCACAAGATCGCAAACGACGCGGCGTTTCGAAAAATTGCGCACGTGCGGCTCTGCTTTAGCGCGATTTTTCACCGCGATCTGTTTACGCACTACTTATAAAGTCCACCGCGCAAATCAAGCATCCCGCGCGCGACCTTATTATTAGTCGTCCGCGTGCACGCACTATTTTCAACGTCATCCCGCCGCGTGTAGTGTGTGTGTGTGTGCAGCGGCGGCGAGAGTCAATAAAAGCGGGCAAAAAGTTTTGACACGCTGCGCGCTCGACTTGTAAGTACTTATAGTAGCAGGAAACACGAGGAGCGTGTTTGTCAATTGATTTTTTTCCCCAAGAGTTCCCGCGAAAAACAGCCGCGCCGCGCGCACATAATTGAAACTCGCCGTTTCTGCGAAACAAACACTGCAGCCACTGGTGCATATGCGTTAAAATCCCTCGTATGCACCTACGCTACGTGTACTTATGCGACGAGTCAACGGTTGAAAATTCCAGTGTGAAAAATGGACGAGTGATTGGTTCGTTTTTATTTTTAACCTCGAACATGTGCGTGAACACTCTGTCCCAAATTGTCTGCTGTTACTGCGCGTAAAGATCTTCTCCATTATTAATTGTTATACGTAAGACTTCCACCTTCTCAAAATCTTACTTTGAAAAAGGGAAAGGTGATAGAATTTCGAAATTCATTGTGAAAATCTGATCTCTTTCTGATTGGCCGTTGATTTTTGTGTAAAAACTTTGTGTTCCTAAGCCTTTGCAAGGGGATGTCTGCGAATTCCTAACCTCGAAATGTAAAAAACTTTCTCAAAAGATGGTCAATCGTTGTATTTGCTCGCAGACTTTGGCCGTTGAAATTATTGCAACGCAACCAATTTAATTCATTAATTGGTCAATGAAGTGTACTATTTCTGTATTCTTCAGCTGAAAACGCATGAAAATTGAGAAAGCACGTATAGGAATGTAAGAATGCGCGCCGCGCGAAGTACGAATGCCAACGCGATTCGTCCGCTGGATTTACAATTCAAAAGCCAAGCTGGCTTTCATAAAAAATGGATGATTTTTAACGGCGGATCGAATTTAAATGGCCGCGTGTGCGTGTGTGTTTACGGATGCAGTGATGTAACGCAGTAAAAAGGCGCGAGCTCGTTTGCCACTGCGCGCGCGAGCGGCCCCCATAACGCCTCGCCTCAAGAGAGTAAAATGAAAAGTACATATAAGCTATATGTATACTTATACGCAGCCCAAGCCCAAGCGGAGCGCTGAGCTTGGAAATATTCACGAGCCGTACGTCCCGCACATCGAGCGATCATGTGAAAACTATTCAGAAGAGCAGCTCGCTCGCGAGAGAGGGAGATAATACGATTCATGATTTTCCTTCTGCACATGTGCGCAATTCCGATTCCCAAGCGCGCGCGATCGGAAATTGACTCGACTCGGCGTCTCTTTTACGTAACAGTCTGTACATATCTTGCATGCAGTACGAGGCATAAATCGTACGCGCGGAATATAATACAGCAAAAAATTAAGGAAAACAATAGGCTGCCGCGGCCGCTGCATCGATCGCCGCGACTCGTCATCCTAATCAGCATCCCCGTAGCGGTTCTCGTTTCACAAGCGCGCGCATTTTCGCGCATACATATACAAACTTTCGAGAGAGAGAGAGAGAGAGAGAGAGAGCGACACACAGTCCGTTGAAAAAGCGCAGAAACGACGCTATGCGGCAAGCAAAGGAGAAAGTGTCCCTTGCGCACATGCACCTATACATACACAGCCTCGCGCATACAGACGCACACACGTACAGCTGCGTTCGCAGGTTACATGCTCGCGAGCCGGGCGCGAGCGCGGATTATATAATGGATTACGGTAATAGCTGCAAGACGCCGTGTACGTATATGCTGCACGCCAGATAACCCAATTTCACACGACCGGACGAGAGAGTAGGCGGTGCGTTTCCTGGCCTGGCTGCGTCGATTTGTTTCGCCAATTTTTTCGGAAACGCCAGCCGCAGCCTCAACAGGCCTCACGGCTATGTGCACGTGTTTATCATATGCGCGCGGAGAAACTATATTGGACTTTGGCTGCGCGCGCGCGCGCGCGCGCGAAAGAGCTGTTGCTTTGTAATTGTTTTCGAAGAATATTCAAATTTTCCCGCCTGGCATTCAGTGAGATGATACTTTTCAAGCGAAAATCCATTTGAAAGGGAAATCACGCGGAAAAAGTTGGAAAAGCGAGTCGAAAAGCTTAAATTCTATCGTCGCAGATTGCATTGGTTTTTTTCTTTTTCTTTCTTTTTTTGACTGGATCGGAAGGATAGAATTGTTTTGATACAAGTTAAAAATTACGCGATAACGATTTCGTAACGAGATTCTTTTTCTCCATAAATAGTATTCTGAACATTTTTTCCCGTTACTGCGAAAAAATGAACAAATGTGTGAAAATTTTTATTCTCGTTTGGTTGAAGCAGTCGTTATTAACTCGAAAGAATCATTTTTTTCCTCATTTTTTCCTTAACATTATGCAATAAAACATGGAATGTTTGCTATTCAATCTGTCGGTTTTGACAACATCATTTTCAGCACTTCAGCTCAACTCAGGGTTAAATTGGGAAATTCATTTTTATTAAGATTTTATAATGCATATAGATTGTTGTGTAATGTTAAGATATTACGACGCATATAGCATCCAACTATAAAAATTAACGAAAATTGTTGAGAATATCAAGTATTCTTAACACAACATAAATTTTTAGTAGCAGCATCAGAGATTTACTGAAATGTAAGGTATGTTTATCTGCAAAAGCAATATCTACAAGTGTTTCAGAAATCTTCCAGAATAGAATAGCAGTTCAATTGCAGCGCAGTTTAAAAAGCCTCGTGGTACAATAAAGTAAAATATTGCGCAAAAAGAGTTACACAACAACTTTTATTCAGAATTAATAAAAGCTTTTATTTTCAAAACTTCAAAGTGACAGTCTTGTTACCGATTCCTATATTTGTATCGTTCTCTTTACCTCGCGTTGTAGTTGTTTTTAGAATATATACTTAAGTAGCATGGATAATTATAGAAACAAAAATGTGTACAAATTTTTGAGGTTAAGAAAGGCGGAACAATTTAATCAATCAAATATTCGTCCATTCGAAACTATTTGTAAAATGATAGATTATTACGTAACACGAGCAGCAAGTATGTAATGATTTATTGAATAATCTCATTAAGGGAAGATTGAGCCATGCTAATTGATTGAGAAAACGAACAACAATGGACTTTTACTCGCTCAATTCTTCTCGTTGCGAAGAGAATTTTCCGTAAACAATAAAAAATGCTTTATTTCACTGTAAACAGGAGAGAACGGGTATAAGTGAGGGTAGGACACCCCCTGAAAAAATGACATTTTAATGAAACTTTTATTATTGGTATATCGTTTGGCAGACAGAAAAAACCCAATGATCGTCGCAGTTTGTAAGTATTTATTGCACCGTTACGAAAATCAATATTTTCTGCAGCGCGAAATTCGAATTCTCAACACGACTGCAACAGCCCCTTAACCCAATGCCCCACACTGTGTGCAGTGTACCACGAGTTCCTGGATGACAATTCAAATTTAATGTCGGCCGCCCTCGGCGTTTCGTCGATGTCACGCGAGACTAGCCTTAATTCGAGAATAAGAATCCATTGTAAATTTTGATAGGCCCATTAAAGGTGGCGACGTGTTGTCTCTGCGGCTCACGCGTGTGTGCGCGCGCGCGCTGAGTTGTATATACACAGATCGATATAGTCCTAAATATAAGCCGTCGTTACGGCGTCTCTACAATAACTCAAACCGCGAGAACTGCGCGGCATCAGCCGTATACATGTATATACAGAGTCTCGAGCACAGAACTCGTCGCGTATATAGAATAATGAAGATTCAGAAACGGCCAGACTGGCGTCGTTAAAATAGTCATATAATCGAATAAACGCGGAGAGAAGGTATGCAGAGGGGCGCGCAAGTGCGCCAGATCCATTATTAAAAATTGTCTTTTTTCATTAGGAAGCTCTGCAGATTGCAGTGCTCTCCGCGCTCCGCAACGATTCCATTTCAGCGCTGAATTATTCATGGGCCAGGTGCGCGCCGCGGGAATCATCGGGGGCCGATTGTATATTTTACACTCCCGCGGCATTATAAATATACAGAAAAATGGCTAATCGGATTCCGGTGCGACGCTGCTCTTTTAAAGTCCAAGTGCTCGAGTCGCATATCATACATTTGTACGCGTAAATGATACACACAATTATCTACTGCACGTATCGTATAAATTTGCGTGCGGCGCGTATTCTCGAGTATGTATATTGTGTACGCGTAGAGTTGTAAACCGCGAGTAAACTCGAAGGAGACAATGCGCTCGAGGTCCGCGACTTTCCGGTTAATGTTTACGCCGGTTCTATGCTTACTTCCTGGAAGCGTTTATTATTGCCTGTTAACCCGCGGCGGTCGTCGATTATTGTCAATAACACATGTACATTGGCCGATCGATCGAGAACCGCCGGCAGCGCAGTGCAGCGCCGCAGCGCTCGCTCGCTGCCTTGTATATATACATTATACCTATATCGGTGTGTTATACGCGGCCTATATGCGCGCCTGCGTCTGCGGATAAAGCGAGAGCCTGCGCTATATCGAAACAGTTAATGAATAGTCAATCAGAGTAATTCCGCTGCTAAAGATGTGCCGAGCCGGATGACGTGCGGCGCTCGTTTTCATAAGTAATTGTATTGATTATTCGACTTGGCAACCACTCGACTTTTCGGTTCGATTGTCGACATTTTTTCTCTTTATTTTTTATTAGTTTTTTTTTCTTCAGAGTTACTGGATTGGTTTTGGGCAAACCTGCTAGTAATTTGTGGGGCAGGGAAATGCCACATATAATGCAAGCTGCAAACAATCGCGCGAGATCCTTGTACCATTTTATAAAATTTATAAATTTACTCTTTGCAATAAACAAATTTGTCATTGGCTTTTGGAACTCGTTGGGGAAAAACACTTTTTTATGAAAAATTTTGATTAGATCTTGTTTTAACAATCGCAGTTTTGAGCGAAAAGGTTTTTTCCTTTGGAGCACCCCAATTGAAGACGCAAAAGGAAACTTTTTCTTTAAAACGGTTGCTTCTAAAATTTATTGTGTAAATGATACTTTTCAGTTATTTTAACTGTTTATTAAATAATTCAATGACTTTAGCAGAAGTAAATGCTGCGTACAATAAAAATAGTAAGTTCGTTTTATTGTGAGTTAAAATATGAGCAGAAATTACTTTGGTTTGATTTAGATGAACTGTACCCAATCAACTTGTTGAAAGGCCTCATTTTTTAATGGTGATTATTGTTTTTACGATACAATTTGAACGTAGATAAATGAGCTCAAAATTGTTCTGTAACCATCTTTTATGACTGTAATAAAGATCTCAAAGTATCATTATTATGTATATTAAGAAATACGTTAAATTAATATTATCTGTATAACTGATATCAAATTAATATGGGCGTGCTTCATGAGAAAATCAATTTTTTTATTTTTTAAAAACTTCAAATCTGTCGCTTCAAGTTTTGTTTCTTTTCCTTAATATGCGCAGAAAAAAAATCCACAAGTACGATGCCAGGATTTTTGTCTGTCGTGTTCGACTTTGTTGAAAAATTTGAAAGAGCGACGCAAATAAAATGACGCAGAAATCAATAATTTTCTCCGCGTGTCATCGCGAATGAATCTCTGCAGCCGATGAGCTAGCGTGGAACAATATAAGCGCACATAATCCTTTTAAGGTGAAATTGAGCAGCTCCTCGCCGTCAATCACTGTATTTTCGTTCGCGCGCGACCACACTTTTATCTCTTTGCATTTCTACCGGATAATGACTGCTGGCTTGCAGACTTTGCAATTCAGCTGCTTCCTGTTAACTGCGGCCATTGCAGGTGAAGAGGTCGCGCGCCGCCTTAAAAATTCCAACTCGATAGATTATGCGTTTCCGGAATTTCACTCGCGAAGTTTCGGCGATACGTGGAGTGCCTCGATGCGGTTGCGGCGGCGGCGGCGGCGGCGGCGGCGGCGGCGGCGCGATTGTCGTCGCGAGTGCGCGGAATTTTGACGAAAGCATCGCAGACTCTTAGATATCCTTCGGCAGAATCGAGAGAGCCGTATATTATCCACGGAGATATCTTCGCGCCCGTCTCCGATAAGTCACACACGGAACTTGCCAACGATAGTAGATAGCGCTGTTTTCGTTTTTCGCTCGTTCGCCCAGATAGCGAATGCGTATTCGAAGCGTCTATACACGCTTTTCGCCGGAATTCACACATGCGCTTGGATAAAGAGGGATACAACGCTCTCGATCGAAGGTGATTTATAGAGGGGCCAAAAAACAGCAGAGACTCTTCTCGTACACTGCAAGGTATTTTTTCTTTTAACTTGTTTGATTCGAAACACACAAAAGTAATATTAATTAGAACCAAATCATTTTTTTCGTTTCATTCGGGTATTTAATCATTTCTAGGTCCTTATAAAAACAAATATTTTGAGCTAAATTCATTATAACAAAAAAAATAATTTTTTTTAAACCACATAATCAGCTCTTGTGTAAAAATGATTCCTTATTCTAATACAAGCATCTTCATTGAAATATTTTTTCTTTTGATTTAAACGGATAGTTTGTAAACAAGCTATTACCGATAATTTATTTTTTTTTTTTAAGAAAAATAATCTATTTGTCTAAAAACGAGTATTTTTCTCATAGCCTTGAATTACTCGAGAAAACGAAAAATTGAGTTTTATGTTGGTATATAAGTGTGAATTGAGTACAATAGAACACGAATAATAAATTTGGGAATTAGTAAAAATAGCAATTAAATTTTGTGTTTCCGATTTCTCAGTTGCGAAACTTGTTTTCGAAAGTCAAAATTCATATTCATTATTTCACTTATCGTCGATTTGCTTAAGAAGTATATAGGCTTCGAAAGGGACACTCTTATGCTAAGTAGTTTTTTAAATTTATTTAATGTGAATTTTTACAAATGAATAACTCACGCGTTCGCCGCATTTCAACGCAATTTCAATTATGTATAAACTGCAAATTTGATTATTTTATATGTAATTTAAGGAATTTCAAAAGTGAAATAGAAATTTGATTTTCGCACAATACTTTACCAAATGAAAAAAATGTTCTTGTAAACGCAATAACAAAATGAAGATTACAAATAAAAGACACTGTTTTCTTGGCCGACTGCAGCGCGAAATGCGTTTTATTATCCCAATTATCTATAAGTGATTCGATAATCCTATTGTAACATTTGAACAAAATGCCAAGAATGCGTAAACAGCGTTATAAGATATCGCAATATGAATTTGAAACCTTCTGAAGTGGTTTTTCACTCTTCTACAGTTGTTACTCGCAAAATTTAGTGAAAATTAGTCTCTCCGTCTGCCGTGCGGTGCGTTACGGCGTGAAATTCAAATTTTCATCTGACTCAATCTGTCGATTGCGCGCAATCCCTTATTTACAAAGAACATTAAATTGCTTGCTCGCGAAGAAAACTGGTGCAGATCATGAATAGCGCGACGAGATAACCTGTGTAGCTTTGGAAAATTGTGAAAATCGTATTGTTCCATCGCGCGTATGTCGAACTGGAAAGTCTGACTCATCGGGGCGCTCGTGTTTGCCCGAAAAGTCACGTGAGATAAGCAAAAGAAATGAGAATGTCCTATAACTCTAACTGCACTCGAAGTGACTAAGCCGCAGTGATTCTCATTAGGCATACGGATCCCGTGCTTTCGTCGAATTAGCTCGCGTTTGCACTGCACAAGCTGCCGATCCTTTCATCGGCGCGCGCGAGAAACGGGAAAAAGCGCTAGCGCGAGTTCGAGGCGTAACCGCAGATCGTCTTCTTCGCCGCCGCTGTATCGCTCGCGTAATCGCTTTTCCGATATTGTATAACGCGATTCGTTCGTTTTTTTTCGGCTTTCGAAATTCGTCAGGCGCGAAGATGCTGTGGCAATTTCTCACGTAACGGCGGAAAAAGGCTGATGGATTAATTTCGAGGCGCGAGACGTTAATTTCGCGAGGCACTTCGCCGAGGACTATCCGCGCGCGAGCTTTTATTTTTCCTCGACGATGAAAACGCTTCGTTGCGCAAGGCCCTTTCGGCTTATCCCTCTCGGGTGTCGCTCGTTATTAACGAGGCCTCTATATAATATACACACTACACAGTATACGCACGTAGACGTCAGAATTTGTTGGATACGCTTTTATACACTTTACGCGACTGCGCCTTCTTCTTCTTCTTCTTCTTCTTCTTCTTCTTCCTCATCTTCTTGAACGTTATGTAAGCGTTAATTGACTGGGTACAGAGTGGCGGCTATCGACTCGCGAATTTCGCAACTCGATGTATCGAGGTGCGAGAAGTCTTTTAGTATACTCTGTGGCTTTCGGTATGGCTCGAATAACGGCTGGTTTCGCTGAGGCGCACTATATGGTACCGAAAGTCGGCAGGGAATTGATAAGAAGAGTCAAGATAATTAGCCGAGGGTAGAGCTGACCTAATCAAGACGTCCATGTATAATCAATCATATTCGAACATTTTGAAATGGTTAATTATTCAAATTCGAATCACGGAATTATCGGGAAAATCGTGAATTATGGAAGTGCTAAATATTCCTTTGGAAAATTGCGTTGTGTGGAAATATTGAATTTTTAAATTATTATGAAAAATTTACTGTCAGTTGCAAAATGCGCTCAACTAAAAATAGAAATTTACGATTAGTGTTTGTATTGAATTCAAGCGCTTTCGAAAGCTCTTGAAAAATTCTTTAATCTTTGAAAGAGCCGCGGTACGACAAGTTTTCATTACGACCGCCTTGTAAGTGCATTTGAAACTTCAAAGTAAGATTTACAATTAAATTGTTTAATCGGAAAATGCGAGACATCGGAAAATGACGACACTTAGTTGTCTATTTATAATTGCACACTCGATATATGGTGTGTTCGTATTTTTTAATCCAAAAATGATTGCATTTTAAGCTGCACTTCACCTTTTTTAAACCTTTCGTTTATTTCACAGAGCTTTACTATATTTTTATTTTATTTCTAATAAATATGATGAAATGACACGTATTTGAAAATACCTTTATTTAATTGAATAAACTTGAGCGACGAATATTCAGTTAGCTCCTTAATTATTACGGTGGAAATGTTAAAATAATGAAGCTCTGCGGGGTTTACTTGAATTCTCTTTAGCGGGAATTATATAAAATCATCGCAAGGATTCGTTCGGAAATCTGCAGTCGTTGTGCCAAATTTGAATTCCAGATTAAGCCTGGTAAATTAAGAGCAGATCAATAAATTATTTCAATCTGTTCACCATTTCTATTAAATCAACAGTGCATGAAGAGCTCTTCTTTGCTGAAAAATGGTATTCACTCATCATGCAAGTTCCTATATAACCGTTCAACGCAAATATTAACAATTTAACAATAAACAGGTATTTTTCTTGTAAATTTTTTTTTCATTAGTATAACAACAAATTGAGACTCTTAAGTGTCGCTTGGTCGAATACAAAACTTGATAATAATTTTTAAATGAGAAACATTTATTATTGACAAAAAAAAATTGAATTCTTCTATTCGAATATTGTTAAAATTATTTTGTTTCTCTTTGTGTAGCTTGTTTCCCGCAGATGAAGCTGGCAGTCATTTGGAGAAGCTGAAAATGTCAAACAAATGAGTAAGTATGTCCAGGAAATTTCGCAAACAATTACTCGGACCGAAAAGTTGCAATAAATTTTCTTGAAGACACACTTACCAGATCTGTTTTTTCTTGTTCCTGGGGTCATTCTGAAAGAGAAAAAGCTCGCGTGCATGACCGATCATAGGGTATGCTTTTTTTCCGGAGCAAAAACGACTCGAAAAACGCGAGAAATAATTAAAAAACGAAAATTCGACGCGAGCCTTTTCTCTGTGAGAATAACCTATATAAGGAACGAGAAAAGACAGATCTGATAAGTGTGCTTCGAAGAAATTTTTTTGCAACTTTTCCGTCCGAGTTGTTTCCGAAATTTCCTAGACGTACTCATGTATTTGTACATCATTAAGAGAACGCGATAATTTTCGAAAATGCACTGTTTATTGCAATTTGTAGACTTGCATCTTAAAAGAGGCACAAAACAAATTTAAAAAAATTTTAAAAAAATGAAAATTCCGAGGCAACCCGTCGAATGCATTCTAAATACACTGGAAGGCTTTGTCATGCGGCTCTGTAAGAATCGTCAAAAGCATCAAGCGTTATTTTTCAACGCTTACTCTAATATAAGCCGTAAATTTTCCCTACATAAGCGCGACTCTCCGTTACAAGTTAACAGAGGCCAGATTGGCACGTGTGTGCGCGCGAGTCTTTTTCCTTCTCTCTCTCCCTCGCGAGCTTGTCTATACATCAACGCATAGGTAGGCGCAATCGATCAAAATTTAATTATTCAACCACATAACATACAGCTCGTACACCCTATCGCGTCGCACATCCGCATAACTCTCCCATTAGCGCATATAGCGCTAACAAGAGACAATAAACCACTCCCCCCCCCCCTCGCTCTCTCGCGGCTCACTCGCGCCAATAATGCGTTACAAGCGCGTGCTATCACCGATCGATACACACCCTCGACGCACACACGCACGCGCGAGCCTTTCTTTCTTGCATCGTTGGGCGTAAAGCGCAGCGTTAGGAAGAAAAAAAACGTCGACTCGGGAATTCGCGACTCAATCAGTCGACTCCGCTAATTAATTATCCGCGGCGGCGGGGCCGTAATAACGCGCGGGTGTGGCTGTGCGAAGGAGAGAACGACTCGTTATCGGGATTTATGGCGCAGCGAAATCCGGACGTTGCGCGCACTCGGCCTGCGTGTGTGTTTACTCACAACTTACAAGTATACTTGCGCCCGCGCTCGTAGTGCGCACACACACTCTGCAGTTATATGTGTGCCGGAGTCGCCGGAGATAGACTAGAAGGCCGGAAGCGGTCGCGCATTCTTCGCGGTGAGAATGACCTTAAGTGCCGATGCCGTGATGAGTCATCCGACAAGTGTGCGCGTGTGCGAGCCGAGCCGCCGAGAGATAGCCGAGGGAGAAACGGCGAGGAAGTTTCCTACTTCTTTTCCCTTTCATTTTTTTCTTTTCTTCTCTCTGTTTTAGCGCTACAGTGGACCTTGCGCTGCGGAGAGTCGCGATTTCAATTATTATGTTTTCAAATCGCTGCTCTGTGATCGAGCTATTGTCTCGTGGGAATGAGCTTTGGCTATGCGATGCTACTTCGAAAGCGAATGTTGCTCGCTGATGCCCGATCGGGATCTTGGAGGGACAAGCAAAATTGCGGGCAATTTGTTGAAATTAAAGAGCGTATGCGAGACATTTTTTAAATTAAGGTAAAATTTCTAAATATAAACGATGCCTTCATGCTCGGCCGAGATTCACGAATACTCAGTCGTTATATTTTTTCAACATATAGTATTAACTCACTCGTACTACTTTTATCTTTTCGCTTTAATACGCGCAGTATGGATTTTCACATACAAATAGAAACGCAATAATGTTTATTTGTACTCGAAAGTGCCTCGCACGTAGTTTGGCCAATATTTGCAAAAATGTGTATTTGCAAAAAAAGTCGAGAATCCAGTTTTCGATGGCGAGTGGTTGGATTCAATTTTCAAGAGTATAAAAAAATGCTTGCATCAGCTCAAGACCGATGTAGACTGCACTGAAAAAATTTAATTTCAATTTTCCCCTCATAATTCGGTCTACGAACGAAAAAAAAGCGTCTAGCGCTCTCGTCACAATGCAATCGTCAATAATAACATCATAGTCTCTCTCTCTCTCTCTGTTTGCGCTCGTCGCACCTTTCTCGGAATCTCTCCGCAACGACGACGTCTTTCTTTCTCTCTCCTCGGCTCGTCGCATTAACCGACCAATTTTTACCGACTCCAATTATCGAGCAATTACGCTTCATTAACCCAATTCCCAAGAGCGAAAATTTTATAACCCCCGAGCAGAGGCGAATCGTCATTTCGCGTCATTCCCCGCGAGAGAGAGAGAGCGAGAGGTAGACTCGCGCAGCTCCGAGTAGTCCCGCGTAGCAATAAATAATCCATCCTTTTCGAAATATAATGCCGAACGCAAAAACAGCAGAGTAGCCGCGCGACGCGACTCCTCTTCGCGCAATGCGCACCGGCGACGACTCGCGTAATTGGCGCGGATAGTCCGTGGGGCCGCGGCGATTACATCAGTCGGTCATCGCCGCCGCGGCGACTTTTTATTATGTACGACTCGTACGAGCGCATTACACGCGTCAATGTGTGCCTGCATGCTGTATGTGTGCAAGTGTGCGCGTAAGTCGAACTGGCAAAACTCGCTTGGATGTGCGGCTCCGATAACGACTCGATGTCTAATTGAACGTATATATACTAATTACTGCTCTCTCTCTCAGCTCGACCGGCTATTATGTATTCGCCCGATGTCTGTACGTACGCGAGTATCACCGGCGGTTCGGCGGTGGCAAATTAATTTTCGTCGAAAGCTATATGATTAGGTGTGTAACTCTCTCGCTGGCGAATTTAAGGAGATAAAACATGCAAAACACTACCGGACCGCGCGTACACTGCACACACTCACTCGCGCGCGCGCGTTACACAATTGAGCGTTTGCTCTCCGCTTGGAAATAAGAAAAAAAAATGATTGAGCAATGCACGCGACTATGAGCGATAATGACTCGTCGTGATGCGGCTATAATTGCGAAACGCGCCCGCAGCTATTCGGAAGGAAAGAGGAGATTGGTACGGGGGAGAGGGAGGGGGGACGCGTTAACGATACGTTGGCTAATTTTTGTGTTGGAAATGGGACGGCGACGAGGTAAGTAGTTGCGAGGAATCTCGAGTTAACGATTTTCGAGCCGTGAAAGCAGAGTATTATTTATTGTCGCGGCTGCGGAGAGTTTGAATTTCGGGTGGTGGTGTAATAGCGATGTGGGGGGTGGGCTATGACCAAGAATTTCAGCCCGAATTCCTTCCAAGGGAATGAAAAACAAGAGGGTGTTTACGTTTTATCGCTGTATCTTGGAGTAATGGAATTCACAAAGTTATGATGAATATAAAAATATTTTTTCGCGTCGAAAATAGAAAAAAATAAACTTCCAAGGGGGTCTAAAAAAAAGGGTAAATCTGTTTTTCATCTTAGGAATTTCGAAAGCTGTAAACATGATTGTTGTTGCGAAATGTTTTCTTAGAAATCACCTCTTAATATGAATTTCTGACTTCTAAAAGGAGTCGAAAAAGGGGGCTGGATCGGTTTTAAGGTTATTATAACTTTGGTGTTTATTTTGCAAACGTATAAAGTATCTATAAAAGCTCCTCTCCCGCCTGTTTTAAAATAATATAAGGTAAGGGGGTAGCTCTACTAAATTTTGAGAAAACCAATTTTTGTCCCCACGAGCCATTAATTTCCAACCCATTTCAAATTAATCAATAGTCTGCACGTCTTAATTACAAACAAAAGATTTCCTGTATCGTCGCATCATAAGCTCGGCTAAAACCGTAACGGGAGGGGATGCAAGCTCAGCAGCAGCGGCGTATCCAATCCTAATTATAGATAGTTTTAATGGGTTTTTAATATCGATCCCGACCTCAAAGCCGGCCGTTCAATTAAAAGCGCGCCATGCAGACCAAGAAAAATGCTTAATTCCCTACCAGGAAAGTATCCCAGAAACGTTATCTATACGCGCGCGCGCGCGCGCGAGCGAGAATAAAAAAGGGGCAGCGCAGCACGACGGAGCGTATAGATATAGGTATACAGTATACGTATAGCAAGGCGACGAAATAGGCATATACTGGCTGCACTGCACACGTGGAGCTGCGCGCCGAGAGAGAAACGGGAGTTTACGCCGAGTAAAAAAGTCGTCGCGCCGCTGCATCAGCAGCGCAGCAGTAGGGGCGGCGCGCGCAGTGAAAACTGGGGTCGAGCGGGACACGACTTCTTCTTCTTCTTCTTCTTCTTCTTCTTCTTCTTCTTCTTCTCTCCGGGAGATTCTCACACTTGTTGCCCGAGCCCGAGCCTGTGTGGCGCAGACTCTCCTCCAACGTACACACACACACACGCACGTACAGGCGCATATAACGTGAGAGAAAGAGATCGGATCGACAGGAAGAAGCAAGTGCCGCAGCTGTTTTCAAAGCTATATTGCGGTTCGCTTCTGTGCTGCTGCTGCTGCTGCTGCTGCTGCTGCTGCTGCTGCTGCATCTCGAGGTGTATCGATGTGCAGTATTGGCAGACACACGAGGAGAAAGTGTGACGGCGGGAAAAGGGCACCTGTGCAGCGCGCAGTATATCGAAGGCTATACTTTGGAAGCGGGGGGACTACTGGCCTGTCCCATACACGGCTATTTATATAGAATATCTCTTCCTCCCGTGCGCCCCAAACACTGTGATTATGTGCCTTCGGGAGAAGCCGGTCATTATCACCTTTGTGTGTCCTTTCGGTGCGCGCTACATCGCGCGCACGCATCGTCCCGGAGCGACGCACGCGTCCGCAGAGGCGCGAGAGAGGCAGTTGGCAGTTTTCGCGCTGATGTTTGAAATTTCACATCGAGCGCAATTATAAAACGTGGGTACAGACTGCGCGCGTGCGTATGTGCAGTGTGTAGACGTCGCGTCGGCTGGAAAATTGAACGAGCGAAGCGCGACGTTACGGGCTTGCGTCACACTGCAGCAGCAGCAGCAGCAGCAGCAGCAGCAGCAGCAGCAGCCGCGCGCGCCGCAAGGAGTTGTAACCTTATTTGAACCCGGTTTCGCGGTGGAGGCTGCGGTGTATACGCACGTAACCGCTGCCGCGCGCAGCAACTATATACACTCCTCCTCCCGCGGCGGCTCTCCCCCTGTATGTAACCTGGATAAGTTATATGGGCAATTCTGCGAAGATGAGGAAAGTTGACGAGGTTGATTAGCTTTTCGGTTCTTAACTTCTTTTTCAGCCTCTCTCGCTAGCTCGCCGCCGCGCCGCAAAAATCCGGCTTTATTACTTTTCGTGACTTTTCCTTTCCTTTATCGTCGCCGTCGCCGGCGCTTGCACTATCACATTCTCACCGCGTGGTCATTTTTAATGAGCCGGCTGGTGTTAACGTCGCGAGAGGCTTTTTATCTTCTACTTTCGTTTTATAGATTCATAATTAAGATTCGTGTCAATGAGCGGCGTCTCTAAGCTTCTTTCTGCTTACACGCGCATTTGCATCCGCTGCATGTAATCATGCGGTAGCTGAGTGTTAGTTAAACCGCGACAACGCTGTAGGCCAATATATTTTATTTCAATCAAATTCTGCGACTCTCGTCATAATCTTCGGCTCCGGGTATTCGCTGCCAAGCCATACTCCTTATACTAATTTGAGAGTAAAGGGGGTGTCTCGCACACGCTCGCACTTGAAAAATTTAATAATTATTATCACCACGTACATCAATAATATACAAATTGAAACTTGGACTAGAGAAAAGATGCTTCTTTATATCCTTTGCAAAAGTGAGAGCGCTAAATTGCAATCTTTGCATTATGACACCCCCTTAAGAGTAAGAGAACGCACACCCTATCGCAACCTCTCAGTTGTAAGCGTGTAATTTTTAACTGTGAAACCTCCTTGAAGACCATGGGTAATGAATACTGTTCTTCTTATTAACACCCCCCCCGAAGTCTATAATCTAGAAACATAGTTTCATCAGTGGCCATAGCATATAAAGTATACATTGCTTTTTATTTGCTACCGATCAAAGTGTAAAAACGATACCCCCTTAAGAGATATCATTCTTTGCAAACATGTCCATTGTCCCTAAACCGACATGACAGCCCACAAAAGTGTCTGCTGCCAATACAGTGGAATCGCGCTCACTCATTTTTTGAGCGGCGACACCCCCTTGTTGAAAATTGACCTGCCAACCGAGGAATTGCGCCTATAGCCAATGCTCGCGGACATATCCAGGCGAGAGAGGGAGAGCGCGTGTCGCAACTCTCTCGCACTGGCGCATGCAGAGTGAGAGCGAGGGAAAGATTATACGGCGGTCGATCCGTCGATGTAGCGGCGGCGGTGGCTGCACCGCGAAAGGAGAAAAGGGCGAGGATGCGGGGCCTACTCCGGCTCGCTCGCTCGCGCGCAGCGGTTGCATCACGCGATTTATGCCGCCGCATGTGCATGCGCGCCGCCTCGGGCGAGCCGCTCGTGTTATTGCGACAGATGGATAGGTGTATAGTATATACATGCAGCGTCGTCGCCCCGGGCGACGTGTCTGCCACTGCTGCTATCCCGGAAAGATTATTGCGCGAGACGAGAAGCGAGTTGCGCTACCGACGCGCGCCGATCAGTTCACCTATATGCGCGCAAGCTTCTCTCTCTCTCTCCCTCGCGCGGTAGCTTCGATTACTAAATTGACCGACATGCCCAGTGCTCTGTGGGCTGCAGCGCGTAGCTTTTTACTCCGTTGCATAATAGAAAGTGTAAAAATGTCCGGGAGATGATCCGCTATCGGATTTCCAGTCGCTCGCTCGCGCTGAAACTATATACACGCCGAGCACTTATAAATCTAAGCCTCACGACTCCTCTGCGCCTCGCCAATGGGAAATGAAACACCGCGTAAATTTTCGTTGTCCCGGAGCTGACGGAAGAGCCAGCTAGCACATATATCCTGGCGAATATCTCTTCTGCGAGAGTATACACCACGTTCGACCCGCGCGCGCGCTCGTAACCGGCCCCACTGCGCGGAATAAACGTCGTGTGAGCTGTAAGCAACGTTGTCCGAAAAGTTGTGTCGCTTCTTTTGAAACTGCGCTATTTCTATTTGTTTTGAAGCGAAACTAGGCGCAATCGCCGCTAGGTGGCGTCTCGCCAACTAACGTCTTGCAGTTCACAAGCGATCTCATGAGCGAAGGCATTTCAGCCTACCTGTTTCAACATCCTTTTCCAACAAGGCGACAAGTGTTCGACGCTACATCATATCCCAACACGTTTTCGCAATGAATACTGCACTTGTCAAGGAAATAACGGTGAGGTTCTTTTAGTTTCCAATAAATTGTCACAGAACGTTTCCTGCAATAACGTTTCCGCCGCTCAGGCACATTATCAGCTCTATTGTTCCGGCTTATCGAAAATTTGGCGAAGAGCTTGCGTAAGAGGCGATGTAATCGATTGATCATCGGTTGCGTTATCTCGGTATATAGAGAGACAGTGTGTTATTATCGAATACGGCCTTGAAACGAAACGAGCTGCGCCGCTGTATTTTCGGCTGGTCGCGCGCATATCACGCCCGCGTCACGTGTCGAGCCAGCGAGAGCCGTGATAAGCTGCAATTTGCCTTCGCAGATCGCTATCTCGGCTAAGCATCGCAGATTAACTTCCTTCTTCCTCCATATATCACTTGATTTACGAGTGTGTATACTGTATACGTAGAGAGAGAGAGAGAGAGAGAGCGTAGAAGGCCCGGAGGGCTTCTTGCGGACGAGCTGATGTAGCTCCGAAAGAATTTCGAGGAGCTCTGTTGTGCATCTGGTATGGGTATGATATGGCCACAAGCTGATGGGAAGGATCGCTTGGATACAATGTCGGCCTGATCAGGCTTGCCATCCGTGACTTTTTTTAGATTCGCTTCGACGATTGGGAGTTGAGGATGGAAAAATGCCTCTTGTTCTTTTTTGCCAAAGTCCAATTCTGAGCTGCCGTGGTCATTCGAATTTCGGCAGCAGTATCAACGGCATTTTTGCGTAAACAAACAAACTATACAGTTTTCTGAAATTTCCGCAATCAGATAAAGGCGTAGTTTTCATTCTACTGATGACAAAGCATATTATACATTTCGATGGTTTGTTTTATCAGTCTATAAGCTACTTCTATGATGTTTTAATAATGTGTTCAAAGCATCTATTTATAAAGTTTTATTACAAATTCGAAGAATATTGATCTACTTTTAAAGTGCTATTTGTTTTATCGGAATCCATATCTCTTTTTCTTAAATTTTTTGTTGAAGTTCATTATCAGTTCTGTAAAGCTAACATTTAAGAAAAAATGTATTCCTAAGAAGGTTAAAAAGTATTACTTACGCAATCTTTATTTGTAACTGCGGAAAAGTCCTACGAAATTCGAAACACGAATAATATTATCTTGTATGTACATTGTGATTTGTTGGTTTTTTAGAAATTGATTCCCTTTAAAAATACTGTTTTTCAAATCAAAGTATTTTTAACTGATTAGTGTTTTGGTGTTGCATTGAAAAATGAAAGAAAAAAGTTGTTTGAGAAGTAACTTCCTCTCCAAGTATGCATTTAAGTACAGTTAAGACCGAGCGTGTAAAATAAAACATGTAATGAGGCTTTCGTTCATGCCTCGAGCGATAAAATAATGAGCAAATTTGGAAATAAACGAGTTCGTAAAAAAGTACTTGACTCGTAAGCCAAAGATTCACAGTTCGATTTCAGCCACCGTTCTTATGTACCGCGCTTCACCAAATAAATCCTCAAGAGATTGTACAACCAATTTTTCAAAATTAAATATGGCCAAAATTCAAAATAATGGAAAGTGAAAGTTAAATTAAAATTCTAGCCAAGGTGGCGTTGATTTTTAAAAACACACTTTTCTAGTTTTTAAAATAATTTACTTGCTCTGAGTACGTTGTATTCCAAGCGAATCTTTCTTAATTGCTAAGAATAAAAAATATCACTGTTCTTTATAATGTTGCCAGCGTTTCCTTTTCAAGACTTCACAAGAATCTGTAGAAAAAAATTAACATTATACTCAAACTGAATCTGTTGGTTTTTGCGAAAGAAGTGGAAAGAAGGGTTAAAGTATGAATTTCCAAGATGCGAGTATTACGAAAATATCTGCTCGGCTCATTAGTGAGATGGCAGGAGACTCTATTTTAACTTAATGTTTTCTTCTCGACTACCGACTACCAGTACTCGAATGATAAAGTTATTTTATGGCAATCGATGTCGCATTTAAAACCAAAGAATTTTTTCCAAAAACCAGAGGCTGCGAAGGATTACTTCACTCGTGGCTTGCAAAATTCACAAGATATATTATAGCAGTAATATTTTACACCATAACCTGCCTTTGAAATTTGAGACAAAAGTATATATTATATGGATGAATGGACTCAAAATTCTGGTTACGATATTAATTTTCCCAAGTGTACCTGCCATTGAAACAAGTTTTCTCGACTTTTTGTTTTTTAAAGAATGTTTTGCATTGATCCCTACAATCACAGCCCAACTATTTAATATACAGGAGACATTTGAGTCCATCTCATCCATACACACGTGTGCTTTGGGAATCGTTGGGACAATGCGAAAGGTTAAGAAAAAGTCATTCCTGCACATAAAATTAAGTATATGAAACTTATAATTTTCGAAATACTGTTTTTGGGTGGGGGGCAATAGGTGCGAAGAATGATTTGCCGCTCGTGACATTCCTTCAAGTTCGACGATAAAAGGCTCGGATTGTGCTCTCTGGCCTATGGCGTCCGCGCGTAAGTATATCCGCCGACCGTCGAATCCCCGTATACAGCCAACAACGAGCAATTCGAGCATGTAATAAAGCATTACACAAGAGCGATGCAGAGAGAGAAACCGGTCCCCCCGGCCGCGCCGCGCATCAGGGCATTGTGTCTGTGCGTGCCTAACTTTCGATTTCGCGTCCATCCGAAAAATCCGTCCGTCGCATCTCGCGCTGTGTTGGAGCCTCGAGCTGCAGCACATGCAGCATGCAGGAGAGCGAAGCGTTGAACTCTCGGTGTATGTAACCTACACACATCCCTCCTTCTGGCAGCTGAACGCGGCGCGATCCTCTATTCCTCTCGCGCCGCACAAAGAGAAGCGCTGTGTCGCAAGCGCCAACAAGTGCAGCAGCAGCAGCAGCAGCAGCAGCAGCAGAGAGTAGCTGCGGCGGCGAAAGGTTATGGCGCATTTTTGGCCCCACCTCCTCCCGCAGCCGTGCGCTCCGAGTAAAAGGCGCGCGAACACGTGCTGCCGCAGTCGCGCGCGCTCGCGAGAGAGTCTCGAGGAAGAGAGAAGAAAAGGGCTGCTATGTGCAGAGTTGCGACACGCCTGCAGTGTGTGTGTGTACGTCGAGGTATTATAACATAACCTGCCGCCGCTGCCTCGCGTTTAACCTCCTCCTCCTCCTCCTCGCCTCTGTATATAATACACTCGGTGTGCTGTCGCCGAGTTACGCCATCGCGCGCGCGCGAGCGAGAGAGACGATATATCCAGAGAGAGAGAGAGAGAGAGAGAGAGAACGAAAGATCCGTCGAGAAAGAGCCGATGCGCGCCGCGAGGCAAGAATGCCGTGTAATGATGCTGCGGTTTTGCCCCTTCTCTCCCTCGACGTCCCGGCGATCCTCCTCTGCCACATCCGGGACGATCTCGCCTTCTCGTCTTGGGCTCTACATATATACACAGTACACACACACACCTACAGTATGTACACACGCAGAGCCGCCTCTACCTGTGTATAAGTCTATAGCTATACGTACAGATTCTGCGGCATGTCGCGCATATACAAACACGTACACAGCCTCGATCTTCTTCGTCGGCTCGTTCGCGCGCCAGTGAGAGGACCTTCTTTCTTTTCTCTCTCTCTCTCTCTCTCACTCCTCTCCGCGATGTGCCTCTGCTAGTCTGCTGCGCGCACGAGATGAGCCCAGGCTCCTTTCTTCATTGTGCAATATACGTGTGTATGTGTGTGTGTGTGTGTACGCCTTGTCTCGATTCTCGAAGGAGTATAAACACGCGCAGAGAGGCAGTCAAGGTGCAGCGGAAAAATTCTCAACCTGCCGCTCGATCTACGAGCTTTTTTCCATACCTTTAATGCGTCTCGTAAATTATCGTCTCCCTAGACTCTCCTCTCTCTCTCGCGGGATTTCGCAATTTTCCAGGATTCAGCGCCGTGCGGTTGGAGAGATGCCGAGCGCGACGCAGGGTCACGAGTTTTCGGACGCTCAGTTTTTCGACTCTCTGCAGCAGTCCTATACTCGGAAAATATGACGGATTACAGTGTAGTTCTATCTCTGAAAGTCCGATGCTCCGCCGCGAGAAGGCCGCGGTTTTCGCACCCTCTGCCAATCTGCATGTAAGTAGATGGAGATTTATGCTTGACCATTTTTTCACTCTTATTCTCAAATGGCCCTCCATTTACGTTTCACCAAAGTCTCGATGGACTATTCTCGGCAATGCCTGATAGTCGATGCATCTGCTAATCTCGATTGCGAATGTAGACATCCGAAAATGGAGCAAATTCATGCTGAACGCTTACAGCAGAGGCTATTTAATGATGCGTATGTATGTACCTTAAGTACCTCCTTTTGCCCTAGTCGACGCTTACTTTTTTCCATGCATTTTCGCGATGCGTTAGTGAAGCAATGCATATCCCCGCGGGCTATCGGAAAATATCTGGTGAAAACGAGTTTTTTTTTTAAATTCAGTATTCAATGGCTTAATAATGAACGTTCGCAATTGACCACTGCTTTAAAAGCCATTTTTCAAGTAAGTAGTAAAGTTCGACTCGAAGGGCTGCAATTATCTGCGCGGATATCGTTGAAAAGTAAACGTTTCAAAAAGTCTTTTTTACACCGTTAAAATTCACTGAGCTGACGCTGACAGTGAACGTGTGCGAAACAGCATGAAATAGCCGCTGCACTTCATAAATAGAGCACATATTCACGACGTAACATACCCGAGAGCGCGCAATACTCATCGAAAGGCACTGTGTCGAGTTATTTTTATTTAGCAATAATTCAACAAAAAAAAAACAGTCAGGGAAAAGTCAAATAAAAAACTGGAAATGTAACAGAGAAAAAAAGCATCTCGTGATTTACTGCAAATTGATTCGTATTGCCATTTATAAACTTAACAGTTGCCGCTTTTATTCGTCCATTATGGCGCGAAATTTGAGTTTTCAATTATACGCCTCGCTCGATAAATCGTTATTAAAAGGATCGATTGTTGCTAACCAAAGAACGCCACCCGAGAGAGAGAGAGAGAGGGGGGGGGGGAACGGATCGAAATGGTTTTTTAATTGTCGGATGGTGCTACTGCGCGGATCCTGTTTCGTTTTTCCTCTGCGCTTGTCCCGCCGGAGCCGTGGTAATTACCAAAGTGACATACAAAATATGCATACGGTATTATAGGAAAATAAAGAGTGTATAGCTCCGGGGGGTCGACTATTACACGACTAATGGCTTCGCTTGAATTTTTATCAGCAGAGTGGAGTGAGTGAGAGAGAGAGAGACGATATATATGTATGTATAATGCGCTGCGCACACACAAGCCCGCTCGCATACACCTCGCGGCTCTATTCTCAGCTTCTCGAGCGCGCGCAGAGACACACTAGCGTGTTTCGGATTATATTCATCGTATTTTCGAAGCTACCCATTCGAGCCGATGAATATATCACTCGGCATAACAGTATACGTCTCTCTCGCTCGCGCTCCAGTCCGGAATCCGATTATAACGTATTTTTCGGAATCCACACAGTCGGCCTCGGAAGTCGTCGCGCTGCCGCCGCCGCCGCCGAGAGAGAGAGAGAGAGAGAGAGAGAGAGAGAGAGAGAGAGAGACGCGCGCAGCAAAAAAAGACACGGTGCCGAGCGCGAGTGGTGTGGATGCAAAAGGAGGAGAAAAACAGGAGGCAACGACAGATCCGTTACCGCGTGCGCGCGCGCGCGCCTGCCAGCGGCGGCTGCGCGCTTATCAGGCGCAGATATCGACATCGCGGAAATGCCTGGCACTTCCGCAACCGGTTCGCCGAAGGTGAGATAGAGAGAGAGAGAGAGAGAGAAGGCTGTGCGCTGCTGCTGCTGCTGCTGCTGCTGCTGCGGTGAACGGAAGACGTTGCGCGCTTGCCTCCAATCTATATACATACCTATTCAAGTATACGTGTATAGTATACGCGTGACTCTCTTTTGTGGGGAGCTTTGCTTTTTCGCGGATGCGTGAGGGGATTAGATAATTTATCGAGGTGGGATTGCAAGAATTTTTGTAGAGAAAAAATTGTTGGTTAGTTAGGGAAATGACAAATATGCCTTTTTATGCTTCTGATGCATATATCATGTAGATCGTTATGTGTGGAATACTGCGAGCTGCTGCTGCTGCATATTCTCAGCTTCTCTGTGCTAATCACTCGATTTTGACGTTTCCACTCGTGGGTTATTAAGCCATTTCTCACGAGATCAGGTTTATAATTCTTCTTTTCAGTTGGAGAGATATACAGAACCTCTCCTGTATTTTGCTAATAATAATTTTTAAATAATTTTTCTGCTTTTTATTCTAGACACGCTCTCATGAAATATGCAAGCAATAAATCTTGTATAAATGGGTTTATGGATTGAAAAAAAAAAAAATATTTTAAGAAAACACTTCTGAGAGTGTCTTTTGAGCTGCTTGAAAGGAGAATTTTAAGCCTAGTACGATAAGAAATGGTACAAAATTGCGCTGCATGATCGCGATTTGATCCATACATTTGATGGTTCGATACAATTGTACTGATTTTTATTTTAAGGACCTATTCAAAAGGAATTGCTTCTGCTGCAAAATTTTTTATCTTACAGGTCGATGGAAATTTTACCGCTCGGATTTAGATGAAAACATTCAATAGGCGCTGATTTTAAATTTATATTTTGCTGGACAGTATAAAAATTTTGTACTAAGATGATTTTTCAGCAAAGTTTTGACATAGGTACGTAAAATATTGATTGATAAATTATATGAATTCAAAAATATCCCAGTTAAGTTCGCAAAACAGCACTTTCCATTTAATTAAAATTAGTCATCACTCTTTAATTACTAATTTTATGTTTCTATAATTTTTTAATCCGCGCGTCAAAGCAATTTTTCCGAGAGACTGCAATTTTCAATTTTCATAACGGATAAACTGGTATGTTTTAATCGGACCACGTGCAGGTGACAGAGAGTTTTTCAGCAAAAAATAATTTTTAAAGAAGAATCAATATTGTCGTTGTCGCGCCATTAAAAATGATTTCGGCTTCTCGCGAATCCAATGGATTTTTTCAAAAAAATATCCCTTTCACTTGAAACGTATGTGTGTTCACATCTCTCTGCAATTTTGAATATTTGAAATTCAACATAATCCGCAAAGTGTCCCCGCACCAGCTCCTCCATGAAAATAAAAAGGAATTTGAAAAAAAAGACGATTAATACGCAACAGCTTTTAGCGAGAATTTTTGGAATTTTCGACTCGCGCGCGCGCAGCATAAATTGGTCTGGGCGTGTGTGTTATAACCTTTGATCCGTGGATTTATGTCCGCGAAATTTATGCATACGGCCCTCCTATTAACTCCGCACAAGACATGTACACACGCACACATACACAGACAGGCTCAGGCGCGCATGTTTACTCGTACGGCAAGACTCTCCCGAGAACAGCAGCGTTTCACAACTAAAGCCCATCAGCAGCCTATCCCCGCAGCGTCTCATAAAATCTCCCGAATTACGAAAGCCGCGCATATATGCGCGCACAATGGATTCCATTATTTTCCGCTGAAAAGCACCACATAACGCATACGCACCCGTATCTCATATCTCTCTCTCTCTCTCTCTATAATTTCTCCTTTTCCTCTCATCCCAGCTCAGAACGAGAGTGAGAGAGAGAGAGAGAGAGTATTCGCACGAGTCGCGCGCTTTACAAGAATAACATCAACAATAATAATGATAATAACAAATGCGAACGATGGAAGCGCCGGGCGCTCGCGCTCTCGGCGCAAGAGTTCAAAAGTTCACGTATCGAGAGACACGTACTGCACATATACATAGACACAGAGCACACTCGAGAGGCGCGACTCTCTCGAAATATATATATAGAGCTGCGCGGGAGAGAGAACACCTGTAGTATCGAGTCTCCCCCCCCCCCTCCCGTCTCTCGCTCGTATTAGCTCGCGATATCTCCGAAGATTTCAATTTATACAATGGCGGCCCCCGAGATCAATCGTGACTCGACTTTTCCTCTCGCGAGATAAAAGTGTCTGCGCGCGCGCGCGCGCGCGAGAGCGAAGGTATAATACAGCCGAAAAGCGAGCGTCTAATCAACTCGAGGGAGGGAGTGCCGCTTTTTTCTTCCAAGGGAAGAATCGAACGGGAGGAAGCGGTACGAGCCCCGTGAATTACTTAAGCACGCTTTTCCATTTCTATCGGGCTGAGAGATGCACGCGACGAGCCGCTGCACCGCTGCACCGCTATGCAGTGCGCCGCGTGCCGCCAGCGCAGGCAGGAAAAGTTTTCAGCGGTTCGCGCTCTCTTGCGACAGCCGCGCACTGGATGCTGTGTGCATACGCTTGCGAAACCATTTTTCTCTCCACTCTTTGATGCTCCCCCCCCCCCCCCACCCCAACCCATTCCCCCGCACTCCGCCGGCTACGGCGTGTACTTAATAATAACGAGCCTTTTATTATATTATTTAGAAAAGCTTGGATGGGAGTTGAGCAATGGACCTTTGTGTGCGCCGAGAGAGTGTAATGCACGTTTCAGTCTGCGTTACGTAAGCGCACGTGCGGTGCATCCGAGCTTTTTTCCTTGCGCTTCGCACACCGTAGTATTATACACGTGTATGGGGAGGAAGCTTTAGGATAGGCTGATTTTGAGTTTCGCCGAATCGCTCGCGGCAAATAATATATGTTTGGAGGTGCGCTTAACCATGTACGTATACAGGTGGATTGGATTTCAATCAAGAAATTAATATATGAGTGTTTTTTTGTTTCGTATCTTTCAGAATTTTTTGCAAAGTTTCCAATAAAAAATCATAAACGTTAGAAATAAAAGAACGTAACTTCGATGTTTCATGGAAATACTAAATTGATTTATTTCTTTAACTTAAATTTTCATGCCTTATAAATTACTTTGATTTGCTACTGAAATCTCAATACATTTTGTAGAAAAAGTTTTGAGTAAAAGTTGTTAGATTTTTCAAAGATTTTAAAAAACAGATAAATTTCAAAGATCGATGTTTAGGTTCACCATCTTTTTCGAAAAATATTTAAATGCCTCTAATATATCTTTGCAAACAACTCGGCTTTTTTACGCAGCTTTGTTCATTTATTTGCTTATTAGTTACATTTAAATATCATTTGTTACGCTTGTCAACAATGAATTTGTACAGAGGAAGTTATCTTTGATGTATATGAAATAGTTTAGTCAAAACATATGACGATTTTATACATGTATGCGAGTTTTGAGTATGCTCGTGTCTGCAAACGGCGTTACATTTTTGTTTTTCGAGGAGAAGCTGCTGTATTGCACAGGTGTATTGTCTGTATTTATATTTATTTTACTGAACAGATGTGCGTTTGAGTGGATTCTTCGGGATTTGATTATAAGATGTGATTTATGATTATACATTGTTTTCATTGTATCTGTTGTTTCTGCATTGTATAATATCCACTGGAGAAACATTTTAATTGAAAAATTGAAATTTACGATTCAGCAACAGAAGTTCAAGACTAAGATATTTGTATTTTTATAAAATATGTATTTGTAGATAGTTGAATATGAGCACAACAATATTTCAGAAAATACTGTTTTTTTCGAGTTTTCGAGCTTGAAAAAACAATTGTTCTCGTATATATTATAGATACCGCTTCCGCTTCATTGTAAATATTTAATTATTGGGCAAACAGGAAATTAATTTGAGGTTAATGGAATTCATTCATCTCTTCGAGTTGAAATAACATTAAACTTTATTATTTACATTATAATGATTTGGAACTTAATTCGTTCATCTTTATGGCTAGGTTATAATAATAAAATAAAGAATTATTGTGTAGAAAGAAAGATCGATATAAATATGTTTCAATATTATTTTATGCGGAGTAATCCAATATTAAAAGAATTTAGTGGACGCAAGCATTTTTAGAACTTGAAATAAGAGCTTCGTGATTGGAGCATAATTGCATTTCAAAATTTATTATTTAAATACATTTATTTTGATTCTAAAAGAAAGCCAAGTATATTACTAGTAGTCATTATGATCAACCTAAATTCCATAAATCTTGATTTCAGAGAAATAAATATATTTGATTCTCCTTATAAATTCTCGAGAAACTAACATTTCACTGAATTTTATCTTTATTCATTAAAGTTATTTGTAAATGCTGAAAATAGCAGAAAACTTTTCACAGTGTCTTACCTATAATTTGGTTGTTAAATATAATTTTTCGATTCGGAATTCTAGTATCCTTTAAAAAATTGTTTAAGAAATGAAAGAAAATAAAGTAAGCCCTTTACATTTAAGGCTTCCACTTAAATTATACAATGAAATAATCGGCTGTTTGATATTCTTGCGATAAATTCTTTACAAATTAAAAAAACTTTCAATGCTAATTTTAATACATTATTATACCACATGCGCTTATTTTACAATTAAAAACGGTTGCTTTTATTTTTAAAGAGGATTATATTTTTTTACTTAAAAATTGGATGTTCAAATAATCGGCTTATTTCGATCGAGCCTTTCGCGCGGTTTATAAAACTTGTCAATTTTTTACTTGCTTATTTTTTAAATGTAATCAACTTATCTTTAACTTCGAGATAACGCTCTGAAATCCAAGAGCGTTAAAAAAAAAGAAACGTGTGAAGCTACGTGCTTTACATATAACAGAAAAAATATTCTGTATAGTTTCGCTACACTGTAGTATAGTGAAAGTTAACGTTTTCGAATATCCTCGTTATTTTCATACAGTTACACGTGCTATATACTGCAGCGCACGCAGGTAAAAAATAAAAAAAGCAGTAAGCTGCAAATCTTCGAAAACACAGCATCGATGATTAATCTATACTTTATTACAGCATTTAAAAGTTGGAAGCACTTTGAAATTTGAAAATAAAAAGCATCTCTCATACGAAGCTCAAAAACGAAGTAACAGTCGATTCAGTTTGCACAAACAGCATGTTTTATTCATTGAGAACGAAGTGTACATAGATCTCGTTTCTTATTATAGGCATCAGCCGGCGAATAAAAGTAAGGAAACCAGCTCTTAAGACGTAAATGAAAAGCTTGGCGTAAATCCTTGCCGTATATTACATAGTCGAGTCGATTAATATTCGCACGATGTATCAAAAGTTAGAGATACGTAACGCGCAAGTGGCTCTCCGCATCGACAACATCTCTCTTAACTGCTCATCGCACATTTTGAGCATCTCGCCATCGTCTCTCTCTCTCTCTCTCTCTCTCTCTCTCTCTCTCTCTTTCTCGATTATTTAATTTAGCAATGTTAATTCCCGGGCGAATAAAATTTTAACGACGGCAACTTTCGTCCGGATAAGTACGATAGTCGTGAATCAGCGGGAAAATCAAAATTACCACACTTTTCTCTCTCTCCGTCTTCTCCATCTAAGGTGAGGCCGAGAGCGAGAGGGGAAGTGTGTATACATGCGAGAAATGATACACAAGCGGCGGTATCATTTTCACCTGGAATACATAAACTATCCTCATTATAATTGGCGTTAAGCTCGTAATCCAGTGCCTCCTCGGCGCAGAAAATCGGCAGCTGGAATATCGCAGCAGTGGAGAAAGAGAGGCAAAGAGGAAACTCTTAGATCCGTGATGACGCAAGCTCTCCGCCGGTGAGTGAGCGAGAGAGCGAGAGACTATGCGCTGCAGCAGTGCCCCGCTATATAGCGCATGTGTGAGTGCGCTGCTGCTGCTGCGGCTAAGGCTTGTCGGCCTTCGCGAGTTTCCTCCGCTGAACGAGCGCAGAGCACTTAGACTCGCTTGTTGCGATATATAGCTATTGATTTGAGAAAATCCTAAGCCGCTTCCTCCCTCTCTCTCTCGCTCAGGCGCGAGAACTATGCGCGCTTCCGATACTTACACCTCGCTGCTCTCGAGCTACTCTGCACTTCGCGCTCTGGGAGAACGTTCAGGGCTGCTATAAGCCCGCACCTACCTGTCTCCGGGGATGTCGAGTGTGATTTTCTCCTTGGGAGCGACTCTTCAGCTTCTCTTTTCCGAATGGAAAATCGCTTCGAAAGTGAAAGGACATTGACGCGAAAATGCGCATAATGGTTTTTCACGAAATCTTGGAGAGGCGCACGAAGGTAACGGGAGTTGGTAATTAAAAGAATCATTTTCGCTTTGGTTCGCTGGATTTTCGCGATGTTGTAAAAGCTTATTTTGCTTTTTCAAAACGTTCTGCAAATGCGCATAATAATTGGCATGCACGGCTCTTCGTGCATTGCAGGAATAAAAAAATGCATTCCATAATTGCATAATTTTTATCAATTCTTAATATTTGCAAAAAAATCATGATTCGCAAATCTATCGCGGCCTTTAGGAGTAGAAAATAAAACGGATCTATGAAATAATTGTATTTGCACAGAAAAAGTATTTTTGAATCAACATTGTTTTTTCCATTCAACTTGATTTTCATGCAATTTCATATCATCCGCAGCCGGATCATTTTCAAAAAAAGCCGTTCCTTATTTCACTTAAAATGTATAATTTCTCTCGTCGGAGTAACGCAAGCCGTCAATGTAGGAATTCGAAAATTCCCAACGAAAACTCTAGGATATTTCAATGCAAAAAGATTTACTTTTAATACAGCTGCCGCAAAAACTAATAGCCCATTTTCGTGAGTGTAATTAAATAGTCCCACCGCGCACGGCCTGCTCCAATCTCACTGGCGTAATCACACAGGCGCAACCATTATGATTATATATATATATAAAAAATACAATAAAAAAAATCCAAGACAGATATTACGATAGAGCTCCGACGGAGCCTGCGTCTCGTTCTTCGCCCGTTATTTTTTGCGAAACATACCGTTCCTCGACACCTGTGCACATAGAAATTGTTGGCTCTCGCGTTGCTCACAGGTGCAGGAAATTTGTTTTTTATCCAGCGATTTTGCGCTCGCAAGCTCGAAATTCCGAAGCGGCCTTGACGAAAACGGATTTCAGCGATCGACTCGGCGCGGCGTATAAGTAAACACGGCGTTGGCAGAAAAAAAATTTGTCAACTTTTGTGTAATTAGCGTTTCGGCTCTCGCTTATCTATATACACGCCGTCCATTTATATACGCGCGCAGACTATGACAGGCTCGCAATCGCTGTTACATTCGAGAGAAGCTACGACGATTTCACGGAAATGCCTGAGTTAAAGCGCGCGCATCAACAATGCTTCTATTTATATGTACTAGCATAATTCTTCAATCGTCCGATGTACATAATTCGAGCTCGTTAAATCGTTTGAAAACATTCTTATCGACGAGGCGAGCTTATACATATAATCTATTTGCCAAGATCGCGCGCACACACTGCGCCAGCGTTTATAGAAAGTGTCTACTATAAACACACGCACGCACAAATAACGTATATGCAACAAGAGAAACAATATGTTACGCAAAATCGATTACGTATGTACTCGTACGATATCGCTGTTAATTCGAAATATTTCGAAAATGGCCAATTTCAAATTGTCAAAATTGTCAAGAATTCTTTCTTTGCTGATCTTCATTCTTGTTTAAACATATGGCAAAATTACCACTACCTATACAATTAGTGCTAAAAATAAAATACTCTGGTAGAAAGCAAATCAAGTCTAACCGTGTCTGATGGTCAATTATTGGAAACAGCCATACGTACTATCTCTTGCTTAATAAATCAATATGAATTAAGTCTAATACTAAAGTGCTGTTGAGTATAATAGCAAATTTTTGCAAATTCATTAAGTAAATAAGCAGTCCTTGAATTTTTAAAAATAAATTATTTATTGAACAAAGTAACATAGAAAGTCAAAGACGACGATATTGCAGAGATTATTTGGTTTCGAATTCGCTTTCTTTTTGTATTATTCCATTTAGATAATATCTGCGCACTATAATCCCGCAGCTATATTTCAGGTGGTAAATATTCACTATAGTCATTAGTTATTGAAGAGCATCAGATATTTCGTGCAGCTTTAGCCGACAGCTAATTGGCTCAGCGAATATTTAATACTTAAAAATGCGTTTTTGCAGCAGATTTTAAAAACAGTTAATTAATTATTGAGTCCCCACGATTAGAAGTTATTGAAAGCTATACTCTGCAGTGCTTAAAAAGGATTCGTTTTTTAAAATGCTCTACATGGATTGGATATTGACTTCTGCACTACAGTGAATCTTCAGTACGTGAAAAAGCACTGATTGTGCAACATGTTAATTACACATGCTAATTTATGAAACATCATGAAACTATAGGAACGACTATTAGCTTTTTCCAAGCGCGCACTCTGCTAAAAATGTTCGCAGTGCATTATCGGTTGGCGAATCGCACCGAAATTAATGAAATTTTTAATAAACTGCATTTATTATTTCATTTGATGTATTTTTAATTAAGTTAAGCGCGGAATGTAAATAATATTTTTTTAATTTTTCGACATCGTATGGGGCAGAAACATTGTTATTTATTAAAAAATAATGTAAAAAACAGCAAACGGTTTTTAAACTTATACGTACCACTTAATATATTCATCAGGATTAACCAGTCTTCAAGAACCGAAATCCATAATTTTTATAAAAACATAATTTATGCAATTTAATATAATTCGTGTATACATATGGTAACATATTTTGAAATTAAAAAATATCAAGTATTCTGGTTTAATGACAAAGTTTATTTTTAAATTCATCCACGCATGCATTCTGTATAATATTATGTACGTGTGTACTTAAAATACTCTTCGATATGCTGAGATTGAAAGTAAGTTTTTTGCGGTAGCTTTAAATACATGAACTTTTTCAAAGACTGATGATATCGCGTGTTATGTCCTCTGCAGATTATTTTCATTGAGCGCGAGAAGCATATACACATTTGAGGAGAGAGCGAACGTTTTTGTTAAAAGGATTCGTTTCAATTAAAGTTTTTAATGCGACTTTTGATTCGAAGCTACTCTTTTTGGTAGGAAATAAAATTGACTCTAAAGGTATAAACTGCAACAGAAAAGAAAGCGAAGTTTTAATCAATATTACCCTTTTGCCAAATTAACTCAAAGCCATTTTCCTTCCCGGGGCATTAATGCCCCCGAGTTAAAAGGCGCATTTCTTTTACTGCAGTTCGCAGCGCGTTGCTCGAATAATCGAAGCCGCGAGGCGGATAAAAATAAAGTAAAAAAGTTGCGATTCCCGAGCCATATCGTCCAAGTCGTCGCACGAAAGTCCTCAAAACACTCCTGTCCGCCGCGTATCGCAAGCCAGGAACAATAGCAGCTGATATAAAGAAAGCGGCAGGATCCATGCGTTGCAGGCAAACACGTGCCTCGCTCGCGCGCGCACCGCGGAAACCTATCCGGGCAATTACGGAATCTATACATCGCGGCTCGAAAAGGCTCTCGCTTCATTTCTCAAAGACTCTCTCTCTCTCTCTCTCTCTCTGTAGCGCTCGTGAAAGAAGAAAAAAAGCGGAGCGTCCGACGAGAGAAGCCGAATAAAAGAAGTCCGCTGCCGGTGCTCTGCGCTCAGGGCCGTATACAATATACATGTACGTACGGACAGATCGAGCGAGCGCCGACCTAAACCTGTTTTTTAACATTCCACACGCGGATCCTCCCTCGGCCTCGTCGATCCGTTTTTTCTTCTCGTGGCCGCGTCGTCAGAGCGCTGCAACCCTCGCGGCCAGAGCGAATGGAAAATATAATCTTTTTTCTAGCATGTATAATGTGTATACTATATACAATGTACGTATATATATGTTATATATACTGCAGGCGGCAGGCGGCAGCTCGCTGGAAAAAGCCATTGACACACGCGTGTCCCGCGGCTTTTTTCCCCGGGAATTCCTCGGAGTGTATCTATTCACGTGCTCTTTCTCCCGATTTTTCAATCGTCGCGCCTAATCGCGCATACAATATTATTCCGGGGAATCGTCGATTGCGCGGCTCCAAGCAATCGCGTCGCGGCGCTGCGCCGCGCAGCGACGAATTATATCGCGGCCGCGCGCGGCCCGATTAGATTCGACGCCGCGAATATTATTATTCCAGAGGAAAAAGCGCGCCGGTCATTGTTTTGCTCCGACGATGTACTCACTTCCTCGTCGAGATATCGCCGGCTCGTACGTGTGGAAAGCCGAATACGCGGGAGAGGCGAATCGCACGTGCGCAGCAGCTCGCCGCGGCGCTACAAAGACACACACACGCGCAAGCCACCTCGTCAAAAGATAATCTGCTCCGAGATATTCTCCTGCGATACCTACACGCTGCTTCTACACCCGAATTATAGATGTGTTTTTCCGTACGACAAATCCGTATACCCTCTGTGTACCTGCATCATCGCCCGAGTCTTATATACACGCATCACAGTAATAGCCGAGGAATCGATACGCTTGCGTATGGAGGAGGAAGAGGATCGACCGGCTAAAAGCGGTGATGTGTGTCTCGAGTGAGAGACGAGCCGCGGCTGGAATTCAAACGGTTCCCCGAGATCCACCTCGAGATTGGATTATGTATAAATGATCGGGAAGAGACGCTCGGCCACTCTCCGCCGCCGCAGCGGCTTCTGGGGGCTAAAAAAAGAGAGCTAGTCGCCGCTATATCCTTTTATGTTATTCCTTCGATTATGCACAAGTGCCCGAGTGACGCAGCTGGATTTTAAGACGACAGCCGCGGGAGGACGAGTGATTTGAACGAAACATTATTTTTTCGACCCTATACGCACGGGGGGACCCTATACGATCGCTCCGTGTTTGGGGGCTTTTTTCTCGAGGTGAGAGAGGGACGTTAGCCGTCTGGGATTGGATGAGAACTAAATTTTTTACTTTTACACTGCCGAGCCAGTGCAGTGTACCCAGTGCAGCGGGAAAACTTGCTACGAAAGCAAACTGCATAGCGATTGGAAATAATATCTTAAAATTAAACAAAAATTTGGTCCAATTAACTTTCGTTGTAATCTCGTAACACAATTAATTTCGAAAATTCACTTAGTAATTACATTTATTCTTACATGAGCTATACAGCAATACTTTTCTTTCTTGTGTTGCAGTTGTTATCTTTATAGCACAATAAGTCTTTTGTCCCTCGTACATTTAGAAAAACAAAGCTTTTGTATATCAATGGAAACTCTACAGTCGAATGAAGATCTGCAAGTCAAAATTTTCTTCTTCCTTTTTCAGATAAACCGCGCTATGCAATTTAATTACATTCAATACACTGGTAAACAATGACAAACCCATTGCTTCTAATCAGATGTGAGGTTCAATTAAAACTTCAAATTTTATACCATGCATAATACGCGCAATAAACAAAACAATAACTTCATTATTTAAAATCTAATAGATATAAGAATAGAAGTTAAATCAGTAGAAACCACGAGAGGTCGGCCATCCGTTATATAACAATCCAACATTTAAATTAACCGAAATGAAAAACTTTTTGTTACGTACAGTTGCCATACATCAAAAGATTCAAAGTTTTTCCATTCAAGCACTGAAACGATGTAAACTCGAAACTTTGTAAAATGATGGATTACTACGTAATGGAAGGATGTTTGTAATTTGATTTTATTATTATATGGAAATAAATAAAATGAAATTATAGTTTTTGCTATATGTGTGTATAAAGGACAACGTTTAAAAAAATCATTGCTTTTTAAATAGTCTTTGAAAAATTTGTTTGGAGATCCAAACTCGATAAAAATGAATTAAAATACTTAAAAAATAAATTGGAAAAAGTAATAATAATTATTGGAAAATGTCGAAAAACTCGTTGAATCGAAAAGCTTTTTTCTAACATTGTACTTAACGTGTTATAATTCCAGTAGTTAACTGTAATTACGCTAGTTGCGTATTCCTAATAGATCATGCACTAATAAAGTAGGTTGCAAGAGCTAGAGTCGGAGAAGCCAATTACTGGAGCGCTCGATAATTTTCTCTTCTTCTGCATAGCCCATCCGATTCCTTTCCCAGCTCCGAGCTCGCTCCGAAAGCCGAAATCGAAGGAATTATCCCATAGGCCAGAGGTCATGAAACTTTAATATCCTCCTATATAACGATGTGTTTTACATATACATCGAAATCCGTCTGCTATACAAAAAACCGGTTGCGATACGTCCCCATATCCGCGAAAAATCTCTTTGCCAAAATCTCGTTTGCCTCTCTCTATATACAGTCCACCGCATAGCAGTCTACAGACTCTCGCTGCGAAAGAAGGAAAGGCGAACGAAGAAGACGCAGACACACGCACATGGGCGCAGGATCGTTAAGCGGCGCGCTATACAGCCGATCGGAAGCTCTCTCTCTCTCTCTCTCTCTGTCGTCGAGTACGCGCTTGGATTTCAAAAGTATGCGCACGCGCAATTGAATTTCTCGGAGAAGAAGGAACTGCAGACACACACACACACACACAGAGAGACGAAATATTGCCTGCGGACCCGCGCGCTTGCGGAATTGCTATGCGGGAAAGACCCCTGAAATGATCATTGATGCCGTGCCCGGCCGACTTAACGAGCCTCGCGCTGCGTAAATACGTGAAAAAATTCAGCTTCCTTCGCTCCCGCGCCTCAGCTCTTTCCGTATATACGCTTCTGCGCGCCTCGTCTCCTCGCGATTCCCTGGATATATGCTGCGAGAGATAGAGTGCGAATCGCCGCATCGCCGCATCGCCGGTTCATTTTTGCCAGTGAAAGAGAGGCCGCTGAAAAATAGACCGACGCCTTGGGCTGCTCGAGGAAGAATTTTTAGAGAATTGATGCGTCAGCTTTTGTTGGAGCAGACGACGTACCGTCACAGGCAATCAGATTCTGATCTGTGTTAAAAATTCTGGAAGAGTTCGCGACGACAACGCCGAGAGGTTGCAATAGTTCGTTTTTTCACCTCCTGCAGTATAACAACGTAAAAAGTGTGATGTTCCTTTATTGCTTGACTCTCACTCCGACGCGGATAACTTGCAGATCAATTTGGAACAACATATAAAGTTTCTTCTCGCTTCGGACATCACGAACTATGCTTAACAAACTACACGTTTACTACTATGCGTTTTAATTGATGACAGTTATTTAAAAACATCCTTCAATGCTCGTTATACAAGGAAAAATACGGTTTATAATGATTCGGTTGATCGGTTCGTCAATCAATGATAATAAGCATCTGCCGCTGGGCGGAGGTAGATGGCGCGTCGATCGAGGCGGTTTAAAGTACTCTTTAAAAATGTAGTCGAGAATATACTTAATAAGGTGACGCTTTTAAGTACTAAATCATTGGCTGATTCGCTAATCGATGACGAGTGTATTTTTCAGGGGGAGCTGATCGATCATTAATTCGTGAAAAGAGTCGGGCGCCTTGGATTACGTGATTTCTACGTATAATTGATAACCGAAGAAAGGCAGCCTTGTTACAACGATTTCACTCTCCGCCCGGGGAAAAGAGCAGTCGCAGAGAGTGAGAGAGAGAATTGAATCCTCTCGCACTGCAATTAATCATATAACGCACGAAATTTCTTTTCCAGACCATATGTAAATCGGCGATTCCTTTACGTAAGGTAACGCGACCGAAATGGAGCCGACTCCGCGACCGTATAGTGTATACTGTATAGTGTATATATAATACGTACAGGCGGAGAGCAGAGCGTGTAGACAATTTAAATTCCGATTGCGCGCCTCGCTCGCCGCCGCGCCGTGTACCGTGTAGACATAATTCATTATCGAAATTCATCATCGCCGCGCGCGCGCATACGTCCTGCGGGAGACACGCGTCTACACGATTGTCGTCGCTTTGCTCGACGATTGAGTTATAGCCTAATTCAATCTCGCGTCAAAGATCTCATTATAGATGCTGCGCCGCGTGTCCTCGGGAGAAAGTCGCCGGAAGTATTCGAATTCCCCGGCCCCCGTGCGCGCACATTTTTTATGAGCGAGTGTGCGTGAAATTCCGTTTCGTGCACTTCCCTCTCACTTTTACATGCTTAGACGCATTTATTAACTGAGTAGGGGATGACAAGCTCACCGTGCATTTCGCCCAAACTGCCGCGGATGTACCCCGCGGTCGGTGAATCGCTCAGTGTATAGCGATCTACCGTGTAATTTGCTGCGAGAGCTCTGCATTGCTGAATTGTATCGCACTGAATAATTAACGAAACGGAACGTACGAAGCAATTGACCAAGTGTTGTGGCAAATAATTCATCGAGTCTAATGTACTACGTAGTTTATTGCTACGACATAAGCGTGCTTTATCTGTTGCGGCTAAATACTTTGTTAGAATTAAGGTTTTCGAGCTCTCATTGTGCAAAGCGCGGTTCGAGGCTGCCGCGTAACTTTTCGATTCGCGCGCACTTGTTACACGCGATATATATTGCGCAGGTAGAATCGTACCGGAGAAGCCGTCCTATAGAGAAGAGAAAGAAAAAAATTGGAACCGAAAGGAAAAGATGGGTCAGAGTACTTGTAGCATATAGGTGGAAGGCTGTTGCGCGGTAAGTAGCTGAACAAAGGGCAAAAAAGGCAAGGTGCAATATAGATCAGAGCTGTATAGCTGGAGAGAAAAAGTGGGCTTGGGCTTGGAAGCGAGGCGCGCTGCAGTAGCGGAGTGAACTCGTTGCGCGACTTCCCACAGGCTGGATCGCGCGCGACATTAATCATGCAGGTAGTAGCCGACGCCCACCGGAATTTTTTCACGCGGACACAATGGCCCGCAGCGCGATGCGTGAGCCGAACGTCCGACAGTTAGCCTCTCCCGATCTCTTTTCCGTGTATGTGTCTTATGTAGAAATACATGCGTGCAGTCCTATACGCGGTCTCCTTTCATTTTTCTTCTCTCTCTCGCTCGCTCGCTGGATCTCGGCCTTTTTTCTCCGCAGAGCCGCCGCCGCCGCCGCCGCTGGCTTGGCGTTCTTTCTTCCTCGGCAGCTCTTCTCCCTTCCGCAGGAATCGAGTCTCTCTCGTAGAGGGGGATGAAGCGGGACAGGTAGTAGCTCCGCTCGCCGGGACGCCCACAAACCTGTTTTACCTGTTATGTGTGTCTCTCGCTCTTTCTCGCGCGCGCATACGTAGCTGGCGCACACTGCATCGCGCGCGCGCGCTCCTTCGCTTACCTGTTGAAAAGTCCCTGCTCTCGGCTACGCTGGATTATTCCACCCTGCGCCGCCGCTGCAGTCGCCTCTCCGCCGACTCTCGAGAGACAGAGAGAGAGAGAGAGAGAGAGAAGAGCGAGGGCGCTTTCTTTATGCGGCAGATCTTGAGGGATCGATTCCTTTCCATTGAAGAGAGGTTCCTTGGGAAAATCCGGACGAGTCTGGCCGTTTTTTCTCGCTCCGCGCTGTCCCCGCTTCTCGGGCGCTCTTTTCAGGCGGACGGGGGTTGAAAGCCCCGCGCGCGCAGATGACGAAAATATTATGGCCGATCCCGGCGTTAGATACAATTTCTTCCCTCCCCCCACCTATGCGCCGCGCGCACCTATTCTAGGCCATAAGGAGCCATGGGAAAAAGAAGACGAGGACGACCGTTATTATATTCTTGAGATGACGGCTGCACTCTCTCTCTCTCTCTCTCTCTTAGCCGCGTCTTAGACGTCCCATAAGACTCGCCTGACTTTGGGACTATTCGCACGCGTCGCGAGCGAGGCGCAACTTTCTCAAGGGGTGCAGTGCGTAGCGGCCAGATGCTGTCTCGACTTCTTTCCAGGGGGGCTGCGTAGGGATCCATTGTGCGAAATCGCCAACGTTATCATTCACGGGACAGACTCCACGACCCGTTGAGCTTTCGGCTTTTCAGCCGCTGCACGCAATGCCTATATATCGTGAGATAAGTATGTCGATAGAGATAGAGAGCCTTTATGAATATCAAGTGATTCCTTCCTCGGCTCTCGATAGTCTCGATACGATTCAGACGATAATTATAGAGAGCGAGGGAAATAATTACCGCTTCACCAAAGCGGTCTTCATTCTGCATACCTGAATTGTGTGAGAATTCGATGCCGATGCCATTTGTATGTATCTCCGAAGTATTTCATTCGTGTGCGAGAAAGAATCCTCGCTTTCTCATTTCTCAAGGTGTCAATGAAATGCAGTCTCGTTCATTTCAATTCATCGACATATTTTACATCGTAATTCAAATATACGCAGCGGCTCGAGAAAATCTGTTTCATCAGCCGTGTCTTGTCTATAGGCCGTGGAAAACAAATTAATGCTCGATGCAAGTATAATTTTCTTTAAAACGGCTTTTTTCTATGCATACGTATTACATGCGCGTGCGTACATGTCGAAATTGGAAACAATTATATAGCTTATAAATTTAATTTTAAACGTGCAACATGTATTTTTCACAGATGCTGGCATGTTTCGCACATAACAATCTTTCAAACAAATAGACATTTTTGCCAGCTGTTTACCTGCTCAATAAAACATTTCTCGTAAAAAATATTGTTGTCCAGCTCGTCGCAATAAAAAAATTTGTTAGCGTTAAAAACGTTGATCTCAAAAAATGGGTCTTGTTATTGCAGGTTGGACAAAAATAGACGTGTTTTATTTCAATGTACGGCAACTTTTTTTAACAAACTCTTCTTTGCATAAATTAATAAAATACATCAAGAGGCTCGATTTTGGCTTCTTGTTCACGGCGTTGAGCGTCGATAAAAAGGATTGGTTAAAGCACTTGCTCCAATTAGTATCGCCTTTTATCCAAATAAATATTGCGCTAATCTTTTATTTACTAGATATGTATTATCGCTCATATAAAAATGATTATGTCACTTCAATATTATCCTTGGTTTCAATGATTATGGCATCGAAATATATGCTAAAATTGTATTGCTCCTGTATTTGCGATTCCAGCAATTAATTATAATTTAGATTTCTTGATTTTCTTGTGGACAACACGCATTATGTATTTCAATGGACTTTACTTCATTCGTCCAGGAATCACAATATAAATCTGAGACTTTGCTGAAAGTGATCAGATTATTGCATAACGGAAGCCAAGCATCTCGTGGTATGTTGTAATTTCCATTTCTATTATTAATTTTCAGTGAAGCAGTTGTTCTTTTTGTTTGCAATTTTGCGGAGAGCAATCAAGCGTCATTCGCATCAGCTATACAATAATTGTTTACTCGAATCAATCCGAGTCGAACAATATTCAGTATCTTCCAATCTCTTATCCGATAGATCCGATAAAGTATTTAAGCCGACTCGTCCTTTAATTAAATATTTTTTAGAATTATGAATCGTTACATAAATCGGCTATAGCTGCCCGCGCAAATATATATACGTTTTATCGATCATTCCTATAGTGAATATTAATTTTTCGCAATGTCGAACGGTCAGTATATATATAAATAAATAGAAAAAGGTTCGAGCTGGCATTGTATTAACTTTGTATAATAACATTATTTATGAGAACTAAGCGGAATTATTTATTCAGGATAACGAAGTGAATTTCATTGAATCCCCATAGGCTCGTTACGTTCCCTCCCGGTATTACGACGCTATGGATCCCGATCTAAATAATCGAAAGTGTAGCGCGTCTTACGTTGGCTCTCGCTCTAAATACACGCGCATTTTCGAAATAAGCTAGCTTCCTATATACAGGCAGCTGCAGGCAACAGCCTGGAAATCGGTATATGTAAAGGATAAAATAGCGAGTCAACGGCTCGAGAATTACGTATACATAATGAAGTGCGGAAACGTCGTCGGGGGAGAGTCCGTCTTTCGCAATCGCGCGATATTTATCAAAGTAGCCCGTGCGCGATATCTGCGAGGCGCGTAGACAAGCAATTCTCTTGGATAATCCTTTTCTCCGCGTAGAAGCCGCGCGCGCGGGCCGGAGCGAAGAATGTTAATCCCCGGCCGTAAAAATCGCGGCGCTCTCGGTATAGATTAGCAATCGTCGTCGATCGCGCGTCGAGGCGCACTGCAGAAACGAAACACTTAACCCAGAGGTTAATGGACGACTGCGCGCGCACGAGTCTTTAAAATGATTAAAGATCGCGCGCAGAGCCTAGTCGCGACTCGCGCGCGCAAGTGGAGAGAAAAAAGCGAGATAAATCGATATACCTCGGCTACTCGCGATTTCGTCAGCTGCGCTCGAGTGACAGGCTGTCTGCCTGTCTGGCCGCGTGTGTATACCTATACAAGGATACATCTATACAAGCGAGTATACACACCTACAACGCGCGCCGCCGCCACGGCTGTTATATATATACAAGTACAACGACTATACGTTTACGGAACTGCGCGCGCGAGGAGAGTCGCGCCGCGCGCACGTGAGCGCCGATATACTCGCGTATGCGTATTGTGTATATACAACACGATCCATTATTCCAGGCGTAACGAGACACTTGGATCGATTAAAGGGCGCGCGGCTTGTATGTACGACTCTCTCTCTCTCTCTCTCTCTCTGCAGCGAGAGGGGGCAAAAAAGAATTCGAAATACGCGAAGGAGAAAATAGAAAAGCGAGCTTATGGCAATTGTAGGCGAAGGCCATGCAGTAACATTCTCCTGCCGCGCGGCGCTGGACGCGCAATATACGCGTTTTACCTATGGTGCACAAAGTGCAAGCGGGTTATTCGCTGCGCTGCGGCTGCTGCTGCTTTGGCATAATCGGCTTGGCGCATTGTTTAGGGTGTGGGCTTTGCGCCGAGCGAGGAGAGACTGTTTTGCAGCTTTGCTTTTATGAGGCACTGCGTTGGGCGCCACTTTCGACTGGACAATGTGTGCAGTACGCCACCGCGATAATTTATGGGTAATTAAGCAAACGCTGCTCGCCTGGACCTGGGAATTCGAATTTTCCATCGGGCAAATAACTCTTGGTCTATGTGCTCGCAATGGTTCTTTTCAGCGAGTGCCATGTGTGCCAAGGAGTTTCATCGTACGCCGGTCACACCTCCAAAAAACTATAACGCGCCGCGCTCGTATGTAGAATGGCTTCAATGAACCCCCCCTGCAGCTTTAAAATAGTTCAGCTCTTTGCGTTCTTTTTTACGCGCCGACTATGGGGAACCTTGAACTGGACTTTAACTCGAGATCTGCTCTTTGTGCAAAGAAAAGGTCGTAAAAACAGTCAACAAAGTAAACAATTATTTTTCACCGTATAGCAATCGATGCAGCCAGTTTGAGTTGTTTAGAGGGCGCCTTTTGAACGAATTTAACCTCAGTATGGACTCACCCTCTAAAAATGTTCTGCGGTTATGTACAAGGTTCAATGAACCCCTTGTAGTAAAAATTTCTGTTGGTACGTGGCGATTGAAACCGTTGCAATATCCAATAACTTATTCTTTTTTTTTTACTTCTTGAGTTTGCGAGGACTTATTTCGGGGTAATTTTTTATACTAATATCATGTTAATCGTGTATCATTATTGTAATACTTTGTCAAGTACGATGTTTCAAATTAAAACCGTGCAAAGTGTGTGTAAGTTGACATTTTAATATATCTACACAAATATAACATGTTTAAAGTGTGTTCAAATAATGGCTATTTAAATAATCAGTAAACACTTACGTACGAATAATTTAGCATACTTGAATTTGTAAAGTATAGTAGAAGACTTTCAATTAAAAGAATGTATGTTCAGATGATTAGTAAATGGGTAAAAAAGTATATCTATATTCGAAAACAACAAAGAACGATAAACATCTCGGGGTTATGCAAAAGTAAACGACTCTTACTTTCTTCGAAATTTTTTTACCAAATTATTTTACTGCATTTGAAACTTTGATTTGAAACAAATTCTGTCCTTTCTTTCGATTATAGTTCTTCTCGAAAAAAAAATTTAACATTTACTTCGCTTATAAATTTCGATTGTCGCAAGTTAATCAAAAAATCCACAATAGATACGAAAATTTACATTAGTAGCCGAAATTTCACTTTTTCTTTCTTCAAAACGAACCAGCTTCCCGTTCAAGGCCGTCATCATTTCCATACATTTTTTTATTCGTCCGCTTTCTCGAGCCTCTCTCACATTTTTATTTCTCTCTCACTGAAAGATTATAGACTCACACATATAATACATTACAGATAAGATAAAAAGAAGTATTTCGGTAGAACAGCTGCTACTCCTGAAGACGGGCCGCGCGCGCAGGAAAAAAGCGCTTATTTGCTCGCGACTTTTTTTTCTTCTTTTATAATTCAATAATAAGCAGACTCTTTAATTCACGATCGTTAATGTAATACACGGGTAAAAGGTTATCGCCTCGCGTTGCCAAGCATTACAATTGTTGTTTCGCCAACGAGCCTCACTTTATACAAAAAATAAGAATTTACAGCTTTTCCGCTAGTACCATTTGCCAGATTGAGTGTCTACTTGTACATGTGCGCGAGTAGACGTCATATCATGTACGTATACCTCAACGGCAAGAGGATTAGCCGAGATTAGCCGATTACTATTTCGGATATAATTTGAACTGGCACTTATCTTTTTCGAGTCACGTATATATATAATACATATGCGCTAGTACGCCCCGTAAGTTGCATGTACATTATATACGAGTTTTGCGTAAATCCAATGTTTGTATATATAAACGAGAAAGTCTTAGAAGTGACGTTTATTGAACGGCTAAAAATGTTCTTCCGTTCTGTCCACACTCTGTAAATTAAAACGGATGTTAAACGGTTAAATGATTTGGTGCGAATTTGAAAAAGGTTTTGAAATACCAAAAAAAAGCAAGGTACTTAATTGATTTAAACTTTGGAAAATTTGAAACGTATTTTATTTGAAAGAGCTAGCGCCTGAATTATTTATATAACTGCACGCTATACATAGCGTCGTCCTGCACACGAAGCCGATGAAGCTAAGCTGAAAAAGGAAAGTTGCAAAGACTCGCTGAAGCTTTTGTGAAAACGTGTGAGTGACGATCAGCTCGTCACTGGGCAGATCGAGTGCTGATGTTGATGCATGCGGCAGACGAAGTATCGGTGTGGCGAGCTCGACGGGGCGAAGATTAGCGGGATCGGCGGCGGGTGTGCGCGATTATTATTTTCGATACAATTCGAGCGGAGTAGGCTTATCGGTGTAGTCCCTGTATACTGCAGAATAGTGCGCGTAGAGGCGTCGTTAGAGCCGATGAGAGTGCAGAATACGACGCGGCGAGTAACTGTGTCACACGCACGCAGGCGGCGCACGTATACACGTATACCGGAAACGAGCATCGATCTTTCAAGAGCTGTTTTGCAAGGAGAGAATGCGAACTTTAACTCTGCAGGCGAGCGCGTGGCTCGCTCGCTCGCTCGCTCGCTCGCGCATATTTCTCTCCTCGCAGTCGCTCGGCTCTGCAGCGCGCGAGCGCTTAGCCCGAGCCGTATAATTACGGTATTTAAAGTGTATAGCTACAAAAGACGTCTTTTTCATAACTTTTTAACGATGGGGGCCCCGCAGTTAAGCCTGCGCAACGTTATATGCCTCTCCTCCTTTTTTTTCGCTCTTGAGCAAATAGACGTATTTATTATGAGTATGATGTTATAAATACCGATTGCAGGCTCGCAGCCGCTAAAAAGCCGGCTTTTTCTCGCGTTTAAAAGCCAAAGCTCTCTCCCCCCTCCCCCTCCCTCACTCGCCAGTATACCGATGGTTACATGGATGCAGTATACGCTGTCCCTCGGTGATTTACTAACTGTAAAGCCGCAGCCGACGTCTTGTCTATATATACGCGCGTCTATACCTATATACACTGGGCTACTGCAGTTAACCCGTAGCGCAAGGCAAGAAATCTAGGTGAATCGCTGCTACTGCGCTACTGCTGCCGCTGCGCCGTTGCGAGAAATCGGCGTTTTCGCGCGACGACTGACTTTATCTCGGGCTTAGATAACGTTTGTCCGGTCTGCCGTGATAAATGTTAAGTAACCAGACTCGCCTCGACTTTGTATCGAGTACTTCTTTTTTTTCCTCAAAGCGGATGCAGTCGTTTGACGATTCGATTGTGCGCGAGTTTACGAATTTTCAAATTTCGCGCCATTTTTTTATCTGCAAATTTAGAATTGTTTTTCTTTAATAAAAATAAAAGTGCGAACGAATGTTGAATAAAAGTAGGCAGCGACAAATCGCTCGTTAATTCATTTTTAATTTGCGCGATATCTTCGAAAAATAATGTTCTTGCGTTACATAAGAAATCCTAATCTTGAAACTTGCGCTACCAACTTTAGCATTTTGCAATTAGCAACGCGGCGCAAGATTCGTTTTCGAAAATACGAGAATAAGATGTCGTTATACTCGTTATACTGCAGCGCAGTGTACTGAGAACGAGAACTAATCGCGATTTGTCTTGTTATACCGAGAGCGAGAGAATTCGACTTGTAAAGCATCCCGACGTCTTTGTCTCGGAGCATAGTGCGATAGCTGAAGATTCAGTGCTTCTCTTTTCGCAAATACACGCGTGCGAGATTGACGCGTTGCGGAGGACGCGCGTTATACGCCGCGGCGGCTGAGGGCAAACATTGGCGGTATTCGTTTGCGTTAGCAAGCGCTGATATCTCGGTACGATAAACGGATTGTAATACATGTATCAAGTTTCTTTTATTTTCTCTCCGTTTCGCGCGGCGCACCTGTTTCTGGTGTTGCTGAAAGGCTCGTTTCTCCGATTCGAGAGAATTTGTACTCGTGGATTTTCGGGAATCGCGGAGCTCGGCTCGCACACGCAGCGGCAGAAATGACTTGCAATGATTATTCATTAAAATCATACGTATTCCATTGACATTGTAAAGAGGATTTTCATGTTTCATTTGATCTAATGATTTTTTTCAAACGATATTGCGCTCTCCATGTATATATTATATTCGCATGAGTCAGAGCTGAAGAGTCGAGAGCCTCGCACATGAATTATAATTATCTATACTGGGTTTCTAAATTATTTTGAGAAAATTCTGGTTTGAGGTTATTTTCGTATATATTCATATCGCGCGATCTTGACGATCGCCTATCGCTGATATAATATCATTAATGGATATTCAAGATAGCTGCTATAATCATCACGGATACATATTGCAAAACCATATAACGATAACGAGTATGTGCGAGTCGAGTTTAAGGAGTTTCTGTACCCAGGTACGATTTTTTGTTTCAATGTTAAATATACTGTTCATGATACTTAAGCCAACAATAAGTCACAATATTTCTTTGATTAAGTAATTATACTTGTCTTGATTAACAATAAAAAGTTTTATGCAAAACCTGATTTTGATTTTCAGTGAGATTCTGCGTGTGCTATAGAATTACTTGTAAAATAGTATCTTTTAAAATTCGAAATTCTATAATTTTGCGCCACGACGGCAGACGGGAAATTTGTTTATAACAAAGAATAAAATAAAATTTAGAATAAATCACGGTATAATTGCTCCTGGTTAGGTACTCACGTAAAGTTGCTGTCTAGTAATTCATTAAGTATGCTTTACATCTTTATTGATAGACCTGCAGACAGCTATACCTCAGAAAATTACGTTTTGGGTTTATTCTAATTATAATTAACCAACTCAATCATCATTAATCAAGTTTCTCCACTTGCAATAAGTATTAAAAACAATTTGAAACGAATTTTAGAATATTGATATTAAGTATAGCAACGACGTATTTTGTCGGACAAAATCAAAGCGTGGTTACGACAGTACTGGAATTATTAATTTATCTGACGAAATAAAATTGAAGTTTCAGATTTTATTTCAATGATATTATTGTTTTGGTTCTGTACTAATTAATCAACCATTTCCGACAGCTATCTTTGATCTAATCGTAATTTTGGTTGGGGTAGAAATATAATGTGGTGTGGCTTTGTTAAACAAGCTTTTGCATGTACAAGTAAAGGTATAGATCTTGTAAAATTGATAGAATCATAAGATTCAAATATGTGATCAATTATCGTTGAAATATTATTTTTTGTTAAACTTGTATAAGAGTAACTATGTCCCCAAAGTGTATGACCAGGACCGCATTCATGTTATTTTTTAATAATTTCAATATTTTATTTAAACTAAATAATTTATAAAAGAAATAATACAAAAAATCGCCAAGAACAACGTCATTGATAACTGCGTTGCATAATTATCAATCGTTTTACAAAGTTTCAAACTTATATTGCAATGTTAAAATGAATAAAATTTGAGTAATGCGATTTTTTTTCATTGTTCCTATCTTGTTCAGTTGGATATTACAATTGAAACTGCAAACTTGGCGAAACAGTAGGTACTTGCATAATGGAGGACAAGAAAGACACGGTTTTCCGTAGTTTTTTATTTCCTCTTTGTTAGAATAAAATGAGTTGTCCTGTTGTCTGCTATTATATTTTCATTTGATTTCGGAGCCTCCTGATCTTCCAAAATAGCCCGCACTGAAAGGTTCAGCCCACGAGCTTGTATACTTCTATGACACACATTTGGCGCAGAACCTCCTCGAAATTCGATCTCGACGGTACACAGTAGTGCACAGCTCCGAAATCAATCGAAACCCACATTATATACTCCATCCACTCCGTTCACTAAAAAGATATTCTACGCTCTCGAAGCGGCAATAAAAAGCGACGCCCTTCCGAATCAGCCCAATTGAGCATGTGCTCCCTCCAGCTCATCGAAGAGCCGTAAGTATAAACATGAAGCACAAGCGTCGCCCCACATCGTCTCCAAATTTTCAAGAACAAAGAGCGCATGCCACGAGCTTTTCCTCAAAAAAAGCCGCTCCGCTACAAAAGCCCGAGAGTGCAAAAGTTTCTTGCACACACACACGCGCGCGCGCTATAAAGAAGAAGAAGAAGACGAAGAAGAAGCATCAGAGCTTCCTTAACGAGCTCCCCCCCCCCCCCCAGCACACTCCCCGCGAATTTATATATCACACGCATCATCGTGTGTCGTCCCCTCGCCTCCCGAGAAAGAGAAGAGAGAGAGAGAGAGAGAGAGAGAGAAAATCAGCAGCAGCTTCCTCGTACAGAGGCGCGCACGATACAGCACACGAGGAAGTGGAGTTAACCCCCTCTCCAGGCGGTGGCGGCGGCGGCGGCGGCGGCGTCGCGAGAGAGAAGAAGCAGCAGCGGCGGCGGCGGCAGCTTCGGAGCAGAGAGCGCGAGCGGCGAGTGTCGTCTCCCCCGCCGTAGCTCAACTCTTCGACTATTTCCGTCGGTGCCGGGTGCGGGCCCTGATTCGCCGGCCGGGCCGCGCCAATGGCAGCGCGCCCCTCTCCGCCCGCGCGCGACTCTCTCTCTCTCTGTCTATGCGTGTGTCAGTGTACGTAGCTATACGCTCGGCCGCCGGAGCGCCAGTCGCTCGGCAGACTTGGAGACGGACGGAGCGCGCTTCAGACTCCCCATCCGGGTTATTTAGTATATAGTTATACTCGGAATAATCCTATTCACGAAGCTCGCACTCTCGCTCGGTCTTCTCGATATGCACGAGCCGACGGACTGAGACCTCTCCGCGCACAGACTGATACACCCACGATACTTGCGCGAGTGTGTGACTCTGGGACTCTGTCTCCAGTTTCTGCTGTCTTGTGTGCGTGTCGTTCTGCGTCGAGTCTTCGCCCCCGACGACGACGAAGGAGAAGAAGATAAGGTGCTCACGTGCTCTCCCAGCGCCTCGCCCGAGTGAGTGAGAGCATCCTCCTCTCTCAGCTGACACTTGTTTTTCCGCGCGACTCCTCGCCGCGATATATACATGCACACTTGTACGCAATAGTTGCATTAGGGGCGACGGCAGCGCTCGCCTATATTTATCCTCGTCGATGTGCGGGTGTCAGTGTGACCGATGAACTCTGGGGATACGAAGCGGCGGCATCAGTGTTGTTGTTGTTGTTGCTGAGGAGAGTGTGTGAGAGAGAGAGAGAGAGGAGCCGATCAAGTTCAAAGGTGAGGATAACACTTCTCTTTCTCTCGCATGTCGATAAATAACCGTCCGCAGCGCCGGAAACGCGCGCGAGGAACGTGCTGTTTACTCGCGCGCTTATATAGTGTCTCGTCCGCTGATGTGTACATACGTACACAGCAGCAGCAGCAGCAGCAGCAGCAGCAACGTCTTATCGCTCCGGAAGTGTGTGTCTGTGTGTACATTCATTCGCCTATACGAATACGGCGCTCAAACTCGTCTCTCGAAAACAATGAGCCGCCGTCGTGTGTATACTATACGCACACGCACACGCACATGCACACGTACGGACAACACTTTCGCGGAATTCGACATCTAGATTTTCATTCGCGCGCAGAGGGAGAGAGAGAAAATCAATCGGCCGCGCGCGCGATTGAGCCGTCTACACTGTACATGTATACACACAGAAACGCGTATAATATTGGAAGAGGAGCGCGTGGGCTGTCGCATGCATAAGTAAGGAGAGTCACACACACGCGGCTGTGTGTGCACAGTATATAGCTATACGAGGCTCTGATGGATTGTCGTATAAGCCGGCTGACGTATCACCCCGGAACTGCCCACTTCCGCGTCTGACTTGTCGGTTATTTCTGGCCTCTCGCGCACGGCGCGCATTGTGCCTTCGAAGAATTATTCGCCGCGAGAGTCTCCTCGTCTCTCTCGCTCTTTCTCTCTGCACATGCTCTCGCGTGTGAAACTGAAAAAAGCTCCTTCTTTCTCTCGCGACTCTGTTATTCTGTGTACAGTGTAGGCTTACACACACACACGCGCGAGGCTGTCGCCGCCGCTGCTGCTGCTGCTGCTGCTGCTGCTGCTGTTGGGGAAAAAATAAAAGCAGCCTCCCTCGCGCGTATGTCCCTTTGTGTCTGTAACACGCGAAAGTCGCGCAGTTGCTGCCATCTCTCGGTCTCTTTTTCTCTCCCGCTTTGTAACTACACAGAGAGAGTTTATGTGCAGCGCGAACTTTGCGAGCCGCCACCGCGAATCCGGAAGCAAAAGAGACCCTTTGTCGGGCGCAAGTGTACCTATACGTATATAGAGCGTGTGCGGAGCCCGGGACTCGAGCTTTGAGCGACGAGCTTGCCTAATGGACGGGGGATATACCTGTCTGTCTCTCGCTAACTTTTTCTCTTTAACACCGGGAGAGAGAATATTTTCTCTCCTTTCGAGCAATCAAAAGCGTGGAAGAGCCGAGGACGCAGCGCCGATAAATCAATCAATTAGCCGGGAAGAGGGATATTTCTTTCTCGGCTCCGTTGTTATACGCGTGTATATGTACCTATGTGTGACTGTATATATAACATTCGTACGGTTTCTCTCTCGGTATAGTATATATACTGCCACAGCGCGCATTGTTCGCGCCGTCACGTACGCGAAGGACAAACGCGAGCGAGCTTGCATTTGATCTACTTTCGCGGCTCCTCCGCGCTAGATTGCCTGCTGGAAATATGCGGCTGATCCGGGATTTCATTCTAGTCGATTCTCTTGTTTATACTCGCGATGCGAGTACTCGTGCCTGCGTTTTCAGAGGAGAGTCTAATGTATACCTGCAGACGGACTCACGCTGTGTGCCCGAAAAATTTTCCCGGAAGACCGAGTCCAACCTGTCGTACGCAGCGGGGAAAATTCAGGGAAAAGCGAATATTTTATACGCACACACACACGCGCGCACGCATACGCAGACACGTACACGTGTAGGGGGAGCTCGTATAATTCTAGCTGCCGAGAGAGAGAGAGAGAGAGACGGAGCTGGAGCTGCGGAAGCCGGAAGCACCGGGCGAAGCGGAAGGGGAGAGAACGGATTTTCTGCCGGAGGGGTTGCTATAGTCGACGAGGAGGGTTGATCGTTAAGGTTACGATAAGTCGTCTCTCTCTCGCTTGGCAGTGTGTGGGTACTGTGGGTATATAGCTATAGCGATGGCGAGGCGCCATTTATCTCGATAAGAGTCGTCTGCGTCGTCGTATTATAGTTTCTTCTTTCTTTGTCGTTCGCTCTCCCTGGTGTGTGGGTAAATGTGTATGCATGTGCGTGAGCTTGTGTGTGTGTGTGTGTGTGTGTGTAAGCTATAAGAGGAAGACGAAGCTGCGCCTCGGGGCAGCGCCAGTTTCCGGGAGGCATAATTCGCGCGCCTTCTCTTCCTGTTCTCTTGCTTCGTTGTCTTTTTTCACTGTACAGCCTTATATAGACGAGTCGCGCGAGGGAGAAGGAGAGTCGGGGAAGGGAAAATTTGAAATTACGGCGCCTTGCTCGTATTTATTTTCTTTTTCGAGGTTAGTCTCGTGTATCGTGGTGAAACTTTGAAAATGAAATTTTGAATGACGTGCACTCGACGTTCAAAATATCTGTTGAGAACAATTTGAAAGTTTCAGGTGAAATGCCTCGTATGTAACAGGAACTTTTGAAACTCGCAAATATTATATCCTCGCGTGGTGAGGTTATGTTGCACACTCGACGAGCTTGCGCTGACGCGCCATCTACAAAGTTCTCCGATTGGTTGTTTGGCTGACCAATCAGAAATAGAATAGAATGACACCATATCTCTTTGCGTAAGTGCTCCAATTGAACGAGACGTAAACTGAAGATTCGTTTACGCTTGATTCTCTTTTGGCAGACTTTATGCGATCGAGTGGATTTCAATTATTCGAGTATTAATTGTTTTGAGCATAAGTATATGAGGAAGCGCTATCTAGAAGCTGGGAGCAGATACCGACAATGGAGCAAAGCATCGCTCCGGTTGGTCAGCCTTACGGCCAATTAGCGAGCGATTAGCCAGGACACATGGAAAAATCAATGCGCTTCGAAGCTCTCACTCTCTTGTTGGCATTAACTCGTTGGCGCAGCGGTGCTCAACTGCGCCCCGTCCGCTGCGAAATCCTCTCGCTTCGCGGAAATATGACGGATCTTCGGGAGAAAAGAGAAAAAGAGCCATCGAGTCTTTCTGCGCGTATAGTACTCGCGGTGTATGTGCGTTGAAGAGAGGAGAGAGAGAGAGAGAGAGAGAGAGAGAGAGAGACGCTAACGGTACACACATAATGCAGAGAATATTCGTCGCTGCTGTACAGCTTGGCGCGTATACTCTTGGCTGCTGCTGGTGCTGCTGCTGCTGCTGCTGCTGCTTCTCCTCTTGGGAGAGCTGCTGAAGACAGGGACGGCGAATAACCGGTCTGTATCCGGACCGGAAGCACGGATCCTCCTCTCTCTCTCTCCCGTCCTTCGCTTAACTGCTCCTCCCTCCCTCATCGTGTCCTCGGACGTTCGCTCTTTCTCCGCAGGAGTGTGAGCGAGAGAGACGATCGTCTCCCGCAGTTCTCTCGCTCGCTCACTTGGAGAGGCGGCGAGGCTGCGCGAAAAACAGAGCAAAAGGACGCGGGAGAGCAGGTCTCTCTTTCTCTCTCTCGCTCTGGCTTCTTAGCGGATACGATGGATGGCATCCGGAGTGTGTATACTCCTCCGTGGAAGGGAAGAATGCGACGGAAGAGTGTGTGTGTGAGAGTGTGTGTGCACGACGAGGAGACAGGAGGAGGCGGCCCTTTTCTCGGGGCCCTTTTTGCTCTGCTTCTTCTTCTTCTTCTTCTTCTTCTTCTTCTTCCTCCTCCTCCTGCTGGTCATCATCTCTTTCTTTTTGGTGAAGTTCGTCGCTTCTTTTCGCGCGGCTGGCATTTCCTATAATGCTACTTGCTCGGCTGGATGACTGTTATTACTAATCGAACCCGGTACAGGAGCGGAGAGCTTCCTTCGTTATGGCATTGTCGAGGGTATATTGTATATATATATTATATATACAATGCAGCTTCTTGCTTGGCTTTTTGCTCCTCGCTCTGATTTTCCTCGAGTCGCTCGTCGTCTCCACGAAAATATCAGTTCTCGAGCTCGGGGTGTGTGTGTGTGTCTATGCTCACACGTACATACACAAGCACGTATACGTACACATACACACGCGAACAATGGAGAACCGCATGCCGAACGGGAAAATGTCTGCATTATCCGCTTCCTCCTTCGCTGCAGCGCAGCGGCTCTTAAAGTCGCGCCGTAATATTCGCCTACGGGCAGAGAGAGGCGATCTATTATCGGCGAGCCACTTCCTCCTTCGGGGCATATTTATACACCTCTAGAATCTGCAGCAACAGCAGCCGCCGCCGCCGCAGCTCGCGCGTTCACGGGATTCTTCGGGGCCGCTATGTAGCTCTCTCTCTGTCTCTCTCTCTCTCTCTCTCTACTCCCCTGTGTATTATATACCTAGTTATTAAATTTCCGTAAATCTCGGCGGCAGTAGCAGCAGCAGCAGCAGCAGCAGCAGCGGAGCGGCAGCGCCAAATTCGGCGGCCGGGAAAATATTGGCGCGAGTCGTTCGTTGGCCCGAGCTGCTTCCCAAATCGGGACTCGCGTCCGGCTACCCCGGCCACGAGAGAGACGGAAGTAACGGCCCGTTTGGCAGGTGTACAAATAATACCGACGCGCGAGTATAGCGCTCTCCCAAAGCTCTCCCGGTCTCCCGAACAGACGCGTAATAATAGAGTCCGACGCGCGGACGACATCACGACGTGTGCTCTCTGTGCTCTGCACTGCGCGCGCCGAGAAAGCTCTCTCTCTCTCTCTCTCTCTCTCTCTCTCTCTCTCTCTTTATGTTCTCTCGATCTCGCGGGAGAGAAATAGAACGGCCAGCGCGCCGGAAAGAGAGATGCTGCCTCGAAATAGTTTGTACGGCATTGCTACCTTAAATTTAATCTGCGCGTGAGAAAATAGAACATTTGTGTACGTTTGCGTGGGCTTCGAGGCAGTTTCTGCATTAAATTTAATGCTGCTGCTGCTGCTGCTGCTGCTGTAACGTTCAGGTGCGTTAACTTCGATGTAGGCTTGCTGCTGCATTTCCTTTGCTTCGAGATTGATTTTGAAGTAACCGTTGAGAACGATGCTTGAGAATTCCGAATCGAATATACGTCTGCATTAAAATGCCCTCTTGAGTAAATGAAATGTTGAAGTTGATGCAATAAAATTAATGATCTGAGAGCGACCCATTTTCACCCCATCACTAGAAGGGTTAAAGCAAACATCCATATGATTATAAAAAAGGCAAAAAGGCTCCTCAAAAAATGCAGAATAAACCTTGTTAAACATTGTACGAAATTGTGAAAAGACACATTTCCACCACAGCTACCCTGCAATATTTCAGCAAATCCACTGTGCCAATAGACTCGGGATCTTCGCACAACACAGACTCGACTCGCGAATCATCCCGCTGTCCCGGCGGCGCGCGATTTCCCCCTCATCTAAAAATATGATCGAGCTCGCATTATTTTCCGATAGAATTTGGAAAGACGACTATTGGCCGCGCGCTCTCTCGTCCGGCAGCTAAATCGAGTCGGCTTACTCGCGGAAGAGAAACGCGGAACGCGAAACGCGAAACGCGAAACGTCAGCGAGTCAGCGAGCGGCGGGATAAATATAAATACGCGCTTGCACGCGCGCACGGGGAGGAAGCTTTATTTTTGTCGGAAGAGAATTCCATCTAGCCCCAGCGCCTCTCGACCCTCCGAGAAGAGACCGATGATGAGAAAACCGCACAGCTGACGCAGAGCGAGAGCCGCTGATTTATGAGGATTTTCGCCAAGTGTACATTATATCCTATGACCCTCATTGTAATCCCGTCACTAGGCAGGTATAGATATCTTCCCCTCCCGCAATTAACAGGCTCGCATACTCTGGCCGGCTCGGGAAATGCCAGCCGGATGTGGTTAAGCAGATTTTTGTAAACAGAGCTGGCGCTTTAAGCTGATCCACTGCGGCGCTGCAGTGCATTATACGGATGCGCACCTATATACGTCATTTATATGTATATATACCGTGGCCTCGTCGCAGACACTTGTCTCCTCGTAATCTTCCAACAGGTTTCCGCCGGCCTCCTCGCCGTCGTAATCCGGCGACAGCCTCCCTCGGTTTTCCTTTTCTCACGCTCGCCGAGATATCGGAGGCGCGCGGGCAAGAGCGTTTTCAATTATCCCGCATTTCCTGCTTTCTTCGAAGGAAGCGCGCGCATGTGTGCGCGACATGCCGCAGGTTGCGGTCCTCCACCTCCTCTTCTCTCGCGGGGGCAACTCGAGATGCGGCCGTCGCCGCCGAGGGCTTGGAAAATATTACCGCGACAAGCCGAGAAGGGGGGCAGGGATCCTCTTACAGGGGGAGAGTCCGGCTGTTTTTTTTCGTCTCTCCTCGCTCTCGTGTCGAGGGCTGCGGTGATCGATGCCTTTCTCAAGAATATTACGCACCATTTTTATATTCTCGAACTATATTTCCCGGCCTGAATTAGCGCCGCGTCCAACTCACTGGACTTGCTTATTCATTTGGCTAGAAAAAAGTCGCGTATAAATAATATCGTCGGCGCGGAGGAAATTATAATTTCCTCTGGCTCTGCAGGTTCTTCAAAGCCGGCACGAGGAATAAAAACGTAAAAATGATCGATTTAGAGTATTAACGGTTCTGAATTATCTCCGCCTTGTACAGTTTTCATTATTATTCGACTTCTTGTAACTTGAGTGTATCGTATTTCCGAGTTGTTTTTTACGTTTCTTGTTTATGGAGTTTCAACGTCCGTATTTTTTTTATAAAATTTGTTGATGCCTTGTATTGAAAGATACAGATCGAATACTCAACCTCGTATAATCAAACCAGTTTGTTGCAGGTTGTTGTTATCGTTCCAGAATTTTTCAGAAGCTAAAAAGTTCATGCTCGATGTAATCTATGTATAGATAAGTTACTATTTGTCCTCTTTCAAAATACGCACAAAAAATGATTGATTTTTTGACTGAGTATCGTACTAATGATTAGGCTAAATGTATCCAATGTTACGTAAATTGAAATTGTAAATACGTCTTGCATGATTCAATTTTTCGAATATTTAGCACAAATCTGATGGAGCGAGCAACTAATCTTTAATCTCGAGCTACCCGCAGCATCGATGTTATCGGTTTTCGAGATTTTTAGCTGAACAAGTTTAACCTGCAATATTGGTATGTAAATCGATTCGTAGGAGTCAAATAAAAAATAAACAGAAAATACGTACTAATGTTTGTCACAACGCTATCTAAAATACATATGAATGCAGATATATATATATATATATATATATATATATATATATAAACAGGCGCGTCAACATCGGCATTGCTCCGAATGTAAAAGTACACGCGCCTAATTGGTTTCACCTCCGATTTTCTGCTAAAAACCGGAACAACTTCCAGTGTTTTATTTTTCCTTCTTTAGTTGTTGAAATTACAGCGCGGGCAGTTTAACGGCTCCATTAGCCGGTCGACGCTAATGTGGCGCTCGAAACGACTTCCCAAAATCCCGTACAGTAAGCCGCAGTGCGCGCGGCGGCGGCGATATAATACTCGCGCAGTTCGAGGAGAAGCAAAGCTCGATATTGATTCGGAGCGTGCGATGCCGGAAATAATAACGGTCGCTAAAAAAGACACTCGTGTCTGCTCCGCGCATTAGCATGATGACTTTTTTGTCCCGACTTTTTTCTCTCCTTCTCGCCCCTATATGTATGTCCCGTACCGACACACGCGCAAGTCTATGCGAACTCATTGGCGATGTGTTTTTAACGATCGCTTGTCGCCTATAGACAAAATACGCCTTATGTAACCCTCCGCTCTTGCACTTCCGCGTGTGTGTTATTGAAAGCACATAAACAGTATTCCCCTCCTCCGCGTATATCGATAATTAGCTGCGTGTGCAGTGCAATCTTGGCTCCGTATGTCTATAGGTGCAATGTGCAATGTGCAATGTGCATGCGTCTACGCATATGAGTATAGATGGAAAAAGAGTCTTTCAGTAGATGAAAAAAGTGCCTAAACGCTCGAATATTCATCCGACGATCGTCGATGTACCCTCCAAGAACCGGGATACGTTTTTTCTAATTAGATAATAAAGTATCCAAATCGCAAAAGTATCTATGTAGACGGTAAAGCATTCAGTCGATGCCACCGTATATCTTGATGCAGGACTAAAAAAAATTATCTCTATACACGTCTTCGTTCAAAGAAGACGTATCCAGCGAGTGTGCAGTGTAATGCACACCAGAGAGGAAAAAAAATATTTCAGCTTCATCCACAACCCCGAGAGCTAAGACAGAAAAATCCGGGCGGCCCTCGAAAGCCGATTCCCAGAAGCGGCATCGGCTCGTATAATCCTATGGGTCCGGAGAACGAAACTGACCGGCGTCTCCCGCGTCGTGGACTTCCGCGTTCCTCTCGTTATGCTTTTGTGTTCTCTCTCTCTCTCTCTCTCTCTACGGCTCCGACTTTCGAGAATACGTGTATATACAAGGCGGAGTTCTCGCGGCTTGCGTTAACAATGTTTTCGCCACGGCGAACAATGCAGCGGTATTAATCGAGAGAAAGAGACGGCCCCGCTCTCGCCACCCCCGCACTTCGCCCCGGAGGGATAATAACTACGCGTAGAGTGTATTGTCGCCCCTTGGGCTCTCTTTTTGTCAGAGGTGACGGGGCACTTCTTCTCCGCTTTGTGCGCGCACTATGCGAGCTGCGGACGACGTTCGATTATTTATTTATCCGCTCGAGAAAAATAATTGTTGCGACCGATGTACACGAGAATTGATGGTCGTGAACGAGTGCTCCGCGATTACTGCAGATCATGTTTCGCGTAGTAGCGTCAATATAGCGCGAAACACTCGGTATATTATGTATACTCGTAGAGTTCTCGGAATACGCACTCGAATTAGAAAAGTGGGTCCCCCACACAGCGCGGAAAGAAACAAAGGCAGCTCCTTCCATTGTCCGTCGACGCACGCGAGTACACCGCAGGACGATCGATTATCATTGGCTTATCGCCTCGCGACGTCGGCTGCTCCGCATTCGGCGTGAGAATGCGCAAAAACGCGACGGCGAGGAATACGAGAATCCGAGAGGAGCTGCTGCCGCCGAGAAAAATATCTCGGAGAGTCATAGGCGAGCGAGCAACAAGTGCGACCGGGCGTTTTTTTCCTCTCCGCGCACGCCACTCGTCCTTCGCGCGGCGAGTTCTTCCTGTTGCTTTTTTGCGAGCGCGCTCTCTCTCTCGCTCGCGAAACGGCTCAATTAAAGGCCCCGCGAATGATAACGAAATACGTCCAACAGGTGGTTACGCGCGCGCGTGTATTTGCCCTGGCGAGCTGCAGCGCAGGGCAGCAATAACAGCCACGGCGACGAGAGGAGAGAAAAAAACGAGAGAGAGAGAGAGAGAGAGAGAGAGGTGCGTATAGAAGAAAGAAAGGACACGCTGCGGAGCGAGACGCGCGATGCGGGCTGCACTGCGCGCGCTGCGCCAGAGAGAAAGAAAAGGGAGTCAAAACCTCTCTGCCCCGCTCTCTTATGGTGTGTGTACACTATAACACACGTATACCTATAGTATAGAGGTGTACGCATGCGAGAGAGGAGAGGAGGGAGAGGGAGAGCCACTTAAGTCCCGGGGCTTTAAGGTCCGCCGCGTGGACCGATGGGCCGTTCCCATGACGAGGCAGAGCAGCAGCCAGAGGCGCACACACAGCCTTTCTCTCTCTCGCTCTCTTCTCTGCTCTGCTCTCGAGTGACGAGGGTGAAGCGGGGCCTTTTTATCGACTTCCGGTGCTGCTGCCGCTGCCGTTGCTGCTGCACGTGCAGCCGAGCTGCTCTCTTTTGCGCCGCGGCTGCTGTAAGCAGGGGTTCTCAGTCCGAGACGAGTAACAGGTGACTCGGGGCGATGGGTTTCTTCTTCTTCTTCTTCTTCTTCTTCTTCTTCTTCTTCGCTTTTTTTCCTCATCTCTTCTCGGGCCCATCACGCATGGCGAGTCCTTAGGAATTTTCGGCTGGTCCTCGCGGGCCTTCCCCCCCCCCCCCCCCCCGGTCGAGCCGACCGATGGAGATCGCTCCGTGCATGTGGCTTTTATACCACACGTACTAGAGCTTCACGAGATTGTGTCTTGTCTCGCCTTTCGAGACCGTGTTTCCGATGATGTTCGGGACGGCAATTTTGGGATCGTATATACGCCGAGTCGATCAGCCTAGCCTTCACTTGAAATTAACTAAATGTCTTTCTTTGATGAGATACTCTTGACCCAGTCTAGCGATAACAAGAACAGAATCGACTAACTCTCTAATCCGTATGGGCGACATGTTTAAATGAAATACTGTCTCGATCTTGTCAAAGTCCTCTACAGGCCCTCAGGAGTGAGAAGCAGTCGGATGCTGTTTGCGAGCAGCGCGGGGCGACGGGGAAGAATCGCTAGCTCGATTTTATAGACGTCGGGGAGAGGCAGTACCGCTACGGGAGAGAGAGAGAACCTTTTACAGGTCGCCGGGGTGTAAGTATCGCCTATACGCGCGTCCGAGGCTCTCGCCGCGCGTACATAATTATTTCCGTTTTCGTATATATACATAGAGAGAGAGAGAGAGAGCAGCAGCAGCAGCAGCAGCAGCTCTCGTCGCCCCGAAAGAATCTCCCGATAATGTATTCCTCGCGAGCCGATCGAAATCGCTTCCCGCTCTCGCAGGTGATGCCGACGACGCCCCGGGCTATATTATACACGTATATACACGCGTGTGAGTACGCGACGTATATACTCTCTTCTCTCGCGCTCTCTCTCTCTCTCTCCGGTCACTGACACGGCGCGTCGTCGTCGTCGTCAAAGGCGTTTATCAGCTCGCCTCGAGCGTTGCTGCAGCGCCTACGCGTTATATATACAGTATACACGGACTCACGTGTGCGCTTGTAATTGGTCCTGGAGGTTGAGGGACGATAAGGCGAATTGAATCTGCGGGATGACGCATTGATTAGGTTCGAGCTAGATGATCTACGAGCGCTTCTGTGCATGCGCCGGGAACACAGCTAGAATAATACTTGCTGTGCAGCTGAGGCACCGGATTGATTACATTTTTTTTTCTTTCTCACGAAATACACACTGTATCGCAGTCTTTTGCTTTTATTTATTTACGCTTGCTGTAGCAAACGAATCTTTCCTGCTACTCGAATTGTTGAAACAAATGTGCGCTGTGGAGGTTTAATCGAGGAACGAAATGGAATGCACTTCTCCGATAAGAGAGGAAACTGAAAACGCAGGCTCGAAAAATAGTCAAATCGTTTAAAATAGTTTAGTAATATATGTGTAATATGTGTATGTGTTTCCTTGATTTTCGTTCTTCGACGCTGTGAATTCTCGCGTGTCTACAGGCCAATCGCAGAGGATCAGAATTAATCTGATAGTTACAACAGCCAATTAGAGCACAAATAGAATGTTGCTTATCTCTTGTTTGTAGTGGAAGAGACTTGGCATGCGCTTCGCGCCTTTTTATGGTCTCTTCTATTATGGGAGTCTTTTCCTTTTAAGATTAGAGATCTCGGGCGAACGTGAATAACCAATCAGAGATCAGAATCAGATCGATGCGTTTGCAATGACCTACCAAAACGAACAAATAATAGATCTCAATTCTCACTTCTCGCCTTTGAGTAGACCTCGGAGTAGACCTATCGTCTTCGTCTTCTTCTTTTTTGCGTTAGGTTCGTTCACACTTTTACTTCACAAAGTACGGTGGGAATTTCCGAGTAGTACACAATAACCACTGCCTTTTTCAGTTTTGCGAAGGTAGGTAACTGCTACAATATAGCACGCGCGTGTAAACGCGACGTACAAAGTCTAGAGGTTATGTGTACCAGACTATAGTCAGGTCAGAGTCACGTGACGTAGAGGTAGAACTGACCCGATTGGTCAACCGAACAGCTATACTAACAGAAAATTCCATAACAATGTTTCATTCGTCGCATCGGGATCCACCTTGCCTATAAGTATGGAAACGCGTGTTTTTCTCTACGTCACGAAGATTATTTTTCTCATTAGCTCTCGGTTGTACACAGATGAAAAACGAGGCGGCAAATTCTAATCAAATTGAAAAATATTAGTCGAGTCGATAATAGATCGTCGCTGAAGATAGATACGCCGTCGGTTCAACCGAGCAAGGCTGCAGCACTGCCTCTCTGTACGTATGTGTATAAAACCTTGACGTAAGCCGCGCAACTACGCGGAAGCGGAATGAGAGACTATAAAGCTTCGGTGTGTGTGTGTGTGTGTGTGTGTGTGTGAGTGTTTCGTATGCGTGTCTCTACTGTGTATGAATACGCATACGTGTATCCCTTTTCCTCGGCAATATTAGCCATCGCGCGGGGAGACTGCCATTTGTCGTGTCGCGACGACCCACATACGGGACACCAGGAGAGAAACGCTTAATTAGTGCAGCGGCCCAGAGCAAGCGATAAGCCCAAATCGATCGATAGCACACTCGACTCTCGCGAACAAACAAAGTCTTGGGCCGCGGCGCACTGTACTCTCGAAAATCTCGAGATGTGTCAGCGGTATGCGCGCTGTACACGCAGCCGATAACATCGCCAGAATCGCAGCAGAGAGTTCCGGAACGAGAGCGGCGGCGGGGGGGGGGAGAAAGGGAGATAAGTCTTTTCTTCGTCGCGCGCGCGCGCGTACAATACGCACGATATGCGCATGTATGCGTGTGATGCGTGTATAATGTATATACAGTCGACGTGTCGAAATCCGCGCGGCGGAGATAACGGCCCCTGCGTTGACTTCCCCTCGCGCACGAGTATACATACATTACGTACTACTGTAATTATCTCGGCTCGCGACTGATTGACTCTCTCGGAGTGAGGAGAGCTGACTCTTCCGCCATTGTTGTTTACTCCTCGGAATCACGTTCCTTGTGTGCGTGTCGGCTCGTTTTTTCCTCGGGCGGCAGCTCTCGCATCCGTCTCTCTCTCTCTCTCTCTCTCGCTCTCCTCTTTTTCTCCTCGCGTCGACCTGTGTGTGTATGTGGATAATACTGTTAACCGAAAAAAAGCGACGCCGGTCCAGAGAGCGAGTGAGCGAGCGAACGAGCGAGAGAGACTGCGGGAGAAGACCTTGATTTGGTCGGCGAACTCTCGAGAGCGCCTCGGGGTATACACACACGTATTACCGGCGCTGTGTAAATTCCAAAGCTTGCGTCACTCTCCTCTCGGTTAGTTCTCTACCTATGTACCTGTGGCTTGTATATAGCCGCTGATAGACAGATTCTTGTTCGGATTTTCAGATGCTCTGCAGGTGCAGTAGGTTAGGAAGTCGCGGCTGATCGAAAAGCGATGGTGTACGTGTGAAAATATTCTACTGCGGTGTGTGAAATTTAAAATGTTCTCGCTGTGCTGACAATTTGGCAACTTGAAAGACCCTAATTGCATTGAAGGTATATCGTTATTCGCGATAAATATTTATATCATTGAGAACGCGATAAGAAACTGATTTTTTTCTGTTGACTTTTTCTCTAATCGTATCAAACAAAACTGATGCGTACATAGGGGGAGACACTGTTGGATGTAGAAAAAATTATTTTGTAAGAATTGGGAGTGTGACGCTTGGAAGCGCGATGGAAAGACTTTGTTTTTATTTCCATTTCCCGCTGAAGCCAAGGCTCATTCTGTTGATCCTGTTTACTGTAAAGGTTCTCATAGGTTTCTCGAAACTTGAAAGAGGATTTTAAAGTGTCTAATAACACACAATGTACATGTTTTCATTGAAAAATGATCGTATAACGTAGCCAAATACAGAAGCAAGTCGCGACGACGGCTATTACCGAAGGATGCGTCAAATTCAAATGAACTCGTTTTATCAGAGCAGTGTATACGTGCCCGAGTAGACGGGCTTATTATACACATCGCGTTATCTCCCTCGATACGTATGCGTAGAGCATTTAAGCGGCGCAGACGGGACGCGGGCCGAATTTTCCATCGCAACGAGTAATACATATACTATGCACTGCGGAGCTGGACGAAAATGATCGCTGCATAGAGCAGCCGCGCGGTGGGCGTGTGCAGAGCGTATATGTGCTGCGGACGCAGACTGACGCTGCGCATACGCGCATATACGAAATTCGACTTTCTCCGGGAGAGCCCCGCGGCGGCCGCGCGCGGGAGAGTATATAATACGTATAGGTATACACCTCACACGCACGGCTTTGCAGACGCGTTTGTAAGCAGGTTACACAGACGCGATGCTTTATGTATTATAACGGCCGCGTAACTCGCTCGGTCAGCCTGTTATGTGTTATGTCTATTCACGTAACGAGCCCGACGCGCGCGCGCAGCGTAATCGAGCAGCGTCGCCGCCTTGTAACAGCAGCCGTCTATTCGCTCTCTCGATGCGATATATCGCGCGCGCGCGCGCGCGGAGACGGAAATTTCGTGCGACATGCGAGAGATACGAGAGGAAAGATAGATCGTTATTAGGATTTTATGTGTGAGTGTCCGTCGCGGCGAGCGCCGAAGCTGATTGGTCTCTACTATTACTCGCGCACCGGATCGATACACTACACATCCGCAAATCATTCCCTATTCAACAGGTGAACTCGCGCTGCCTCGCGTTCGCGTCTCAACATTACAGTTGTCTGGGTGTTACAAGCTGTGCGCTGGTTGGAAAAAAAAAAAAATAAACGAAATCATTGTTTTTGAGCCACAAACCGCTACTCTCAGTAGTTCCTGGAAAAGCGTTTTATTTTCATTCAAGGCGATCGCTCAATGCTTTTCTTTACTCGAGATAATTAATCAGTTATTTTGGCGAAAAATATATTCGAAAATATTTATTCAATTTTTCCCTTGATGCTCAAGAAAACATCCATTGTTTTGATTACCATTCATAGATAACCATCAATTTGCGGCTTTTAACTGCACTGAAGAAAATATAACTGTGCACATATTTGGAGTAGTTTTCTTGATAAAAGACAAATGTTTTGCACTGCACTCGTCGAGCCGTAATTCAGTTTGAGGCGTGCGTTACGCAACGCTGTCAAAATTTTCTCGGCTCGAGAAAAAGCGTTCCGAAACGTTTGGAAAAAGTGACGTTGCGCTCGATAATTGCTTTCCTCCCGGAACGAGCTACCGCGAGCAAATGACTCTTTGTATCCTTGTGTCTCGGCGCAGTGGCGCGCGTTTTTCCGAAATCCAAGAAAACATTTTCTATAAGGACGGTGTATTCGCAGAAGCGATCGGAGTAGGCCTAAAAACAATAAATTTTTTTCTCCGCCAAACACACTTGCAGTATAGACGTGTAAGTATACTGTATACAACTATAGATAGATACACAATATACATGTACGCGAGAATAAAGAGCGTTCGTCAACCTCTGTACACAAGTTTTCCGAACGCCCTTGCGGGTCGCGGCAAAAAAGCATCGGCGGCGAGTCTCTCCGGGGCTCCTATAATACTGCACAGGCTCTATCCACGCAAGAAAGCGGACGGGCGCTTTTTTGCGAATAATATAACCCGGAAGGGTGTAGAGCGCGGAGCAGTAGCAGCAGCAGCAGCAGCCGATTGGGAAAGAGAGAGAGAGAGAGAGACGGATTGCGCGAGTCGCGTTACGATACACACAGAGGCGACGTAGTCGGGAGAAAGGATCATAGGCCATTATACAATCTTCTTTGGCTATACTTTATGATAAATCTTTGATTCGCTCGTCGTGCTTCAAGGTGCTTCCTCGCTCCGTCTCTCTCCTCTCGTTCTTCCTCTTTTTGCGAGCGCGTCATCGCCCGGTTTTTCTCTTCCTCGATGCTCTCGCGGAAAATTATGCTCGCGATTTACAATCTTCTCTCGCTCTCTCGCGGAATTTTTCGCTCCGAGATCGGGAATTTTCTTCTTCCGAGAAGAGTCCATAACGAATGTCGAGGAGGCACTTTTGTCGAAGATGCGCACACGCGCGCACCGATGTTTGCAGAGCTGGGAAGCCGAGCGCGCAGCAGCCCCTCTTCCCAGAGATTCCGCGCGCCTCTCTACAGAGCCGAGGCTTCAGGATACGCGCGCGACGGATGTGTACTTTATGAGAGAAGACGTCGACTGAATTCCCGATTAGCCGCTCTAATTGGCCGCCACGCGACTGAGTGAGAGAGAGAGAGACACGAGGAGAAAAATCGTCTTTTATTGCGCAACGCCATCTTTTTTTTTCCTGCGCCGTCGATATACATATAGTGTGATTTCCCGGAAAACGTCTTATCTCTTTCTCGACGTGGATGTTGATGGCGAAAAATAAGTTGTCAATTTTTCTGCGGCAATCTGATTCGAGCCTGAAATTAGTCGTTTGTAACGTAGTCTCTTCGTTGTAGCGCTCTATACTTTTTTATTTCCATATACTAATACTTTAACTCGAGGGGAGTTAATTCGCGCCAGAATATAGCGGGCAAAAACGCAACAATTTCACTTACGACTAATAATAGAAATTAAATTACAATAAACCTCGACTTTAGTACTCGCAGTCATGCAATAATCCATCATTTTGCTAAGTTTTTGGTTCATAATACCCGAATAAAAAATGGTTTATTGTACTATGACATTTTTTTTTGAACGTTTGAATTTTATTGTAATACAAAATTCTGAAACTTCGTAAAGCGATGACAGATTGTCCAATTCGCACTTCCAGGCGCTTTGCAGTGCCTTTTTATTCTTGTCCAAACTCTGTAATCCCGTTTAAATACCTCGACCCGAACAGAAAACTAAAGCAAACTAAACGAGTTATTTGAAAAATAGTTTGTGGAAAAGCCTGTTATGTATATACTTGTCTGTCGATACGTATCGACGAATAATAGCGATAAGCAATTCACATTGGTGCGCGCAACGCTGCTAGTGGCGCACGCACATCCTCAGATGCTGTTGCGCAACGAGACGCGTGTTTCCTTAGCTCTTTTAACGATAAAGACACTCTAGACATTTTCGGCGCAGGATACGCGTAACGCCATATAATTCCATCTAATTAGTGGAGCAGCATTTGACGCGAAAGATGGACCGATTGAATAATCTTTACGTAACGACTGTTTCTTTCTTCTTCTTCTCTTCTTCTTCTTCTCCCCCATCTATCGCTTTCTCGAGTAACGACGGGCTGCTGTGCATATAGGAGAAGATACTGTGCCGAATGTCACAGTTTATGCAGGGGATTACACACAGATATTTTGTGATGAATTGGAAAATCCAATGATGGATGTGTGATGATTTCGTTTTGATTGAAGGGCGAATATGATTTATTGGACTCGCTCGAGTCTTCTTTACTTTAGCAGCAGAATGATGGCAAATACATGTTACAAAAATTTGCCATAATTTGTCGTAATTTTGAAGTGAATTTCGGAATTTCGCAAAATCGGCTGGTTTCAAATTCGATTTTTTTCCTAAGGTTTATTGTTTTAAATTATTTCGGAAAAGCTCGCTGAAAATGTATAAAAGAAAATAACCGCATTCTTTTCTTGGTTAAAGATGAAAATCCAGTAGATACTACATAAGACCTTGTGATTCGTAAGAAGTCGTATTATAGTTTACTGCGATGATTCTTCTCATAGATCTCATCGTCAATCAAAAATTTAAATTTCTCGTCTAGCGCTATATGTAGCAAACAGAAAAAAAACTGTTTTGCTTATAAGAAAGAATATAAAAAGTTATGTAATTATAATGTATCGGTTAACAAAGTTTCAAGCTTTCACAATACCTCGACGAGAAAAGTTAGCTCATTGCGATTTTTAACGTTACAGTTACACTAACTTTCCTTATCGAGCCGCTGTAAAATATAAACTCAAAACTTTGCAAAACGATGGATAATTGCATAACCGAGTTCATACTACGTCCGTGTGGTTTTTCGCAGTTTTGTTTTCATTATCTTTCATTATGGCTCTTCTTTCGTCCGCGTCACTTTGGCGCGAAATTCCAACTTTTAAAAGCACAAGTAGTACATGCCAAACGAGTCGTTTGCGCATCATCATTTTGGCGCGAAATTTGAATTCCCAATGCCACCTGCGCCTCGCAAAATACACATTCCCTCATTTGGTCAAAAAGAAAAAACAAAAAAAAAAAAAAAACAAAGAACGAAGCCACCGCCGCGTCCGCTCGAAAAAACAATCCAGTTTTTTTCTCGCGCAAAACTCGTATTATACATATAGCTCTCCCGCGAGAGATGACATAACCTGCAGTATATATACAGTTTAGAGCAGCGCAGCGCAGCGCGGAGCGGAGAGCGGCTTACAAGAAGCAGCATAAAAAGCAGCAGCGCGCGGCAGTCGTCGAAGAAGTCAAACGGAACTGCGGAGAGCGCTCTCGTGGGAGCGGGAACAATAAAGGACACACCGACACACACATACGTATATACGCTCGCGGCAAGTCGGAGAAGTCGCGCCGCGACCTCGACGCGCGCTGGAACTTCCGGCTAGCGCGCGTTTCCCTCTTTCGAAAGACGCTCGGCCTCGCGCGCACAATACCATTTCCTACCTCGGCTCTATCTTTCTTCTATATAGGTCTGCGCGCAGCCGAGAGCCGCAAGAGGGAGAGAGAGAGAGAGAGAGAGAGAGATTCTATAAGTGCGCGAGTATTAGCGTCGTAATTGAAGAACCGCGCCGCCGATATTATAGTTATACACAGAGAGCGCTGCTGCTGCAGTAGAGCCCGGGAAAATCGGAGAAAGAGAGAATAGCGAAAAGTCGGGCACGGCTCTCTCGACGCTGCTGCAGCTGGTGCAGTATATGTGCATACTGCACACTCGCACACACAAGAGTCTGTTGCAATAGCTGCAAGGCGTGCACAGCTCGCGATTACTTAACCGCGACTCCCGAGCAGCACCTGACTTGGCCTAGTGGAATTTTCGCTTTCTTATGTAGCCGCCGCCGCCGCCGCCACCGCCGCCGCCGCTGCTGTTTGCTAGTTTGATTGTTTTTTATTGTTTCTCTCCCTACCTTTTTTCTATACCGTCTCTCTCTCTCTTTCCCTCTTTACACGCGGAGTGTAGCTGCAGATTATTATTTTTCTATCTCTCTCTTTCTCGGAGGCCGAACAAGGAGTAGCAGACAGAGAGAGACGACGACGACGACGACGGGCTTACGTCACGGAAAAGCGCGCGTCGTACAATGGAAAACATGCGCGCACTTTCACCTCCGCCGAGTACTCGCCGAGAAGAGAGACGAGAGAGAGAGAGAGAGACGCACGAAAGCTCGAAATTCTGGGCGGGTTATAATTATCGCTTTCTCGCCGAAATAAACCGCGGGCCGAGAGAGTCACTCACGCGTGTGTGTAGGATGAGGAGAGAGAGGGAGAGAGAGAGAGAGAGAGAGAGAGAGAGAGAGAAGCAAGCTTTTTGCAGCCACCGGGAGACGGAAGCGAGAGGCGCGAGAAGAAAATTCGCAGCACGCGAAGGTCGATGTGCCGTTGGCTGCACCAGGAAATCCTCCTCCTCCTCCTCCTCCTCCTCCTCCTCCTTATTCTTCTCGAGTTTCTTCTCTCCTCTCTGCGCCGCGTATGTATACTCGCGGGCTCTCTCTCTCTCTCTCTGTATACACGACCGCTCTCTGGCAGCTTCCAGCTTGCGTCAGATCGACCATTATCTCATTGAGCGCGTCTCGGGGTGACGTGCGCGCGTCTCTCTCTCTCTCTGCGCTTGTCCATATACGCGACACCGAGGCTCATCTCGGCTGCGGTATGGGAAAGAGGGGCTTTTTACGTTCTGGGGCTTTGTTCTTGCGGGGAAAAACTTGCATTTTCATCACGAGAGTGTGATGAATTTTCCTGATAGCGCAGTGCCGGAGAGTCGCCGAGATTTTGAATTTCGCGGGCTCTCGGTTTTGAGTCAATCATACGCGTGAAGCAGCAGCCTGCAATCTCTCGTCGACAAGATTGCTAAGATTCTGAATTATTTCGAGTTCTTCTCCGCATCTCGCAAAAGCTCTCGAATTTTCAAAATTGAGCTCGCAATTTAAATTTCTCCTCCCATAACCGCGAATTAGTACATCCGAAAATGGCGAACTTTTGAATTCGTATCGCCAATAAATTCCTTTGTATCCCTTGAAAGCTGCATTTCCGCGTAATCGCGGCGTGTAGAAATGTGTATCGATTGCAACAAAGGAGTCCTCATCCCGCGGGGCAGTTGCCGCCGCCGCGCTTGCGTCACTACACGCCTCGGATTACGATTATACGGCGCTCGAGTCAAAGGAGTCGAGAGAGCGCGCGAGCGCGAGAGACTCGGACTTTCACGGCGGCGGCGGCGGCGGCGGCGGCGGCGCGGCTGTGGAAATGGGATTTCGTTGGAAATTGACGCCTCTTGCGAAATCGCGCGCCGGCGTGAAAGCGCAACAGACGCCTCGGAAGTGCGCGCATATACGTATAGCCCCGACTCTCTGCTGCTGCTGCTGCTGCTGCAGAATGTACTCGCGCACACATGGCGTAATGCGTGCGCGCGACTCGCCGGGCTGATAAGACGCACGGGCTCTTTTCTCGAGCCGACGAGAGAATGGCCCGCCGCCGCGAGAATATTTTTTCCGAGCTTCCGCGTCTGATAAGGAGACACATGCGCATACCGTGTGCCACACAAATATCCGTTCGAGGAAAAAGAAGAACCCCCCTTTGGCTTCTCAGGCTTCGAGAGCAAAGTTATCTCGAGAAAAAAGATTTTTTTACGCGAGATCCTTTCGTTGCGCGAAGCGAGAATGGGGAGGAATAACGCTTTTTACGAGCAATTATGGTTCAACCTGTTTTCGGGTGTCCGCGCAATTTCAGACCTTGCGAATGATTGGCAATCAGAGAAATATAGGTACAGCTCTTTGAGGAAAAAATAAGCCTTTAAATAGTCTTGAATTGGTTTTGTTGGAAGGGGCCGTTCATTTTCATCGCAGGAGAAAATATATACCAATAGGGATAAACTATTAGAACAAAATTGTTATATATTTTACAAGTCCAAATGCTGTAAAATTGATTAAAAGCATCGCGTTTTGTAACAAGAGAGGAGTCAAGTTTTCAGAACAGTCTTTCAAATTTATCGTCTTACAAATGAAAACAATGTTTTTCCATTGTTAAAGGTGATAAGGACGAAACAAAACGAATTCGTCCAAAAATTAGCTTCAAAAGTACTTTCCAAGCGGAGCCTCGCAGTCCTCTTGAAGAAGACTTCGATTACGCGCGCGTGTCTCTTGCGCAATGGACGTACACACACACACACACACACACACACCAGAAGAGGATCTGGATTCTTCCGACGAAATTCCCGCTATCGGGGCAAAAATGAATTTCCGTTCCGAGGATCGTGGGAAAGAGTATGTGTGCGCACGCGTACACGTGTGTATGTGTGTGTGAGAGAGAGACGAGCCTTATCGCTTAATGGATTTTGACTGGCGGCGTTTCCTTGTATAGGTCGCCCCGCGACGACGAAGCTTTCTATACGTATGTGTGCAGTACATACATGCGCGTGAGTGTATGCATACTTACGTTCGCGAGAAGGAGAGAGAGAGAAAGAGAGAGAAGCGGAAGTGTCGCGCGTGTATGCAAATCTCAAACGGCGGATACTCCCTTCCTGCACGCGCCCGGCTTGTTTGTCTTTTTCTTGTATATACATTACACACACGCCGATAAACGGATTCGTTTGAGGCGAATATGCATCCTTCATTTCTCATGTCGCTGCTTATTGCTGTGGTGAATTGGCAATTTTTCGGGCAAAAGAATACGTTGATTATTTTAAATCGCAGTCTTCGAATCGTCTTGAATTGAGACCAACGTTCGTGAGCGAATATATAACTTGTAATCATCGGAATAATATTCGAAATTGCCTTTTTTAAATTGCTTTGAAGCGTCTGGAAACTTTCTCGCAAATCGATCTTAAAATTCTCTCGAACTCGTATACTCGAATTTCAATGAGATATTTGCGTGTAAATGAAATTGTAATAGAGTTTACGGGATAATAGCTTTTCTTTCAGTATAATCATCTTTTATTGTGCAGAGGCTTGAGTTAGGGCTCGAACACTTATGTGCGACATGCGGAGGAAAAGGCAAAAACTAAGGAACCTTATTTTAGTTTGATTTTTTGCATTTATCCAATTTTTCTTGTCATCGATCGATTATATGTTGTAATTTATGCTTCAAACTTGTATGAAATCGTAGATAGTTACGCAAAAGAGTGCAATTCGGGCTGAGTTATTGTAATTTTATTAATATTCCTTATGCGATAAACAAATATGCTCCTGCTCGCGTGCCATGCGCTCAGCTGGCACGAAATTTGAATATTTAATTAATACTTAGTTCCGCGTGACACATTCAAAGACATAACTTATGGGTTGTTAGTGAATTGCAAAATTGTCAGACATCACCAAAAAAGTTTGATGGAAAAACACCAATCCATTCGTCGACATTGCAAGCTGTACTTGATAAAAAATATGTTTTCAATGGATTTATTATTAAATAGCTGGTAAAAAAAAAAAAAAAAATTTGTTTAAACTAGGTTGACTCGCAGACGATGATGCTAGGCTTTACCTTGTACTCTTTAAGTTGCCCAAACACTTGTGTAATTAGCGCAACTGCAGATACATCAAATATTTTGTTTCGGCATAGGTTTAATTCCATATAAGCGCATAGAAAATATTATTTCTAAATCGATGAAATTATTTGGATCCGCCTAATGTCAGATGTATCGTCGGTCAAACGAGGTTAAACGAATTTTAATCTTTGAAAGTAAATAGTACAATTATTTTCGTGGAATGTTGATGTACTGAAATAGCGAGATTAAATGTGAGTAAGCAGCTATGCTAACGATACGAAATTTGTTCCTCGTTGCAGACGATCGTTCGGAAAGAGCAGGCCAGAGTGCAGGAGAGACGGGGGATCGGAGGCTGCAGAGCTTTGATTAAATGAAATTACTGCCAAACATCCAGCTGCCGCAGCTACCGCCGGTCTCCGGGGCCAGCAGCGGCATGACGGGCATGGACTCCAGAATCCCGCCGGGCATCTCGCTGCCCTTCAGCCCTAGCGACCTCCTCTGGCGTTACGGGCCCGCCATGAGCTTCTCGCCGACGGCCCATCCGCCACCGAGTCCACTACTCGACTTCAAGACTCACTTGCCCACCAGTCTCGGTACGTTCCTTCTTTCAACTAATCGTTAGCAGTGGATTTTTCGAAAAATATCGTTCCGAACCGAAGATGTTTGTACAACTGGTGGTTTACAGCGTCGGACCCACGACTGTGGTCGCGCGAGGACGTCGCGGCGTTCCTGCGCTGGGCGGAGCGCGAGTTCGACCTGCCCCAGTTCGACATGGACATGTTCCAGATGAACGGCAAGGCCCTGTGCTTGCTGACCAAGGCCGACCTCGGCGAGCGCTGTCCCGGCGCCGGTGACGTCCTCCACAACGTCCTTGGCATGCTCGCCCGGGACTTCAACCAGCTGCAGCGCTGTCTGCCCGGCTCGCCGGTGACGCCGACGAGACCGTCGGCCGCCACCGCCTACCCCCTCAGCCCGCACTCGCACCCGCCGACGCCCACCTGGGTCGACAGCCCCTACGCTGCGAACCTCGCCTCCCTCATGTCCGCCAACTCGGTCACCCTCTCGCCGGCGCCGTCCGTCGACAGCCAGGCCGGCTCGCCCGGACACGCCAGCAGCGCCGACGGCAACAACCAGGCCGGCCACCCCTACAAGAGCGACTCCGACGAGGACAACCAGCAGCTCGGCAGCTCGAGTCCGCCGGCCACGCCGACCGCCCTCGCGGCCCAGCGTCTCTCCGAGGTCTGCGTCAAGGACCAGCCCAGCCCCACCCTCTCCGCTCAGATGATGCCCCTCACGCCCGGGGCCTTCAGGCCCGCCAGCGCCAGCGCCAGCAGCGCCGCCCGCGAGTTCTTCCCCAGCGACTCGCCCGAACCCAACACGAGTAAGCCCGCGACCTGCACCGCGATCAAATTCAAATGCAAATTCAAATTCAAATTCAAATTCAAATTCAAATGCGCAAATTCAGCAACGATTGCGAGCTTACTACTCGACTCATCTTTCTAGACGGCAGACTGCTCTGGGACTTTCTGCAGCAGTTGTTGAACGACCCGTCGCAGCGCTACACACACTACATCGCCTGGAAGAGCAGGGAGACCGGCGTCTTCAAGATCGTCGACCCGCCCGGCCTCGCTCGCCTCTGGGGCATCCAGAAAAACCACCTCTCCATGAACTACGACAAGATGAGTCGCGCTCTGCGCTACTACTACCGCGTCAACATCCTACGGAAGGTCCAAGGCGAGCGCCACTGCTACCAGTAAGTCCTCGAGCCGATAAAAACGAATATTCCCTGCGCATTGCCGCAAGCAAGCCTAACGCTTTCGTCTCACTCACAGGTTCTTGCGCAACCCCACGGAACTCAAGAACATCAAGAACATCTCGCTGCTGCGCCAGCAGATGCGGATAAAGTCCGAACCGGAGGAGGAGGGCTCGCTTTCCGGCGGTAGCATGGAACCCGAGATGGACATGCCGACGGACCTCTCCATGTCCAGCATGAACCCACCCTCGAGTCCGCACCAGCACTCAATGCAGCAGCAGCAGCAGCAGCAGCAGCAGCCGCCACCGCCGCATCCGCAGCCCCTCTCGCTGCACGACCCACCGGCCAAGTACAGGAGTCACGCGTACAGCCTCGTCAAGACCAACCAAGAACAGCAGCAGCAGCAGCAGCAGCAGCAGCAGCCACAGCAGCAGCAGCAAGAGGACAGGAAGTGACGCGACGTCTGATAATCGTCGCCAGCGATCCAGACTCCAGAGCCGAGCGAAATGGACGCTCGAGCCTTCTTCCCAGGTACACGTCTGATCCTTCGCCTCACGGTGTGCCGAGCAATTGGGAAGCGGGGAGAAAAGAGTTTAGAGAGGCTCCGGGAGCGCCGTTCTGTTCCGTTTCTTTGTTTGCTTAAGCTTTTGTTGTGGATTTTTCTTGTTTGCGAGACAGACAGACACAGACAGACAGAGAGAGGGATACTCTTCCTCGGAGAGGAGGACCAAAGTGCAATGGACTCGTTTTCCCGAGAATCACGAATTCTTCCGTATTTAAGTACAACAACGTTATAACGCATATATATATATATAAATATATATGTACACCCACACACCCACACACACACACACATATATATATATATAAAGAAATCATCACAGGAATATTATATATGCAAATACGTACACACAAGCCGTATATTCGTGCGAGACGAGACTGGAAGACTACTCTGCCGCTGCCGATGCTGCACGTTCATTACTTCCTGGCTCCGCAGCGACAGCCCGCCATTCTTGGATACATCCACGCGTCGAAGACACACACGCATCTAAATGATACAAATATACTCTTCGTTACAACGAACCGCGAGTCAAGATTATATACACGTTGAAAACGCGCGGAGAGAGCCGGCAAGGCTTCTCCGCGATGACACATGGTTCTTTTTTGTTCTTCGGAGAGAGTTGAGACTTTGGTTTAACTTTTTCTTACGATTTTCTTTATTTTTTACCTCTTACGCTATTTCTTCTACAGATTATACATTATTATTATTATTATTACTATTTTTTGTTGATATACTTGTAATAACTGCGATGCCACGATACGTTAGGAAGACGCGGAAGTGTTTTAATCTACCGTCAACGAGATAGATTCAGCCATTGTTCGTGTTCGCGACGTTATAAATTATTAATTATTGTGAAATCGGTATGACGATTTGCCTAGGAGCATTTCGCAAATACAACAAGTGAGAGAAAATTTGCGTGACACAGTGCGACTGGGTGCGAGTGAATGCCGATGCTGAGGTATGTAGAATTTACTGTTTAATTATGAGAAAAAAAAAACGTTATAAGAAAATCATCCGTGTGCCAAGAACAATAATAATTTGTTGTTGCGTAAAATAGCCCGATAAAAAATAACAAATGTGTGCGAAACATGCGTGAAATCATTAGCTACGGTCTTCGATCAATGGTGCGGATTTTTAACGGTCGAGACACACCACGTGCGTGTTGTAATTGTAATCAATTATACTCTAGTAAATGCATAAGTTTGTAAATAAGTTGCTTGCTATAAAGCAAAAAGAAATAGGCGAAAAAAGTATATCTATTGTATGGAAAAAATAGAAGGAATTTATGGAAATTTGGGGCCAGAGCTATACATAAATTTATACATAAATATATATATAAATATATATGAATATATAAATACATGATATATTTTACTACCAAAATTTATATTCGAAATTTCTACGGCGTTGCTGGGTGTGTGATTGTGTGGCTTACATTCCACGACCAGGCTTGCACTGGCTCGACCAACTACTTCGGTGCAGAAAATTTATAGATGACGCGTGTTAGTGGCAATCCAGAGTAATACATTTCGAATGTAATTGTGTATTGTATTTTTTCACAAATTCTTACTGATTTTTGCGAAAAAGCAAAACACTAAAAAGTTCAACTGTGAAAGTTTGTACAAAGGAAGCAATTCCTTTAATAAGCATGTAAAAGAGGTCTACGAAATTCCGTTGTCATAGAAAATTTTTCAAGACTAAACCTTTGACCTCTTCCGAGGTCAAAGATTGAGATTTTAGGGAAAAGATTATGAAATAATGAAATTATTTTTTTTACCTAATGGAAAATTCGTTACTAAGTATGTGATAAAAACTATCTTTTATTTTTATTTACCTATGCTGATAAGTTTTCTATGTCAACTGATATGAAATTCTTGGTAAGGAGCCTCGAGTGATTACTGTAGAATTGAAATTTGTATCTGGCTACATGTATACTGTGATCTCTGTAAGGTTAAAACGAGCGAATATGTATATAATTAAATTGAAAGATGAAGAATGTTAATTGAAAAGACAAATGTATACCCTTTCTAGAGAAGTTCAACATTATTATATCAATATTAAGAATGTACATGTATTCGTGTATACAATATACATATATACATGTATATATAAATTACATTTAGTTTTTGTTTACAAAGTGTAAATAATTTATACTCGAGAATTGGTGTACAAGAAAAAGCACCACTGGCATATATTATAGATCTTATAGGGATGATGATAAAAACGACCCCGGCGCGGTAAAACATGGTGAAAAGAGTTTATATTGCGTAAAAATAAGTGAGAGATGAAACTTGTATAAAAATTACAATGCCTGTAAAATTTTAGAATTAGAATCATTTTATTATATTATATAAATTGTTACTGAAAAATGATAGATACGAATGTTGTAAATATAGACCTATTTACTTATTAAGAAACAACTTTTTTGATTTCTTTATTTTGCCTTCCCAATCGTTTCACTGCAATCTTCAATTGTAAAAGAATATTTTAAGGCACACACGTTTTGCGGCATAAGTATAAAAAAAATTTATTAAAAATGAATTCTAACAATACATATTTACAATTATTGGAAAAATACTATGTCTTCGGCAATGATAGATGTTGCAGTCCTCATATTGCCCTCTTCATCTTTGATTTCTCCATAGCTCAGTCTACCATTTACCATGACACGTTGACCTTTCCTCATATAATTATATACAGTCTCTCTTAAGTTAGGTTTGAACACAGCTATTCTGTGCCAGTCAGTTTTCTGCATTAAGTCACCTAAAACGTATCATAATCGATTACCTTAATTTTCAGTGAAATGGCACTATAATTTTGGGTGAAATGAAGCTTACCGCCTTCATATTTGTAATTAACATGAGTCGCAAGAGAAAATGTGACAACTGGATGCTCCTCATTTCCACGCTTCTGAGGCTCAGCACCAACTCTTCCAAGCAGCGTAACTTGATTTAACGCTGTAAAATTAGTGAATACTTTTAGAAACTTTTACAATACATACAAATGAGAATGGCCTTTAATTCAATTGAAGGTCTTGTTGCGATAGAAAATTCTAATTTCAAATTCCAAATTCATAAATTCCATTAAATTACCCAGAATGCGCAAAATACAATGGAAGCGTGAAAATTGAATGGAACAAAGAAAATACTTAAGTACATAAATTTATTTAGAGTGACTGTGCAATATTCTACACAGTCTAAGGTCCATCGCCCACTAAGTACTTACTCTTCTCCACTTTGTTTGTTGCATTCTCGGTGCTGGTGAATGCGCGTGCCGCAACATAATTAATTCCACGAACTTGTTTACACGTGCTTGTTAAAATCTGAAAGCAGCAAGTACACGCATAACCTCAAAAGTTTGCTCGAAATCGTGAACTTTATTTAACAATGAAGCGTCTCTTCGACCACTTCTTACCTTGTTCAGCAACATTTTGAAGTGTTCCACGGTAAAAAAACTTGACGAAAATCAGCGGCTAATCAACGAAATTTCGAACTAATAACCAAAAAAGCGCACCGCGAAATTGCGCGCCAATAACCGGCGACGAATGCGACGATGTTATGTCATATGCGTTTATACCAGCAGTTTATGCAGTAGGCTGTGTGTTTTCCTGTTTCGCCGCCGAAATACTCGGTCGGTAATAATACACACCGACTGACCGTAACTATACTTACGTTACAACTTACAAGCCTACTGCCTGCACTACTTTGCATTGCATCTTCGAATTCTGGGATTCGATTAACTATAATTACTTTTGTAAGCCGGCGGCAGTAACGCTCACGTTTTAGAATCTAGATCTACATCATAGGATACTTGCGCACATAAGTAGGTACTTGTTACATTTAGTTGTGTTTTGTGAGGATTCTATGCTGATAGCTTCTTTTTAAGTAACGGATTCTCGGCAGCGAAAAAACAATGGACCAAAATGAGCAATACGACGAGGAGGACTCGAGGGTCATCTGCAAGTACGGTGTCAATTGCTATCAAAAGAATCCGGATCATCATAAAAAATTTAAGCATCCGCTGCGCAACGACGAGGTACTATTCGATTCGTAACCTGCAAAAACTACTTTTCCATTATTTATTTATGATTTGAATATTTTCTTTCTAGAACGACAGCAACAATGACAAGAAACGAAAGACACCGGATGACCAGGAGACAACTTCCACAGATGAATCACAGGCCAAAAAGCAGAATGTGACTGCGGATGCAAAGGCCGATGAGCATTGCGAAGAAGTCTCTCACAAGGATGACGTTAATGAAGAAAATAAGTCGTCCACGGAGACTACTGAGATTCAGGCGACTAAAGAAACGGTGACTGCAAAAAAGGTACCAGAGGTGACTAAGAAGGAAGAGAAATCCATCGATACTGATGATCCGTACGCAGATGCTAAGGAGTTGATTTCCACAGTATTTTTAGTCTCTATGCCGAATGACTTTTATAAATTTTATGATTTCTGCAATGACCTGAAGCCCAGTGATCCAGCTACTGCATTCAAGATTGCAGATATCAAATTAGTTGGTCCCTACGATGTCTTGTCTGGACTTATTACTTTCAAAACACCTGTGGATAACAGTTTGTTAACACATTGGCGATACTACTATGATCCTCCAGAATTTCAAACGATATTAAAGGGAAATGACAAGGAAGGATTGCATTTTGGTTATTGGAGAGATAGACCTACTGGAGACCCAATATTTGTTGCATCAAATAGTTCTAACATTAGTCACAAAATTAAACCTGTTGCCGAGAACATTTTTGGGGCAGTAGCGTAAGTTATCACTTTAAAATGACATTCTACATTGATGCAATATGATTAATATTTTTCCATAAAATGTTTGCAGGAGTTATCTAGAAGAAAAAGCAAAGAAAGCGAATCCTTTTGAGAAGACCGGCTACTTTAATTTGTTAGGAAAACTGAAGCTTTACGCTAAAACACACAATATCACTTTGGAAACACAGACACCAAAAATGAAGCAACGAGAAAAGAACGTTGTAGCTAGAACAATTCATGGTGCTGGCATTGTTTGCCCTTACAATAAGAAAACACAGCTCGGATATCGAGAATTATCCGTAACTGACAGTAAGTAGTAATAAAAGCTCATAATTGTAAAAAGAAATTGAGAGTGACCAAAACTAAACATTTTCGTCTTTCTAGATCAACTGTTAAAAATTGTTAAGAAAATCGATGATGCCCCAAATAACACAGAACGCGAAGAAGCTCGTGCGGAACTAGGAGAAGTAGTGAGACTAGCAACTATTGCGGGTGATGAGTGTGATTTTGGTACTTGTTTAGAATTAGGACACGATCTTTTGAGCACTGGTTGTGTACATGTACAAAATGCCGCATTAGCGGTTTTAAACATAGCTTATAATCAGTTGGGTCGTCAACTTTTCCTGAAAATTGTAGAAGCTCACATGAAAAATCGAAAGAAAACTAACACAGGAGTGCTTCCTGTCTCGACAAAAGATTCCGAGAAAAATTCTAGTAAAACTTTTTGAAATCAAAATTTTTAACACTGAAATTACTTCAATAAGAACATGTATTTTATTTATTTAAATAAAAATTGAATTTTCGTATGCAATTTTTTATAATTAGTTTAGTTCACTTTTTTCTAAAAGATTTTAATGTTTCAAAGTATCACTCAATTTTTATTTATCTGTACAGTATTTTATTAACCTTCTATGATATAAAAACTAATTATATAGTTCAGAGCTTTATATTTTAACAATATAAATACAATAGCTTATCGCCTGTCAGTTTTGCCAGTTCCTCGTTTACCAGAAAACAAGTGTTTTGGCATTTTATTACCAATGAATCTGTCGGCTTCACCCTTGAGACCCTTTTTGGCGACCTTCTTCTTGATTGCCTTGTGAGCAATATTCTTCAGTTTGTTCTTCATCTGAAATAAAACATTGTTTTTTTTTTGTAAATGACATGTTTTTCTCCAACGAAATTCTTCAGATGATTTACCTTAATATCCTTGACTCCCATCTCATCCCTAGCTGGCCTTGAACTACTGCGAGCTCTCGAGGTCGACTCGAGACGCTGTCGCTTACGATCCACGTTTTGCGATACTGATCTGCTTCGTTTCCTCGTTTTCGTGAAGTGTGCCTAAAAACAGTCAATACTTGGACATCGAAGTCACTCTCAACAATTTATCAATGTACATAAAATTGCTACTAACATTCTCTGTGTCCTCCATATCAACACCCAAGTCTTCCATCTCGTTACGCAGTCTCGAGACCGAACGATCGCGGCTCCTAGCTGCTGCTGTGCGAGGCATGACAGGCTTAGTCGATTGTTTGTTGACTCTAGCTTCGTCCTTCATAATAATCTTTTTCTCGCGAATTTGTTTAGCCAACTCTTGAATCTCCTTCATAGTCTGAGTCAATTCTGGAATCTTGTAGTCGTAGACTCCAGCAGCGATTCGCATATCCTCTTCTTTCTCCAGAGCTCCAAGTTTCTCAAATATTTCCGGGTCAATGTAATCCGCAACATTGTGACCTTCCCAAATTTCTGGGATAATGTCAAACTTCTGATCGCCCTCGATGTCATAGTTCTTCTTGAGATCCAGGACGTAGTCGTCACCCAATTCTTCTTCGATTTCGCGCTCGAGCTTCTTCTTTCTCTCGGCCTTGGCAGCTTGTAACATTTTTCTCTGAAGAACACTTTCGGGTATGCAAGGAGCTCGAACTTTTTGGTCTCTTGGTTTTGGCGTGGCAACGTGTAAGCGATTCAACAGTCCCTCGACCTGTAAGGTTCCAATATTTCATGTAAAAGAAATTATGAAATTAAAAGTGAACAATATTTAATTTTAGTTCAAATAACTAGTTTACCTTTTTCGTTTTTATCTTTTGATCAACGCGGAATTCCAGCAATTTTTCGCAAGCTTGAGTTTTAACGTCCATTACTCCAAAGTCTGTTACTGTACTCATTTCAATCAGAGGAATCTTTTCGTCATTCTCTAGTTCTTTCAATACATTTCTTTTTTCATCAGGCAACTCATCTAAGCGCAAAACATCGACTTTATTAACAACAATAAGTAGTGGTTTGTTTTGGAAAAGAGGTTTGATGGACTCGTACAGCTTCATCTAGTAAAGTGAGTGGATTAGTCAAGGTGTTTTTAAATCTCAATTCTAAAATATGCAATTGTGAAATAATTTACCTGTTCATCTAAAGAATGACCACATTGTTCAGAAATATCAAAGAAATACAGTACAGCAGCTCTTAAGTGGGCTAGAGCAGTAACAGCTTGCATTTCAATAGTATTTCTTTCTTCTAATGGATGATCCAAAATTCCAGGAGTATCAATAACTTGCCATCTCAAATATTTGTAATCTGTGTGACCAACATACAACGATTTTGTTGTGAATGCATAAGGTTGTACTTCCACATCAGCTCTGGTAATCTAAAAATAGAACTAGAGTATAGTAATTGTAGAAGCATGTGCAAGTAGGTGTTTTAATTTAGGGTGTTTATTTCATGTTTACTTTGTTAATAAAGCTGCTCTTTCCAACATTGGGAAAACCGCAAATGATAATAGTTCTAGTGTATGGATCAATGCTTGGTAATCTTGCCAAATGCTGTCGAACTTGTTCTAGATATGTCAAATTTGTAGCTTGCCTCTTCATTATGGTGGCCATGCGACCGAGAGCAGCTTTTTTTAACTGTTTGCATCTGTACAGGGAATCTCCATATTTGAGTAGACGTACATACTCTTTTGCAACGCTATAAAAAACAAAGAGAACTATTAAAAAAATGAAACAAAAGTAACATGTAAACATATGATAGGATAACAAACCTGTCTATTAAATGCCTGGCTGTGTTCACTTGACCTAAAGCCAATTTGTAGTGATCCTTGTCATACAAAACATTCATCAAATCAGCGTAGAATGGATGAACATCGTCCAGCTTGGGGAACTCTTGAATAATTTGACTAAGTCGATCGTGGAAAGTCTGTTGTGCAAACTTGACTTTCCTTGTGTAAAAGGCACGGATTCGAGAGATGGCATATTGTTTGTGGATAACAGTTGGGGTCTTACGCTGTACTTTTGAAAGCGTTATATCAATAAAATCCTGAAATCAAGACAAATTATTCGAAATTATTCCTCTTGGACTCATTAACTTATTCAAGAAACAGCAAGTCAATTTTTTCTGAACTGCTCCACAACCTAGAAAAATATAACCTCTACCAATTTACAAGTAAGACTCACCTTAGCTGTAGGAACGACAGTGATCTTCTTAAAATTATAAAGAGCCATAGTGCACTTTTATATTCACACTACTGGCTCGAAAAAATCACAACGATTCCGGTAGTTATCGTTAAAATAATTATTATCGAGTGAAGCGGCACATGTTGTTCATCCCACTCCCACGTGCCTAAGATATATGGAAATTGGAAGAGGAAGAATGAGCAAAGGAGTCGAGTCGTATGGTCGTGTCAAATTTAGTAACGCAATACCAAATTGGGAGTTGGGTGGCAGCACTGAAGTCAATTAGCAATTTCAGCGCCATCTACGCCTAGGGATTATTGACTCGGAGTCTCGGATGATAAGTCAGATAAGTGACTATATAAAGGTACACGTAGTAGACGTGTATAAGGCTGGACTGGACATAAGCGGTAAGCACGTTGAAACCTGTTGGAAACAAAAAGCTTCGATTTTATATCTTCAAAATTCAGTTGAAGAGCGGCACTCGGCAGCAGCACAGCGGCTATTTCGGCAAAAGTCCCTCGCTCGACGGCTCGAGATTATTGTTCATTGTTGCATTACGAGGAGGGCAAATCACGAATCTTCAGTGATGTTGCAAACGGAAAGAAGAAGACGTAAGGAAATTAGAAAATTTATTTGTGAAACTCATTCTTGGCGGTAAGGTAAGGGTAACCTCGAAGAGAAGAAAGTATGTATACATACATACTTCTACCATAGTTAGGGCTAATCTGAGATAGTACGGACGGAAACTGTTTTTTAATGAAAAATTTTGGAAAATTTAGAATATGAAGAAGAGGTAAGCTGTTTATACAATATATAGCTAATAGTTGAATTAGGAAACTGAAGGGGGGAAAAGTGTAGGATTAATCTGATACAGTACGAAGATCAGGATATCGTTAGATTTAAATAGGTAAAAATCGTTTATTTCTGTAATGGCGAAATACTGATACTTTGAAAAAATGCAGCATAAAGGAGGCGTTGTATATCGACGACTCAGGAAACCTTCACCGAATACTCGAGATAAAGCAGGTTATGTATCAGTATAAATGATTAAAAAAAACCTATATGCCGATCTGATACGCATCCGTTATATGCGAGTATAAACTGGAAAAATACCGTCCCTAGGAGCGCAATAACGCGCAATATTCGTCGCAAAGGGAGAGAGGCAGAGAGAGGTCGAGCCTCAACGGTTATTGGACGTTTCATAGGTCATATCCTCGCGAAAAGTCCGCTCGAAACCAATCAGTTGGAAAACTTATTATTCTGCCGTTTTCCCGAAAGCCCGAACATTTCCGATTACGACAATATGCGAGTACCCGGGGAAAAAGTCGGTCTCTCTGATGTAGCTGCAAGACTAAAGGCTGCAAAATTCATCGGGAATTTTCGGCTTGGACTTTTTTAATTTAAGCTGGAGTTTTGTCAATAAAATTTACAATTTGTGTTAATTGATTATATCGCTGTTTTGATATAGAAGTGACAGAACCAGTCTTCGATGACTAGATTCATCGAATAATTGGGTTTTGTCAAAAATGTTTCTTACGCATAGCAAAATTGTACAAATTTTTTTACTAAAATTTTTAACTGTCAATAAAAAAATAATGTCAAGGATTATAAATACTTGCACCTTAGTTAGAATCAGTTATTTGATGAAATCATCCATCAAAGAGTTAGTTTCGCTACAATAACTCCGCAAAATTTTGTAAAAAAAAATGAAATTCTAAATTAATAAAAGAAATCTGAAGTTCAACGAATATGATAAACATTAATATTACGCATTTTTTGCCTGCAGCCAAGTTTTTCATAGATACGAGTCTACAGATGGATGAGCCTCGGGATGCCGCGATGATAGCTTCTGAGACGTAGACGACCCAAGGCTGCTCGAAAATTCAGGGTAACCGCGTGAAAATACGCGAGGCAGATGGGAAGACAGAAGGGCATAGAGGAACGAATTATAAAATTCAGAGGTCTCGCTCTTCAAATATGAAAATGCATTAGGTATGCATTGCGGCACGATGCGCAGCGCAATAAAGAAGAGAGAGAGAGAGAGAGAGAGAGAGAGAGAGAGAGAGAGAGGAAGTTGGCACTGGCTACTGCGGAGAGAGAAATCGGCGTCAGCCGGCCTGCGCAAGGGAGGGAAGATGAGGCACCTCGGGATTCCTATAGTAATGATATTTGTGCTTTTACTGCTTTTTGCGATTCAATGATTACCGACGATGAATTTATGCACCTCGAGTGCAATTGTGCCATTGTCAGTAAACATTACACAATGGTATGACTTTTAATGTACTTATATATTTATTTACTTGATCTTTTACAAGGCTTTTAAGTGATTATGTAGTGTAGTGATGGTTAAGTTACTATTCTACGATTACAGCCTCTGCATAGTTTCTTAATACTTTTACAGTAGCACATGTGGCTCTTCTCTTGTAAATTTTAAGTGTTAATGTAATACTGCTCTCTTTTGTGAAATTCACCATCAATTCTTATAATCTGTACATTCATAAAGAATAATTTGCATATTAATTTATTAAACACATTAATTTTATTTTCAGATATTGTTCTCGTCTGAAGGTCCTCGTCTGAAGGTGCGTAAGCGCATCCGATGCCTTTGTATACTAACAACTTTCGTAATCAAAAAATTTCGTTTCAGCGAGCCGCAAGGGCGCGAGTAGAGGCTCTGGAAAAAGCAGGACACACGGTGCATAATATATAGCGAGGGAGCATAGCTCAAAGCCAGCGGCGACGCGCTTGCGCTCGCGTTAGTTACATCTGTTGCGCGGCTGTTATTGCAAGGGCAAATCCCCATCGGCCGCGCGCGTCCTGGAGAAGGTCGGCTCTCGCGCGCGCAGGTCGCGCGCAGGGGAGCCAGGCAGGCGCGAGACGCATGCTCGGCGAGCCCCCGAGCGCCAAGTCAGTGAAGCGCGCGACTTTGTGCCGAGAGCACGAGAGCGCGAGCTCGCCGCGCGGCTGCTTCTCGTCTCTCTATCTCTCGGTATCTCACATCTATATGGAGCTGTAGATGCATCTATAAACGCATCCGAGTGGCTCGCGAGAATACTTACACCTTCTCGTTCGCGTATTTTGAATTTTCGAAGAAAAAAACGAGAATCAATGAGAGAATCTCTCTTTCTCTTTCCGTGCAGTGCGCTGTTGATTAATCCGCTACTTCTGTACACCGTGTTACGTTCGTGCTGTGTGCGTCCGCGTGAGTGCGCGTGATTATACCAGTGAGCATATCCGAGCGTTATATATTATTATTATAGTGTGCGTTATAATTATTACATCGTTGTAGTAGTTACATGTGAAAACTCGATACTCCTCGAGTGCGCGCGTATTATTATCGCCTGCAGGTCGACCTGCCCTGTCTCCTTGCAACCGTGCTTTCATCTCACTACCTGCAGTCAACAGTGCGCGAATCTCCTCGATATCGGCTGCCGATCTTCGTGTCGCTTTGTTCTTCGTGAAGCAATCGTTCTGACAAGTGAACCTTCCTTTTCCAGAAACTCCAGTTGTTCTTCCAGCCCGGGACGTCGGAGCCAGGAGGGAGTAGAAAAAAAATCCGTGCGATAATGGCCGATTGCGAGGGATGGCGAAGAAGCAAGGATCGATCGGAAGCAGAATCAGCAGCAAGACGGAGCACTGTCGGCAAGCCGACGAGTGCGAGCGTGGCAGCGCCGGCCTCCTGTCGCTGATCGTATTCCCGCAAGCCCCGGAGCACGAGCTCGTCCTCGGAACGCATCGGGAAACTCGAGCAGCGCCGCGTTTCTGGTGAGCTCGCGTCAGCGGCAGCATGCACGAGTCTGCGGCGAGGCCGAGGACGCGCCGAGCCCGACGAAAGACTCGCAGAAGACTGGCCGCGAGCTCCTGCAGCAAGTGAAGCCGAGAGCCAAGCTAAATCACCCTAGGAGCTTGCACCCATCTCTGCGAAAAGGAGACACTTGTCGTCGCATCCGTTAATTTTGTTCTCGCGAGTGTGCTCAGAAGATTTGGTGCAGCGCATCGAAGAGTAATTCGGCCTGGCTGCTACTGATAGCTCGCCCAGACTGCGGAGCCCGAGGGAGAAAGGTCAGTTTTCGAGAAGTAATTAGGCGCAGGCTTCGCTGAATATTCACGAAGACTTTTGTAAAAAAGTTGCGATTCCTGTCGAGTGTGTCACTCGAATAATACCGGCTCTATATTGTACAATGTTAACTCCGCCATCGACTTGCGCTCGATTCCGCGGTGAGACCGTGGCAAGTCACGTCCAGAGCTATGTCACGTCGGCCAATTAGACCTCTAATTTAACAAACAGCCCTGCCGCGAACGAGATAGAATTAGTACATCGCGATATGCGGATGGGGAAGATGATTATTCAGGGTCTAACGCGCCAGTTGCGAGAACTGAACAATCATATTAAAGTTGGGGCTAGAGTGGTATAAAAAGCTTTCCATTTACTCCCACGTATTGCCAATACCCGCACGTACTACGCTCGGAAAGAGGAATCTATTATTAAACGCAACGCAAACCGAGCATTTCATTAGGCTGCTCGCAGAAATGCGAGCCACGGGAGCACGGCTCAAATATTTTCTCGCATTAAAGTGAAATACAGCGATGATGTTTTAATAATGCGCAGCTCGCAAAAAGCCTCCCACAATGGCTCGGCGACCACCCACGCGTAGGCCTTTCAAACTTAATAATTACGCGCCTCGTCTTGAGTTCGCTGAAAGCCCGTGTTAATGTCGTGTAAGTTACGAGATCTATAAGCGTATACCGCGAGTTTTCGCAGTATCGATCGGGATTTCATTTTTCTCGATAATTGCGCGCATTTCTGCGAATGTCATTGGGACGTGAACGCAGGGGAGCAGACGACTGCTGCTGCTGCGCTTTTTCCACCCCGCGACCGTCAAGATTTTAATCTTCCTGATGGAAATACCAGCGAGATGATGCGAGACTATTTTCGAGAATGAGGGTCGAGAGAGAATAACTTTTTTCAGCATTGTGCTCGCGTTCCATTTGTAAAGGTCGAAATCGAACAAGGCTTTTGTAAAATCGAAAAGTGCGAGCTCTGAAACAAATGTTTGAAAGCTGCGCTGAGCTCTAAATGCTCCTGTGTATTTCAATTCCAGAGAAATGGCGCGCGCGCGTTGTTTTGCGCTAGTTTATAGCGTATTTCACAGAAATCAAAACAATATCGATAAATTGCGCACCCGGTTGCGAAGGCAAAATTTTTCACGACCAAAAATCGCGTGTATACGTGCACGTCGCTCTAACAAATCGTAAGTGACATATACCAGGCTTTCAGATAGCTCTTTAAGGATACTATGTCACATAGAACATGATACGAAAATGATGATTTCTTCACGTCTTTGAATTTGTTTGAAATAACATATGATGATGTATTGGGTTCAGATATTTTTCGCGGTGGAGTAATATTATCTGTAAAGGCTGGAAAACAGATATCGAAATCATGTTTCTTTTTAATCGGATTTTCATGAACCAAGTATGTTTAGTGAAACTTTTATTTAGGTTTTATTAAGAAATGATATTAATGAAGGAGAACAAGTATTCCTGGATTATTAAAGCTTTATTAGTATACTTTCAACTTCGGCGTATATCTTGGGTTTAAATTTTGACAAAGTAGTTTTTTCCTTGTTCGATTCAAAAGTATCTTTTTTTGTGAACTTAGTCTTTTTCTCGACTTCGATAGAACTAATCAATACTGTTTCTACTTTTTTATGTGTATCTGATGAATAAGTATTCTTTCTAAAAGCCATGCAGATCGATCGCAATATAACAAATTATATATTACATAGATTGTTGGTACACAACTCGAGCTTTAATAATTCTACTCGAAATATTCTTATGTAAGCAAGACGTTCATCGTTCAAGTAAACAAATTGTTTGCTTATCCAATCACATCACTTTATTGATAGATAATAAGCGCATTTTGGTTGATCAAATGACAGAAGAAAAAACAAACATAATTTTGTTATATATCATGTTCTGTATAATGACATTGGTAGAGAATTATCGAGTGATAGATATGGACGAGTAGTGCAGTAAAAAAATTATTTGAAACTTAAAATTATACATAGTATAAAAACAGTATAGACGAAATTTTCTGAAATTCGCCGACGGCACATATCCATCTCTCCTCGCTCTCGTTATAACATCCTCGTCCCGCGCACTCGCAGTGATTAATCCCTCTTCGAAAAGTGCATCCCTATTTTAAAGCCCCAGCGGAGAGCTAATTCTCCCCAATCCTGATCCCCGGCAGCGCCGAATTATTTATCCATTTGCATAAAGCCCTGGCTGCAGTTTGCATAAAGCGTATATAGGCGTCTATGTATACGTACGTGTGTACGGTTGTGCTCGCACGTAAATCGATGTAGCTCTCGCAACCGATTCTCGCCACTATGGAGCGCGAGGGAGAGCCTTTTCAATAGCTCATGCGTTTTTGCATGATAGTTGACAAACTGCTCTGTGCACTGCTTGATTTTCAATTTTCCTAGATGGCCGCGCGCTCTTTTGCATTTTGCCGGGCTATTAATCCGGGCCGCCGTCGCAGGAACGACGACGACGTCGTCGACGTTGCTGCTGGCTGCTGCTGCTCTCGTTGTCCTGTTGGTTTATTTACGGCTAGCCTCGCTGAATTATCGATGAGCCCCTCTTCGCTTGCCCAGTCCGCGAATTCGGTTTTAATCGCTTTTACGCATTTAATACGCGCGAGAGCGCGGCAAGTACTTGGCGATTTTATATATATATATATGTATTGCAGGCATTCGGAATTGTATATTTATTTTCTCGCGCGTTGCGGAGAGTGTCGACTCCGACTCCGCCTCGTCGTCGTCGTCGTCGTCGCCGCCGCCGCCGCGCGGCCGAGTTCTTTTGAGCGAGCGATAAGATGGAAATTGCCGAGAGCGAGTTTATACTGCTACGGATGGACGTCAAACTATTAAATCCTTATCTGGCTTAATTCCCCAGGTAATTCGTCCCTTTTACAGATAAGCAGCTATATAATACGCATTCCTTTTTTACGACCTCTCTTTGTTTCCTTCATCACTCTCGCTCTCTCTCTCCCTCTCTCTTCTCTTGTTCGAGGGAAAGGAGAGAAATCAAATTAAGGCCTAACTGACAAATTACTTTATCGTTCGAACCTCTGCGATATTACTATTGCTCAACAGAACGCCCGGTCGTTTCGAATAACGCCGCTGCTGGCCGTCAAACTTTCATCGCCTCTCTATAGATTGTATAATAATATATTGGACGACTGAAACGCCATAATTATGTGCTTCACTTGAAAGTCTGGTTTTGAAGAAATGCGTTCATCTACAAGTCGGCTGTTCCACGCCAATTCTGGGCGTTTTCGTGATTGGTCGTGTGCGTGGGGCATACACCTTGTTCGAACGACACGTGTACAGGCCGCACAGAGCGGCTTATAATTGCGGGGCTATCGTATAATGGCGCTACGAACGACTAGACCGTAACTTTCTATTGTTGTACGCGTAGACCGCAAATCTCCTATCGCCGCAGATGTTTCGCGTGCGGCAATGTATTTGGTAAATGTATAATGTATATGACTGCGCCTGTACTGTGTCTGGACTGCCTGAGAAAACAAACTTGAATTGACTGGTCGGAGTAGCGCGCGTACGATGTGGATGTTGTTAGAGCGTGGGTCTCAGGCGAATGCTGAAAATAGCGAAAAATGATTTCATTGTTAGAAAAATGCTTTAATTTAATTATAACGCTATAAATAGTGATTGATATTCGGAACTCTGATATTGCTCTGATGTATCTTTTAATCGTACGTCGGACACATACTTAAATTTATCACTGCGAAAATTAGCTTTAAATCGTCGACCGTGAATGAAACTTAAATAATTTTAATTAAATTTGGATGCTAATCTTCTACGAAAATGCTGGCATTTTAGAAATGCAGAGAAAATCGAAAAAAGCAGAAATTATTTCGGAAAAGTAGTGCAGAGTGCCCGCTGTACAACCGCAAAGTGTCATGGATTAGCAAAGTTCAGTGTTTAAAGCAACAAGACGCATGCTTGTAAGTAGACGTGTCTCAAGTATTATAATTTTTCATATAGCAGTCGACAAGTCTTGCAACTTTTTATCCCCTCGCACTGTGCAGCAGTGTAGTAATTAATTTATCCCATCGCCACCTTAGACTAATGAATTCGCGTGTTTTCTTACTATTCGCTGGCCTCTGCGCGTGTATAATTGAGCTTTTCAAAGGCGCTTTCCAGAATGTATATCTCCACTAATTGTGCAGAGCGAAAGTTTCCGCGCAGCGAGAACTAGCGAGCGCATTGAAATTAGCAGTGCTGATCTAATCGAGAGATGTTTACAGAGAGAGAGGGAGAGAGCTGGCACGCGAGCGCAAAAGAATTTCCGAAGAAAAAGCATCGCGTGTGGAGCGCGGCTGGTGTCACTCGACGCGCGCAAATATTAGCTTGCGCGCGCAGTGCGAGAGAGAGAAAGAAAGCGCAGCTCATCGATCAGAGCGAAATATCACTTGCTCGCCATCGAAGCTGCTACGCTCCGGCGTATAATCTTGGTCGGGAGACAAACGCGAAGTGCTTACGGGATTAGCCCCGGCGAGTAATGCTACATCGGTTCTCTCTCTCTCTCTCTCTCTCTCTCACTTGCTCGAGAGAACTACCTGCCGCCGTTGGTGCAGTGTATCCTCTTGTTGTAGCCTAGCGCGTAACTCATTCGGGAGGCCGCAAGCATCTAGCGCAAGGGCTATTATTGGCGTAACGCGCGGCGTACGTGCGAGTTTAGTCGTTCTTTCGCGCGCGAGGCTCGACAGTATATATACCGCGTCGAGAAAGAAGAGATAAATTTTCCTCGGAAACGTTTGCTTGTACAGCCGCCGCCCCGCGCGGAAGCTTGCATACGCCATCGACGTCATTTGCGCACGGAAATTTTCCGGCCGCTTCATCGATCCACTCCTTTTTTCATCCGTCTCTCTCTCTCTCTCTCTCTCTCTCTCAATTAAAATTAATTGTACGAGTCGCTGCGCACGGATAAATTTTCAGATTTCACGAGTCGATGCTCTCCGGTGTATACGTATAGGGGCGCTAACGACGTGTCGGCTAATTTTTAGACGAATTTCAGAATTTTTATACTTTGTAAAGACGTATACGCAGTCGCCGACTAAATTGTCAATCATATCGAACGTAATTTTCTATGACAGCGTAATTTATCCTTTGTTACTCGTCGATCGAGAAAGAAGAAAGTGCGATGGTTTACGCGCAGTTTTTATAGGCGAACACTGCGCTCTGGAAACACGTTTTTTGCATAGTAGTAAACTCCACGCCGAAACTCCCTTCGCTGCGCTGCTTCAACTTTTTTCCTTTCGTAAACAACTTTTCTCTCGCGACGCTATGCAGCGCAGCTGTACTTAATTGAATTTTTCACAGCAAAAACTCCCGTCGGTTTTGATGTCTCTCCGTCGGGCGTATCGCGATTACGCGCAAATCTTAATTGAGCATCATAGTCCCTTAAAACTTCAAATTTCGTGACGCAATATATTGCAGATGATGAAAAAAAAGACAATTGATTTGTTTGTAAAATGAAGAATTCCTTTGTGTAATTGTCTGTCATTTCGCGAAGCTTAAATGAGAAAAGTTGAAAAAAAAATGTAAAAACTAAGAAGCTTTTAATCTGCAATACGCTTATGAAATTCCTTCACAGATTTACGTGCGCGTTAAAGTGTATGTGCATAAGCTTTCGGAAAACTGCGGAATGTACTTGTAAGTTAAGAAATTCACGCTTGCATTTTTTGCTTTTTATAACGCTTATTTATTAGTTTTACGCATTTATGGAATGTTGCTCGTGTAACTGTAATATTTAAGCGAAAAAATTGCACTAGAAGACAAACATAAAATTAATTTTCAATTAATTTTAATAACTACTGTAATGAAGCAAGAAATTCGAATTTTTAGTTGATTATATTCATGCTGGAAATCACGATACTGATCGACAAGAAAATAATTCTGATAGAAATTATTCTGCTTATCATAAATAATGTTATTATTTATTATCGATTGATTAGAACGAATAATTAAATTTTTGGAACGTTTTTAATTAAGAGTTTGTTAATTAAGAGTCTATTTTAAAATCAGCTTCTGATTAGTCACCAGTTAAATAAAAAATTCGAATACCTCGTTACAAAACATCAGTCTCTTAAATTAATTTAAATTTAATTTTTCATTTGCCTTGTAGTGCGATTTTTTTCACTCAAAGCTTGGAAGTCAATAGTTATCCCGTCAGTTTTCTCCGTTCCTCTCGAAACTCGATTCGACTTGTATACGGCTCTTGTCGCAGCAGCTTGAATTTTTTCAAATTGTCTCCTCGATAACAGACGCCTCCGTCGCGAGACAGCCAATTTCTTATTCACACAAGTCTAGAAAAGATATACTCGTCCGATCGGCAATAACTCGAGCTCGATCCATCTCGCGTTATATAGATAGGAGGCTCACGTCTCCGGGCTGTTAGCGCGCGATGTGACATTCTCTCACGCGAGAAACGTGTTGCGAGTCTAATCCCCGGATCACCTATAGTCTCTTCGCTCGTGACCGAAACCGTGACTGCCCGATGAAATATTCATGAGCTTCTCGCGCTTTTCGATACGATGGACGCACCTAATTTGTTTTTCTCTCGTTGCGACTTTGCGTATATGGGTAAATCTTTTGAAAGTAGGCCATTTTCGAAAACGGACTCCACGCTCTCTTTTTTTTATCTGTTACACCGTAAGAAATGCTGGGGACACTATTTTTTATGCATTTGGTAGTTTGGTGCTTTTTGGATAAAATGAATATAGATTGGCTTTCGCTCAAAGGCATGGACAAAATTGCCAGAGGGTACTGGAAAAAAAATTTGTTTCTCAAATAAATCAATAAATATGTCTAGACGGAATGAAGTGGTTAAAAGTCAAGAAAATTTGAAGAATTAAGCGAAGTATAATGAACGTTATTGGTAATTGGCAAAAATGACTAATTATTTCAATTTTTCCACATCCTCGTAAAGTGCGATCTGAATGATTATTTAAAGCGATTTATCAAAATAAAGTTCTAAGCATGTGCACACCGACAATGCATAGTACCGTTTTTGAACTTTTTCAAATTTTATTAATTTTAAGCGCGGAATAAGACGCCAAAATCGTCAGTCTGTTTTTGGTACTGTCTAATGAATTAAGACAAATTTTATTTTTAACAAGACTTTTTAGGAGATTAAATTTTTAAAAATTAAAGAATCATATACAGGTTATGCATAATTACCGTTATCGCATTAGAACTTTTTATTTATAACACTATTATCAATGTCATAAGCACGTCAAAATAATTATTCAAATGTAGAAAACAAACTCACTTTTACATATCATTTGTGGGATTAAAAGTTTTGAAGATTGGAATACCTGTAAGGTGATAATAATTTTTCCATATTTTCAGTCATTGATATGTTCATCCATTTCAGAGAATTTTAGTTTTCGTAATTGATTATTCCCCTTTGATTCTCAGATGATTTCGTATAGTTCTCGACAGAATGGCTATACTTTTTGTCTAAACAGCTGAATTTCTTTGAAACATCAAAGTTTCAAGTAGCTAGAAAACAGAGTGATAAGGCGCGTTTGTTTTTTATTATCCCCCTTGGCTTTTCTTAAGGTATACGACCAAACGAACGAAATAAAAGAGGTTCTGGCATAGGTGTGCTTCCATTTTGGAAAATCGATCGATTTTAAAAAGATTCACTCGTGTACTATAGCGTCTGCAGGGGGATGATTCACGAGGCCGATCGGGCTCTTGGCACGCGATTTAAGTTTTAAGAAAGTTTCGCTGCCGCAGCGGAAAAAGTTGTGTGTTTTTGAAAGGAGGACGTCTGCTCTCGTCTTGGCGGGGAGAGAGTAAAAGCACGAGAGTATCAATGTAAGGAGCTCGCAAGCGAGTGGAAATATTTTTTTCGCGCGACGCTGATTTCAATCATCGTAAAGCTCGCCAGAAAAGAAACGGGGGAAGGGGAATCGAGCGACGTAAAAAAGACATCGGCAGGAATGGAGGAGCGTTAAGGTTATACGAGTGTACATCCAGCCTGTGTTTGACTTTTATATATATGTATATATGCACGCAGCGAGCTTGCAGAAGGCGGTGAAAGCGAACACTAGTCGCAAAGTACTGTCCTCGTCGTTGCGCTGCGCCTCTATATAGAGAGACGCTGGTGAAAAAAATTTATACGACCCCTACTTTTTTTTTGCGCGAAACTTTCCGAGGCTCGTAAATATTGTCTTTGCGATGTCTATGTGTAAAAAGTTTATAATCAATAAGTAAGCTTCTTTCATTATTATTTTCTTCTGTAACGGACTTTTTTATTGCTTAATCTCGTAATGGACTTCTGTATTTGCGCGAGGCAATCGCTTCCATCGACGAGGTCTGAGCTGCAGAGGAAAAAATCTGTTTGATTTTTGTAGACGGATTTTCCACTTAATTGATTCGATGAAGATTACGCTTTACTCTAAGGAAGAAAATAAAAATTTTTCTCACTGAGAGAAACGATAGCTAATATACTATAACATTTGTTATTATAGAATGATCCTAAACTTTTGGTATATACCAACAATTAATTACAAAATATAAGTTGGACATTTTTTTATAGCTTCGGGTAAATTAAAATTGAAAGCTTAGATAAATAAGCCAGAATTTGTTTGCAAAAATTGTTTTTCTATATTAAGATTTTCGAGATTACAGGAGTTATTATTGACTGATTGTTTTGGGGTATAAGTTGGCCAGTGATTACAGTCACCGTTGGCCAACGACAACACTTATTCTCACCGTTGGCCAATGGTAAGTCATCTCAAAATGAATTTTAAATTGTGAGGTTATATTCAAAGATACATTGATATGTATACACACTGAATAAAAAATTGTGAATTTGGAGTTTATGATAAGATATGTTTCTATATTTCGTACTACAATTTAAAATTCACGTCAATGTTTCTTTGAATATAAATTTGAATTAATTATTAGAGGATTTACAGCAATCATTGGCCAATGGTGACTGTAATCGTTGGCCAACGACGAGTGGACTCGTTGGCCCTTGGCCAACTGCACTAAAATTGGTTTACCGTTGGTCAATGGTTACTGAACGTTTTTACCAGGGTGTGTATTAGGGTGACGCTTATTTCCCAAAGTGCTTAAATACTCGCCCCCTTGCCGGACATCGATTCTTCGTATTCAAAAACTATGAATGCAGCAAAACAACCCCAATAAAAAAACATTTAACATAGCCCACTTTATAAAAAACGCTTTGTCACTTTTTGTTTAAAATGTTAGTGTCTAGGAGTTCCCACCTTTCTTTACATTTTTTAGGGTTAGGTTTTGGTACAATAAAAAAAATCACAAAAAGGTACTTTTTCGTGGGTTTTCACGTTTACCGATAGATTACGGTCCATGAAGGTAAAATGACTCATATATACAATATCAAAGGAAAGTTCAAAACCTTCAATTTAGTTTTAGAGCAACTCTCTAAGTACTTTGGCTACCGAGATACGATCATTTAAAGGTGGAAACAAAATTGAAGAACGAAATCTGTGAGCCCCCTATGTGAATTATTGAGTTTATAAAGTAAAAATAGATTTTGGATAGATCTGAACAATTTTTATTGTATCCATCTTTAGGTCAAAATACTAAGTTTCCTGTATTAATAGGATCAGTCAAAAACAAAAAATACTGGCTGATTTTACTTGAAAAAAAGATAAAAAAGGTATCTGGAAAATTCGCTGTGAACGTAACAATTTTTGAATTAAGGGGATCCGATAGCCACTAATGACCCGTCACTAACGGTACGATAAAGAAGTGCTAAGATCGAATAAATATAAGGAATTACGCAAATTTAAGAGATACTTGCCCTTCGTCTCGGTATTACCTATCGGCATACACGGTTTGGAATCAAAATGTTCAGGTATTGGGGAGAAAAATGCGAACGAAAATCAGTAGCCGTAACCTGACGTAACTGATTTTCGTTCACATTTTTCTCCCGAATACCTGAACATTTTGATTCCAAACCGTGTATGCCGATAGGTAATACCGAGACGAAGGGCAAGTATCTCTTAAATTTGCGTAATTCCTTATATTTATTCGATCTTAGCACTTCTTTATCGTACCGTTAGTGACGGGTCATTAGTGGCTATCGGATCCCCTTAATTCAAAAATTGTTACGTTCACAGCGAATTTTCCAGATACCATTTTTATCTTCTTTTCAAGTAAAATCAGCCAGTATTTTTTGTTTTTGACTGATCCTATTAATACAGGAAACTTAGTATTTTGACCTAAAGATGGATACAAGAAAAATTGTTCAGAGTATCTCTTGAAGTATCTCTTGAATTTGCGTAATTCCTTATATTTATTCGATCTCAGCACTTCTTGATCGTACCGTTAGTGACGAGTCATTAGTGGCTATCGGATCCCCTTAAAAATCATAAAATGGTTTTTCTGCAACTTTGACTGTTTAGTCAAATAATCGGGCAAACAAATATGCAGAGAAGTGAGAACTCCCAGACATGAAAATTTTGAGCAAAAAGTGAAAAAAGCGTTTTTTTTTAAAGTGGGCCATGTTAAAAGCTGTTTTATTCGGTTTTTTTTTGTTGCATTCATAGTTTTTTTTGATAGGAATAATCGATTTTCACAGGGAGCGAATATTCAAGCACTTTGGAAAGTAAGCGTTACCCCAGTGCGCGTGTACTTAAATATTACGCTGCTTTATATAAGAGTATTAGATTTTTTAATACACTTATTGTATAACATTATTTTATTCATGCGTATAACGCACTTCAATATTACATCGTTTCACATAAAATATTCTCTTTATGCATAGTTTCTACACTATAGTCGATACTCCCTTTATCGGCTGCAATATTCCTAATTAAAGAATCACATAATTTTAACCGAAAGATCTGGAAGATGTCTTAACACACCCCTTGGGGGCAATTGTAGGTCAAATGCAACGCCTTAAAATCTAAGAATCTTTTCTTATTGCAACACATCTTTAGCGCGATTATTTTTAAAAAAAATTCAACAGTTATCGATAGATATGGGACAAAAGCGCGAAATTAAGCTGAAATATCATACCAGCAAGAGTACAGATACGTCGCGTAGACATAAGCGACTGAGCAAGTAGATCGATTCCGAGTCCGATCAGACGTCCCCGGCCGTCTTCAGTCGCGCGCGCCAATTACCCGTAGCGCGCGTTAGCGCTTCGATTCGACGAGCAAGTCGTCAGGCCGATAACGAGTCTCGACACACTTTCGCGCACGAGAGCGAACGGGAGAAAAAGAAGTGCTCGGTCCCCGCGACACCCGGAGATCCTCAATTCCGCTCTAATTAATAAGCCAGACGCGACGCTGCGCCCGGGGAGGTCAAAGCTCGCGCCTATAAGACGAAATCGCATCATCGATCTCCCCTAACAGCGGCCTGTCGTGTTATACGCGTATCTCCCGTCTTTACGAGGCTGGCAGCTTTTTCCGAAATTACTCGCGGATATTTGTTCTTTTGGCCCGGCGAACACCGACGCGCATACGCAGTAACGTCCATTAAGGTATTTTATTACGGCGGAGTAGAGCGTCGGGGGGAGGGGGGGGGGGCGTCTCGAGTTCTCACACTCGAGAGCCGCGTCATCTCGACGCTTCTTGTCTCTCCGACGAGGATGTGTCGGGCGACACGGGCTGACAGTGTACACTCGAGCTTTCATCCCGTTTTCCGGCAGGAGAATCGCGCGGATTATGGAGATGGACTGCGAGAGATCGATATCGGATCTGTTGGCGACGAGGCGTTTCACGTTTGGAGATAGAGAGAGAGAGAGAAAAGGAGATAGAGAGTAAAAAAAGAGCGATATTTTACGGTCGCGTATTCTGGAGGGGGGGATAAATATTTTTTTCCCATTCGCTCGATTTTACGCGCTTTCGGAGCCGTCGCATCGAGCGATGCGTCTTCGCTTGGTTAGTTGAATTTTCCAATGTGCAGACAGCCGTGAGCGACGAGAGCTTTTTACCGCGGCGCTCGAGAGGGATCGCGACATTGCATAGCGGATGGTTAACTTTTTTTGTCGCGGGGAAGAGATTGTAGGCCTGGATGCGAAAAGTGGCTTTATAGATGTTTACGCGAGAGGAGACAATTTTATCGCGGAAAATTAATGAGGTAGATATGTTTTCGAAAATTTTTGATCGTTAATAATGGGAGCGGAAAAGCGAAAATAATAAAGATGTCTCCCTGCAGTCTGCGAAATATATACGTTTACAAAGGAATAGTCGGAAGGCTCTGTTATTTCAGTATTTTCAGGAGTAGAAAATCGAAACTGCTGTGATATTTTGCTTTTTAAGTTTAGGTCACTGGGTTCGTTACACTAGCTTCCTGTTCACTCGCAAAGTGAAAAAAATGTCGCGCGGTAATTGTACACAACGACTTTACAATATCTTACACAGACATTCATAATTTTAAATAGATTTACAACATTTATTATGCATTACGTAGCGACTGCGCATGCGATCTCGAAATTAATGTAATCGTGGAATTAACGTGCAATTAGTAAATTATTCTTATTTGTTTCATTTACTTTTAGAACCGGGTTAATTGCAGAGTAAATTCAAAGGCACGTTCAAACGTACAAATCCACATACATAAGGTGTTATAAATAAAATAGTTTCAAGTAAATAAACTAGTTTGAACAGATGGAGATTTATTTAATGTATTTAACAAGAATAACAACAAGCTCCTTTTGTCTGGCGTATACACGGTCACTGCTTTTCGAGTAAGGGGTCGGAATACGAGGTTACAGTTCTAGTATCACGAAACTTCTATACGGAGATACAAAAAGAGAAAAGGTACTCTCTATTCTGGTGAGTATGCGCGCGTGTGTCTGCCTTGATGATATCGGGATGTGTGACTTGACTTGACTGTACTTTTCGACAAGACTAATCTTGCGAGATTGACTGGCGAACTGAAAATGCTCTACTCCGTTTTTCCCTGCCTCTTTATACAGGCCACATCCGCATGATGAGGTGATTTTTCCCTGTAATTAGTGCACAGTACTAATTATTACCCGCAATATTCGTGCTCTATTCCTCGATTTTTTTCGCTTAATCTGCCTATGAATCCAAGATGAATTTATAATGCGCGCGTTTCTAACCGTGAAATTTGAGTGTTTTTTCGATCATGTACGTTACTCTTGAAATTGAGTTATTGATAATTTCGCAATGAAACTTGTACGTTTCATTACGCAGGTTACCTGTTAATGAATATTTATACTTAATAAATATTTTTCTGATATTTTAAAAATCTGCTTTAACATTCGTTCTTTTAGTTTATAACTCTAGATTTTGCAAATAAGAAACTTTCCATTCTGATCGTTTAACAACTTTACCCACCTGGAGTTTGCGACTGTCAGCTGATGTGCCGAGAATAATCTCTCCCTCTTTTTAAACTAGAATCTATAAAAACAGAATAAAAATAAATGGTTAACGTTATCCTCTTCTGACCCACATCCACACATCAGGGATGTATAATTCAAGTTTCAATTGAGTGATAATTGAAACCTTTTCACGAAACGAAACCGTTCACGTTATTAGCTTCATTAAAAATCAATTTTCGCATTTTTTTGTACGTAGAGAGTGTATAATATTTTGTACACACTTTATACTGACGGGATGAAAGCAAACAGCTAAAAGAAAAATATCCTATGTATATATTTGAAAAATTTATAATATAGAGATAAGTAGTAAAGTGTTGATAGAAATCTGCACATTGAGTAAAAATTGAATATTTTAAATTATCAGAAGTTTCCATGCGTAAAATGATATAGGATTTAATATCGCGTTAAAATGTAGTAGACAAACTAATTTGCTCGTTTACTATATATATTTGTATGACATATAGATTTGTAGGGAGGGACCTTAAGTTATAATTTAGCATTTTATAAAGTTTCATTTTTGAGTACCGCAATTTTTATTACTTATTTGAATTTTTTCACTGGGGTATCCAAATATAAATTTATAAAAACTTTGTTAATTAATTAAATAATACATTTTTCATTTGATTTCCATTTTTATACATTCAAAGACAAATTCTTTTGAACCAAAGGGATTCCACTTGAATATATTTTTTTTTCTTAAATCAAGAATATTAAAAATTTTTAATTGATCTTGTTTCGAAAGGAAGCATTTTACTTAAAAAAGAATTTTACTTTTAACAAATTTTGCTATTCAGAACAGATTTAAGCGGAATTCCTTTGAATTTAAACGAGTATTTGTCAATTAATCAAATTATTTGTGTTTTCGCCAGCTGCATTATGGCGCAAAGTTTAAATTTCCAATAAACTCTAAGGTCCCCAAAACGCGTTACGTAGTTAAAAAAATTAAAAAAAAACATTGTGTAAAAATTTCAGTCTGCGGCCGTTGGACGAATAATGCTGATCGGGCCGTGGTGCTCGCTGCGGAGATGACCGGAAGGTCAGCAGTAGCCGCGGCAGCAGCAGCAGCAGCAGCAGTAGCAAATTTTGAAGTATCAAGAAGAGCAGCAGCAGCCGCCGAGGAGGGGGCGGACGAGCTGCCGAAAAGCAATCATCGAGATCGTTGCCAATCAGCCAAAGGCATCGGTGACGTCGAGGACGAGCTGCCGTCGGCCGCTCACTCGCTGCACTGCCATTGATAGAGGGGGGAGGGATCCGCTCCTCGCGGCTCCTCCTCACTTCAGTTAACAGCGACATGCCGACCGCCACGTCTATCCAACGAGGTTTGCTATTTTTCCTTTCATATTTATTTTATTGAAAAAGTCAATCCATTTTTATTTTTCGTTTCTTGACTTTGTCTTGCCCGATTTCCAAATTAAAATAATTTCATCTACAGATGTTTAAGTAAAAACTTTGGTTGTGCGCAGTAAAAAGATAGTCTTTAAGGAGCTTAGCCTCTAGGTTGACGACTGAAAAAAAACTTTAACTTTTTTGCTTAAGTACTCGAAGTAATCTTTAAGGGATGAAAAGCCTCAAAATAGTAAATCCCCACCTATAACGGCATTGCTGTTTGTAGGGGATAGGTACTAGACTGAGCGTTTAAGGTGAAAAAGCGTTTTCATGGCAAATCGTCCCTTAAAAAATATTAAAAAGAATTGGATGCTGGCAAACTCAGAGATATTACGTGATTTGTTCAAGTGTAATACTAAAACAATCTAATAAAAATTTAATTTTTTCTTTATACTCAGACATAAAAATTTTTTTCTTAAAATTACTAGATATTAGAAAATTTTATAAAGTTTACAATTTCTCCTCATTTCTAGAATAGATAATTTAAAACGTATCTAATTAGCATCGAAAGTTAAGAAGAGTGACCAAAAGTAAAAAACAACGATAATTTCCATAAAATGAGGTGAGATTTCGTTGCTTTGAACGTAGAGACTTTTTACCAGATCATTCAATCTGGTCGAATTTCTTTCTTCAATTAAAACTTTATATCACAGATACTTTATCTTTACTATCTGTAGAGTTTGTTTGCACCTACTGCACACTGAATTTATCAGGTTGCGTTATCGACCCTTTTCATTTTTATTTCTCGCGTCCAATTTCTGTAAAAAATTTATTGAGGCTAACAGAATATACGTAAGTGACTTTTTCAATGTCCATTTGGGATTTTGATTACCTTTCGATTTATAAAAAATTCAATTATGGAATAATTATATAATTATTTTCTTTATAAATAAGGTAGTAGTAATATATTTACATGAATTTAATACATTTTTTATTAATCTAACTTTGAATAAACTTATATATTAGTGAGGTTTTTTATTATTTAATTACAACTTCACTTAACAATTATTTTAAGAAGAGTAGGTCACACAAATTGGGGCAAAAATAAACATTCAAATCAATAGTTTAGACGCTGTATTCAACTAAATTAGCAAGAGCATCTTTCTGTTTGTACTAGAGTCTCAACTTCCCTATACATATTTTCAAAAAAGGCATTCTCTTAATTAATTCTTTATTGATTTTCCATCCAAAAATGATTTCGGGCCTCCCTCTTCCATTTCAATTACCAAAAAAAAACATCCGTATTCAACTTTATTTGGATTCTGATAAAATATCGCCAACTACATAAAATGATCGACTGGTGCGTGCGTCCGCATATAATGTACTGTGTGCAGGGGTGGGGAGGGGAGGGGAGGGGGGGGGATAAAAGCGTGCGTGTGTGTATTACCCATAGCTTCCGGGTTTGACGCCTACTACCTTGATTCGATTTTCTTTTTTTTTCTCTTCAAGCCGTACGAGCAATGTATATATTATGCGAGGGAGCGATTCCCTCCGTCAAGTGAATAATGGCGAGCTTGCGATGACGGAGGTGGACTTTTGATTTTCAAATCGAACACAGTGATTTTTCACGCTTTGATAAACTCGAATGAGTAATCGTTGATGAATATTATCAAGGGAGTAGGGGTGATTTATTAGATAACTGACAGCTCATTTTGTCGAAGAATTATTCGGAACTAATTTCATTCCAAATGTTTGTGGATTCTGAAAATGCTTTAAATTTTGATGTAAATAATAGTTCATTACGATACTAAGTGCATGAGCGCAGCAAATGAGGTTAGAGTCGTGCCATGAAGGACGACTTGAATATATCATTAGCAGCCCATTCTGGACAACTTATATGCCACTGATAGCTTCATATATTATATAAATTAAGAAAGTATTTACTAATTCAGTTGTAAAAACATTACAACATTTTATTAGTAATCTAAATTTGAATTTGTAAATGCTAATTTTATTTATAACACTGGGGGGTATCTAAGTCCGAATTTAAGTCACGGCTTATCCTTTGCGTAAAGCAAGCGGTGCTATAAAATAGTATACGATACTCGTGTCGTACGTGCACTTTCCGGCACGTCGTACCGGAAAGTGCCAAGTGTATCGTAATGTACTATAATTATAACTATAAAACATTACGATACAAGTAGCGTACGTAATAATAATTATTATTCATTTTTGTTGAATTTGTCAAAATTTTTGAAATTTTCAAAAATACTTTTTCAAACTAAGATGATATTGCTGCGAATTTCATAGCTAATAAAGACAACGACTGTCATACGCAATCAAAATGATTTTCCCAAAATCTAAAATTTACTTTTTCCTTCTAAATTATTCACGTATCCATCTAGCTCTCTAATTCTCTCGACGGGTTGCGTGCATGTAAAAATCAAGTCAAACTTTTTTTCTAATTCTCAGCGATGAACAAAGTGCAGCTGCCTGTGCAGCTATTTTACAATGTAAAGAAGCTACAGTTCGCGCAGGAGAAAATGTGTGCTGAGGAGAAAAATGCGGAGCGGCGCAGGTTCCCCTACATCCGTGAAGAATCGTGAAAAAAAGTTTTGATAATGCAAACCTGCCAACCGCATTTTTCTGCCTTCGCGCGCGGGAAATTTTCATTTTTTCGCGCGATAGGCTACTCGTTGGAACGTGGCTATACACACGAGAGATAGCTAAGCAACGTCTACGTGTACAGCAGCTTTTTTTTCTCGAAAGCCCATTTTTGTTATTGTTCAGAGCGCGACTCTTTTCTCGAAACTACTTTTCGCTCCCTTTCTCGGATTCACGTAAAGGCTTTTTAAACGTCAGGTAAAATTTGCTGACTCTAGGAGGAGGCTTATTTTCAGAGTGAAATTTTCAGTTTTGTCAAATCGCTCGTACCATTTTATCTCTAAGACTATATAACTCCAATTTTAATTAGTCTTTTTCATTAAAGTATTCGATAAAAAATAAACTTTTAACTTTTAACGCCGATGCATGTTTGTGTTATGGTGAATTTTCAATTTTCGAAGAAATAGTTTGATTTTAGCATTGTTTTAAATAGGATGTAAAATATTATCAAGAGTTAAAAACTATACCTATACTTTACAATAATTTTTTTACATTATCTATTACAGATTTATTGACAAATAAAAAGGGTTTTTTAGACTGAAAACTTTATCGAGAATTTTAGGTAAAATTGTACTTTTACTTAATCAAACTATTTCATAATTAAAAATAATTAATTTAGTGAAAGTAAAATAAATTAATTTTGTGAAATCAAAACGTGCCAATTAATTGACAACAGTTTTCTATGTTTTTTTTAAACGTTATCGCGCGGTTGATATGGTTTTTTTGTGAGGTATCCTCGTGGGTTACGCGAATCTGTCGATTCTTTTTTGAGGCGATTTTGACCCGGACACACGAATCTCGTGAATATTTATTGGAACTGCTGGTTATTCGAGGGGCTACAATTTCGGACGACTGTCATTTCGGCGAAAGCTTTTGCCGTTGACGTCGATGGCGATCCATTGATCGAAACAATACAGCCATGTAAATTGAGACCGTTTATTATTTCATTCTTTTTTTGACAGTTTTGCATTGATTTTGGAAAAGGATAAGCTAACTTTAAGCAGGAAGTGCGCTTTTAATTTTTACACGGATGGTTAATGACTATTTTGCAACTGGAACTGGCAGACGTTCAGATCAAGTTTCAAGGTCGGAACAAATGCTTGTATCAAAAAATTTTGATTTTGTAATCCTGGAATGTAAGAATCAAGGTGTGTCAAAAAAATTTAATGAATTTATCTATAAGACGCGAATCAAACAATAGCATTAATAATTTAAGATTGCGGTTATTGTATGCTGGAAAATTGAGCATAAAATATGGGCTCGAGAACACTGTCTGCGCAGAATTGCAGAACACTATCTATTATGATAAGTGCCCATATTCGGTCCAGATTCTGTTGAGGGCTTCATGTCCTGAGTTATCCCATAACATAACCTCAACTTCACGTACTCAATCATAGGAGTTATCGACCTTTTATATTAATGTAACATGATATAATACATTGCGCGGTCATCGTTATTTAATTATTATTTTATTCAGACCCTTCCGCACTGCAATTATGCCTGTATAAACTACACTCTGAGTACAGCGTATGAAGACTTGAGAGTATAGCTATATATACTGAGCAGCTGTATATACGCATGAGATGTGCGCTGCGCGTGCGCATAAGCTTCCGCGCTCTCCCTCTCTCTTATATGCTGTAACATCAAATGAATAGATAAACAGAATTTTTAACAGATTCTCTTCTGGTTGCCGTCTCGTCACAGCTGCTAAATCTGGGCACGGTCTGGTACAGAATCTGCCCACTCCACAGAAATTTTAACAGATTCTGTACAGAAGTGCCTCAATTTTCCCACAGGTTACATGAATTTTAATTAAACTATTGTTTCAATTAGTTATATATTGCTTGATGTCATTGATTGATAAGTTATTGTAATTAATTAACTGTATTTAGTTATTAATCTAGAAACTTAATTGGCATCGTTAATTAAACCGTAAACTTTTTTAAAATATCGTTTTCGTTTTTAATTTTATAAAATTTTGATTTTTAATACTATGCACAACAATAATTTCTGTAACTTATATTATAATTTTGTAAATTTTACGTTTTTATTCTAAAAGAAGGCGTCCATGTATCCATATTTTTACTGATGATATGATTTAACATTTATGTATGATGTATTAATCGAATAGTAGTACATGATGGTACTTGTCACCTAAGTGGCCCATATTATTGTGTAAACACCGTGTAAATAACGCCCTAGCCTTGGCGAAGGTAATGTTCACGCCATGCGATGGGTCACTAGGATCATAAGTACTGTATTAGCACTGCTTACCTAAATTCTTAGTCACGATTATTCGTAATATAAGCAATTGATTAGTTCACCGTAAAATTAGCGTACGAGCGTAGCGAGTCTGATATTCACGGTGAAATAATTAGCTCACGGATAAGCGTGACTTAAGGTCACACTGTGCTATAAAGAAAATGTATAAATTGTAATATCAGCAGGTTAAATAAACTTCTCACCGATCTTCTTTAAAAAAATTATGGCCTTTGTTACGAAGCATTTCATATATGAATCTGATTGGTTGCTAAGTGAACGTGATTATGATTACCATAATTCATAGTTCATGACTGATAGATTCAGACCAAAATATAACTCAAATCTGAATTCCTTGTACGCACAGTAAACATTTCGGTTTAATAAATTCGATTAATATTTCTTTTAAATAAATCGCCCTCAATGAAGTATATTGCATTTAAATTTTGAAGATTTTTCACCCTTAACGTAAATTCAAGTTATTATCTTGGCTTTGTTATTGCGCATATGAAAACGTTTTCATATTATGCAGTCAGCTGGTACCGCGTCTGACCGCATTCGGAAGTATCTACTTGGCACCTTCAGTCTACAAGAGAAATAACAGAAGCAGTATCATAAAAGAATCCGCTAGTCCAGATGAGGATAACGCAAGAGCTAAACCGTTCTGAATTTCTTCTGAAGATAATATATATATTCTGTCTCGTGGAAAAGCTCCAAAGCTCAAAGAGAGAGAGAGAGAGAGAGAGAGAGAGAGAGAGAGAGAGAGAGTTGGGAGTAATTTATCAGAATGTTAAGCTTATACGTAGATTATTTTTCAAAAACTATAAACGAGAAATTTTAATAAAGTTACGAAATTCCGATAATAAAGCAAATAGTTAAAAAAGAGAAATTGAAATTCTTTATTTTAAATAATAAAAATTTAAATTTAAAAATTTTAATTAAATTTTTTAAAATGTCATAAAAAGTTAAATAATTTAATTAAAGAATGCAACATTCTTCAATTATTATAATTTAATTAAAAAATAAAATATATTGAAGTTAAATTTATTTAGATTTCAGAAATTAGAATATCACTATTTATTTCGGACTTTGTAAACTTTGTTACGTTATACAATTATATGGTCTACAACTCAACGGTATTCCAGGAAGAAATTAACAGGATTGGCTTTAATGAGGTCTTTCGAAATTCAGCTAAAAATGAGCTATTAAGAAAAAGATAGAAAACTGGTATTTAAATTGCAAATTCGTATTCGTTTTACGGCTACAAGTATTCGACATTTAAATAATAAACTATTTTAAAGTAACAATGGTAATAAACTTTAGAATCGCGACGAATGTAAAATATTCGTATAATATATTCCAAATTCATTTATCAAAAGCGAAGTTATATTACGTATCCCTCAGAAGGCTACAATTTTTGTTAGACGTGGTACGGGTGAATAATTTTTCAATTTTCGTACAACGAGACCTTATGAATTTTCGCTGTGAAACTGAATGAAAATGCATTGAGAAAACATTGCTTTCTATAAATTATTCAATTCAATTAATTTTTTTAAACATATATTTATTTGTTTCGTGGATGCATAATAATTTTACATTTTGTTGATTTAATGTTGAATCTGTCTTTGCATTATACATAATTGCTACAAAAAATAGCTGCAATGTATAAGCGCATGGGTTTTTGAGAAAAAAATATTTCATACTCGTTACGCTAATGTAACGCTTCATTGTCATTCATTAGAATCAGTATTCAACGTAGAGATGTGCTTGCAACGAAAAGCAAACAAAAAGCCGGTGAAAGTTTTCCGTTGGGGAAGGCAGTATTATCAATCAAAAATGTTGTGCATTCCCTACCTACAAGCAGCAGCAGCAGCAGGGGTCTACCGTTGAGAAACGTCGCCCGGCTAAATTCCTCAATAGCCAAAAGCAGCCGCATCTGCTTTTCTGTGCGGCAGGAGGCGACAAATGAGCGCGAGTCGATAGCAGTCCGAGCCCCCCCAGATGCCGAGCCCCGCACTCGAGGAACAATAGCCGCCTAAATACCCAAGCGGCAAACGCTCGATCCGGCTTGGCATTGGACCTATAGCTCGGCTTGTTTCCGCAACAGCGAGCAGCGAGCAGCGAGCAACAAAGCCCCGGGTGCTTTAAGCTTCGTTTCGTCTATTGACACGCGCTGCTCCTCCTCCTCCCCCCTTTTCTTTCGAGAGGATCTCCCGCCTCCCTCGACACCTCGAGCCTCGCTTTGACGTCGCCGTCATTTTTCACTTCCCCCCGCGGCGAGGGGGTGGCTGGGCCAAACGGAATACCTAATAAGCTCCGAGTTCCAGCAGCGCCGTCCGCGGAAAGGAGGTCAAGTAACGCTGGCATTCGATATATCTGAGGAGATATTATCCCCAGTTGCAGATTCGTTGTTTCGCTCTCTCTCTCTCTCTCGCTCCTGTGCAGCCAGCGGGCGCGGATTGGGAGTAGAAGGGATGGGATATCGGCTTTGGGGGAGGCTAAGCCAAGCGGCCTTGTGCCTTTGTAGCTTCGCTGCGATGCAGATTGATTCGGGGCTTTCGAGGTCGAGGGATCATGAGTTTTCCGAAATTTTCGGCTATTGTTGCGCGGCTTTGGCTTTTATGTTTATTTCCTCTAAGATCTGGGATCTGGGAAGAAATATAAGTAAACGAATGCAGGTATCCTGATGGTTATCTCGTCCTATCTCTATCCAAAAATTATTGCATTCGGTAGACGAAATTCGCAAAGAAATTTATTTCTTCCCAATGAATTAACAAAAGTCGCTGCTCAGTTACCTATACATAATAGTTTGCCCAGAATATAATACAAGTAACAAATATCAAAGTAGTCATAAGCGTACAGCTCTTCCACATATTGCTCGAGTTATTTTTTAAACAGAAAATGTAAATCGATAAGTCAATCAAATCGTGAAATTGGACCGCGGTCGGAACTTCAATTAAAAATTGTTCAATCAACACTTGCAATTCAATATGTAGCAGGTTGATGTCTAAAAGTATTGTTCATTGAATGAAATTTTTAATTGAATTTTAGGCTTCCTTTATGGAAAAGAGAAAAAGCTGTGTAGTGGGATTATCAAATAAAAATATGATTCTATTCCATTATCTATAGTACTGTACAATATAGCAATTTAACTCTAAAAATTAATGCTGTAAAGTTACCAAAAGGTACCAAGGTATGGATAATTGTTTCTCGTCAAATATGAATACAATGCACTGTATTAATTAACACAATTTTTCATCAATATATTTCTAGCTACAGACACTTCCGAAAATGCTTGCACTTGCTTTACACGCTCCCAGCAACCATAAAATGGCCCGTCAGCCACTATTATCGAGTTTTGCCCACCTCGAGAGCCCAGCCAGTATACATAACACATCACGCAGCTCGAAACTCTTTTCACGCAGAATTTCTTGTTTTTTCCAGCAGATCCCGGCCGAGCTGATTAATTATCGCGCACAAGACGCGTCCTTGTCGCGCGTACACAACTACACACTCATGAATGAAACGCATTAACAGCGAGTGTATGAGGCTCCGCGGCTTTTTTATGCGCATAAATAGGGAGAAGGATGAATAGGGAGGCCGGAGGCTCTGTAAAAATAGTCGTCTTCGTCGCCGTCGTCGTCGCCGCCGTCGGGCTACGCAGCGCCATATGGATTTTCGTTATACATACCGGGACGGCTATTGCGCGAGCGTGTAAGTGAAAAGCTGGAATTTTACTCTCTCGCGCGACGTGCTATATATATCCTATATGTATACGCAGTTCTCGGCAAAGCTGTTTCGCGACTGCATAATTCAGGACGAGGGGAAAAGAGAGGGAGAGAGAGAGAGAGAGAGAGACGCGTCAGAGCGTCGACGGCACGAGTCGTCGAATTTTTCACTCCTTTTATCGCGTCGCGCGCGCGAATCCGAGTTGTAAAGCGTTTTTTGACCGAAAGCCGCGCTGTAAAACTCGCGGACGTGCGCGAGAACTGATTTCCATTGTAGATTCGCGAGATGCTGGTTATACGCGTGTCTGCTGCGGCTGTTGTAGTTGAAATTCATATGGAAGATGCGTGCAATGTAACACTATTGTCGCTTTGCTCGAGGTATTCAAAAGATTTATACTTTTCACTTTCAATGCGGTCGATGCCATTCATTCAATTTTTTTTCATTCTAGAAAATAATACTTTTTTAAATAGGGAGACTGTTTGTTAGAAATATTAACTGAGGGTATTAACTGTATTGGTAACGTGTACAAAAATAATTGGTTATGTTTTAATTAACATTAAAAATCGTTAAAAAGAAAATTCCCGCAGTTGTGTGAGAGATGGGGGTGTCTTGTGTGGCAGCCCAGAGACACCGGACACGTCCCGAGCTTATAGCTCGTGGACGTGACAACAGCTATTGGTGCAATTTCTTTTAGACTCGAGAAAAACACTTTTTCTATAAAATACACATTTAACATTATTGCGTCTTTATGACAATTTGTAAAATTTCGAGTGCATGTTCCACCCCGGAAAAATCATTTGAAACTCAATTATCGGAAAAACGTTGACTAATTTAATGATTAATTTCTATGCAAAAGGAAGAAAAAGGCTGTTCAAACAAGAGGTTCTCAAAAAGCGTTCACCTATTTTACTTGCAAATTTTTCTGCTGTACCTCGCTGTAATACCTGCTTGCTCTTTGTCGTCAGCGTTGAATTTCTATAAATTTCATATAGGACGCACGTGAGCCAAAGTAACCGGATAATTAGCTGCATGTGCGTACACTGCATACCTTTTGTCAGCGTGATTTTACGGCGAGTGCACCCGACGTATAGTGAACTTGATGAAATTTGTCGAGTCGGTTTATCAAAAGGACGTAATCGCGCTGTTGTCGCCGCATTGTCGTATTCAACAGGCACGTGTCGACAGCAGGTTAATCGAATGTAGCGTAAATAACATTGCTCGGGAGGCACGAGCCATGACGCGTGTCATTTGCTGCTATTTTAGTCTACATGCAGGTTTCGGTCGTGTGCGAATTTTCGTTATTTTAGAAAAAAAAAAAAACGATCGCGAAAGCTTACAAAAGAAATATTATTTACAGTTCCACAATGTTTCTCTTCTTCTTCTTTTCAGGTGAAACTCGAAAATACTCTAAATTCCATGAAATTTCACTGACTTTTATTTAGCGTTTCAAACAATGCAAATTCTTTGATGTTTTTTAACTATTCAGTATGTTATAAACTGGTTACATGTTAAGGAATTGGCTTCATAATTACATCAATTACTCTGCTTTTTTCTGGTATATGCCTTTGTTAAACTTTTTGATTTTGTTAAAATTAGAACATACATTAGAACTGGAAAAAATATTTACTTTTTATACTTACAAAGAATTTAATTTTTCTAGAGTGTTATCGTTAATTGTTTTTAACATTGTATAAATAATCATGATCGATCGTATAGCTATTTCATCACTTGCAAGTAAAATCGTGAAGTATTCGTCGATTACGTCGACCACAAAAACAAAAAATATTAAACAGTTATATACTTTCACAATTATCTAGTTTCTCACGATTGACCAATAATATATAATTAATCATTTTATTGTTGTCTTGTTTTTGATCAATCTAATATAATTTTTATTTATTTAGGGTGCGGTGTAAAGCCTACTTCAAAAATGTACTGAAATAGGTTTAGACTCGATAAGAAGAGTAATAATCAAAATACTGGATCAAATCTCTGTTTTTGATAGAAAGGAATCGATAATTTAATTTCTTTGTTTTGAATTTAGTATTTTTTTCTTTGTAGAACATGAGAAACCGCTTGCAGGTCATATCGCGGAGAAACAGCAAAGTGCATCTATAGAAAAGTTCGCGCAAAGATGAAGAAAGTTTCAATTGCCGATCACTTTAGAAAATCCAGTTTTCTAAACAATTAATTCGTGTCGGGAAGTTTTTTTCATCAACCGAAATAACGTGAAACTCGTTCTGAGCCGGAAACCTGAAACGACCGCGGCCCGCACGTCCGGCGCCTGCGACTATTTCTACGCTATATGCTCGGCTGCGCGATCGATTAAAGTGAAAAAAGAAAGTTCAGTTATATCTCGTAACGAGATTAGTGTCGAGCGCTCCGGCAAAATCAGTGCGCGGAGCGCTGCGCCATCAACCCGGAATTAATTGGAATATCACAACGCCGTTAAAGAGATGAGGCTCGCATAACGAGGGCTTAAACGTGAGACGTCCTTGTCGTCAGGCATAACACAAGCCCCTCGCGCGTAAAACGTTAAAAAAGAAGAAGAAGTAGAAGTAGAAGTAGAAATAGAAGAAGACGAAGCGAAGAAAGTCGTGTGTTCCGAGCCGCAGCAACAGTTTGCTCGGCGCATAGTCGTTGAAAAGACTGCGCGCTGCGGTGTCAGACAGCTGTGTGTGCTGCAGGCGAGAGAAAAAAAGCGCGCCCGGGAAGCGCTTTTGTTCGAGGCGGAAAAAGTGGAATTGCGGCCTGTGCCTTGCAGTCGCGAGCGTATAGTATACGCGTACCGCACACTCCTATATTATTTCTCGCGACGGAATTTCGTTTTTCGCGATATATATACATGAGCCTGAAACTATAGTGGTCGCGCTCCATTTGCCGCTTAGTATAGCGGGCAGCTGTTGACTCGCGGCTTCGCGACTTCTTTACATTCTTTTATCGCTTCCTCGTGTACTGCACAATGCACTGCTTGAATGCGCACTGCGCGGCTCGTTAAAATAATAAAATACGTTTACGAGTCAGCTCGTTAAATTCGTGCGACTCGGCGAGTTGCCGAGGCGCTTGCGAATTTCCTCGGCCGCGGGCGGACTACAGAGCAAAGCCTTAACTTGATCGAACTATCCGGAATGATCCGGCGGGGACTGGAGCCGAGGTGAGTAGCGGCGAGTCGCACCCGCAATCAAACGGCTCGTTCGCGCGCTGCTCTGGACACGTTTACTTCTCTGCGTTGCCGTGGTCGTACAGTTATACAGAGCGAGCGCCGGTGGCGGTCCATCATCGATTTTAACTGCGCACACGCTGCGCACCTACACGTACACGCGTACTCTCGAATCGAAGCCAGCCCGGGAAAGAAGGCGGTTGCTGCTGCCGCCGCCGCCGCTGCTGCTGCTGCTGCTGCTGCTAGAGCTGCCTGTTGCACTGAAGGCTATGTAAGGACGTGCCGCGATTCTCGAATTTTGCGCTGATTTTTTAGGGAAATAAAATAGCTGATATTGTCTATTGCAATGAGAGAGGTTTTCGCATGCGCGGATATTAAAATAGAAAATCAGTTTTTAATCGTGTTGACCCGTATCGCCGTATAACGATATGGCGACGACAATGTACTTTTTGCATTTTTACTTTTACAAGCGTTCAAGCGAACGAAGAATTACCTTCAACATTGATATTTTATTATTAATTATTCTGTATTGTTACTTTATGGATAATTGTTCTGTACAACCCAATTAAAAATTGTATACAATTTTTTTATACATCAGAACTCTAAAGATGCTAACTCTATAATGCAATTGCCATTATTTTCATCTCCTCTAGGCGATATTCTCGGAAATAATGTCGCAAAAAAGAATTGTTGAGAAAATTTTGAAATTTCTATCTTTTTAAATCTTGAACTTTTACAACAATTTGGATCCTTTCCTTCGGTCTGAACAAATATTCTAGTTCAGGTTCAATCCGTACGCAGTATCCATCATACTTTTCTCGTAATTAAGAGTATAATTGGCATATCGTATAATAATTTAAACTAAAAGATTTTTCTTCACGCTCCAAAATACCTCTGGATAATGCAATTTCATACGCATTGAAAGATATATAAAGAATTAAAAAGCATCTTTTTACATGTGACAAGATACCTCCATTATTGTAATACTGAGAATATTATGTAAATAATATCCATAAAAAAGATGAAAGAAATGAAAAGACATTCTGCCTCGGCTGAATCAATAGTTGTACTTATTTTAAATACATTAAATAAATCCATTAGATCAAATCTGCGTAGATATAACCAGTATTTTTCTAGAATTTTTAGATTTTTTTCTGCTTAGAGCCAATTTAATAATGAACTATTGCGTTAATAAGTTACTTGGTTAAATATTTTTGTCTACTGGGTCACAGTACTACGCTTTAAGATGCTATTGACAATAAAAATTGCAGAACTCATTTTAACGAGTTTCTTATTATAGAAAAAGATTTTCTTTTAATATAAGTGGAGCGCATACAAATGGATTAATCTACTAAAAGAAATGATCTCATTTTTGCGAGTGCAGCTTTGTTTGCTGGAACCTAACAAAAAGCCGACGAAAAAAGTGTTTTCTCATCGCATATTACCTCCTGCGACATATATATTGACCAAGAAGTAGCTTAAGGTCTCGTACGAGCCAAAGTTGCTGGACCGACGATATCGTTCTCATAACACGTGTGCTAGCTCCAAGTTATTTTTTTTTTTTAAAAAAGACGAGCTTTTTGCCTAGTCCGATGATATAAATAGACCTAACGCGCGCGGCTAATGAATCGAGCGACGGGACTATCGATCGCGAGATATGCGCTACATTCCGTGACAGTATAAACATTTGCAGATGCGTTAAGCGAAAGTTGTAATATATTGTACAATACTTTGCGGGAAGTCGTTTGCGCCAATAAGCGTGAGAATCGAGATACAGCTTGGCACCACGTCATAATAAAATCAGCGACTGCGCGCGATAAGTGCCAGGCTGCCGCGGCGATATTATACCATCTATATATAAAGCTGCGCTGCTCGCGGCCCGGCGCTAATCGATAATTCCGCCGTCATTGTTATACCTGCATTCGCACAGTACCAGCTGAATCCGTTTATAATTCATAATATTAAAGTATTTACGCGCTGGTGCGTCGATGTGTAAATCGATGACTTTGTGCGTTGATTCGGAAAGTTTTTAACGGTTCACGGATGTGGTCTTTTGTGACTTCTGCTCTCCCGTTCAAATAGTTCTGTTATTGTGATTTTTGAGCTGCAGACTTTCTTCAGCGGAATGACTATTCTGGATGTTTCCTATACGTTTGTTATCGAAACTCTCGGTAGAAACGCATCTGAATCTGTTTATCTGTTTTCAAGAGAGGTCAGCAGATCGACATTTACGATGCCGAAGCTCGTTCAGTTCTTTCCAAATGATATTCACGTTGTGTGTTGCGCTACTTGAATCACGAATATCCTTATAAAACGGAAATCTGATCATTAACAATTTTTGAATTGCCGATCTTACAACATTATATTAGATAAAATTTAGCACTTTCAGATCCATTAAAAGCCAAATTATTGATTCATTATTCAGTTTTTGAGCCAACATTATACAAATCACTTGGTCAGATAACCAATAAAGTACCTTTTCTTTATTTTTACTTGAATCCGAACCACCAGAGCTTTAATTTATAAGCATATATGTGCATTTAAAGAGATGGCCTCGAAACCCTGGGGAGTCAGATTTGAATCCAGGACTTCGGCATTAGGCTGAAAGTACACTATGACCCGTCCTAATTTACGCAATCCCGCAATATCCCATTCAGCCCTGTTCCATGTTACTTAACCAAATTTGTACCGGATTGACTATCTTGATGTCTTATTGGAACACGGTCACTAATATGCAAATATATGCTTTGTCCAGAATTACGGAACGGAACGGAATGGATAGGACTTACTGAATTTTCGGACTTGTACTAGCCAAACAGCGATTGAGCCTTCACTAATCTTTAAATTTCGAATGATCAACATTTGCAGACTTGGTTTCGAGTATTTTTTCCATATCGTAGAAATGCAACAATGATTAATGATCGACTCATATATCTTTGGCGTGAAAAATGGAGGGTTGACGGGTTTAACGGGTAAACGACAAGTAAATAGTTTTCTTCATTGTAAATCGTTGTTTTGCAACCATTTTAAATTCACTTATTATTTTTAATGTTCGCTACTACTTTAACTTTGATTTTTTCTGAAAATGCTTCTCTTCCATTTAATTAATACGATAATCAATAATATTTCTATCATAGTACATTTCGTATTCCACATCACGTACTATGATAGAAATTTGAACTCAATAACCATAAGCTCAACGAGTTGTTTCACATATTTTAAGAGTAGATCTCATCAGAAACTTCATTATCCTCAGGATAATAACAAAATAATAATAAGTAACAAATTATTTTAAACGAGCTGCACATGCTAGATTTTCATTTTCCATACTCAAACTTTTCTTAATTCAAAATCGATCCTTTCCTTTCAGTGTATAAAATCTAAAGAATCTCTATCAAATGTACTACTATGTTCTCTCTCTCTCTCTCTCTCTCTCTCTTCTCTCTGAAAATCATAAAAACTTTTTCAAATTACACTATCGGAAATTTTGCTCGCCTGCACGCAGTAACCACGTTAGTAATGTTTTATCAAACACGAAAAAAAGCTCGCGCACTATAAACCCATGACGAGCCACGCATACAAAAAAGCTGCAAAGAATTTTACGAGCTCCCTTGACGTGTACAGTCAAGCCGCAAGTTCTGATATACGTCCCTGAAATAAACTCATGTGGGAGACTAGCAGATCGACTGATACTTCGTTCCGAAAACGGATATTGATGCAGCGAGAGGATTTTGATCTTGTTGCAAAAGTTCTCTCGTGTAACAGAAAGCAGCGTTCTTGTTGGTACGAAAGGAGTAATTGTTGCTACGAAAGTAAATATTTTCCTTGGATTCAATTCTTTCGGAGCAAAAAGAATTCTGCACGATTTGAGATTGTATCCAGAAATTTTGTTTGTTATTCAAGAAATAAGTAATAATGAACTAATTAAAAATTTTTTGTTCTATACTGTTCGCATTGCTCAACTATATCAATCGTATCCTTATATATTAATAAAATTTGTTGTCAATTTATTGTTCCAGTGCCTTTATTATTAATGATCAATGAATTTTTCTTCTCGCATCAATATTTATACTGCATTACAGACACTTTTTTTTACAGATGTACAATCGATATTCAGATGTACATTTCCTTCGATATATGCGAGTGGAATATTTATGCATCCATGAGTGATTGTGGATTACTCCACTCGAGAAGGATATGCTCACGAAAAGGCGGAGCTTTTCTACTTACAAAGCTGTCGATACCCTCTACTCCTTCTCCGTTTCCGCTCCGAATGTAATCGAATACCTCCTATCGCAAACGTCGGCTCTGCTCCTCAGGAAATAGATAAACAGACAAATGGAGATACCAGCATCAGGATTCCGGCATTTACATAGGAGGAGTATGTGTCTAAGCATTCGATCGAGGCGCCGAGTATGTCTCTCTGTTCTTTGCTCTCGCCGCTCTCGAAGCGTCGAAGCGAGAGACGAGGCTTTGTTTCACCTCGATTTGGATCGCTTTCTAACACTCCCAACTCATTTTGTTCGTTAACAGTAAACTCAATTTTCGTTACCGGTAAAGATGATAGATTTGCTGGCATGTCTGACGAAACTCGATTGTTTCCACTGAATAACTGATTGAAGGTGTCAAGAAAAGTTTTGCTAGCTAGCAAACTATGGGGTCCATTCTGAGGGTAGCAAAACTACTGCATCAAAGCGATGTAAATATATAATTATAAATGTTTTTATTCCTTTCCAAAATATTAAAATTATCGTTTTGTGCAGTGAGATTACTATATATTCCTAAAATGAAGATCATAATTTTAAACTCCGAAAGATTACAACAAACCTTGAGATAGCTTTCCCTCTCCTTCATAATTAGCTTTCATTCTTCAAAGTTTGAAGTTTATATTATAATATCTGAACCGAATAAAGTTTGTGTAATTAAAGTTTTTTACATTCTTCAAATTTCATTTACCCAGGAATTACACTACAAACTTGAAACTCGGTTGTTAAATGAAAGTTGATTAAAACGGAATACAACTATTTCGTTTATTGTTTATAGAAAGTTAATTATTTGATTTTTTTATTGGTATTGAATTGATAATACTGACTGCAGCCTGCTACGTAACACAAAACTGATCCATATCCACAGTTGTATTTTCTGTCTTTGAATTTTTTTATTTCAAGGAATACGGAATTCTCAAACCTTCTTTTTTCTATTACGCTTACATTTTTAAATATAAAGATTGAATTGAGGATCCACGATCGTATAGCATTGTAGTTAATTAAGATATGCTAGCTGTGAGATCACATAAATTGATAAAAAAAAAAAAAAAAAATGAAAATCTATTTTCCACTTTACTTGAAAATAAAATTATCAATTTTTTTTCACTCATCATCGAATTTCGCAAAGTATCTTTTAAATTTAACCGAGTGGATATAATACATGCTGAACATAACGGCAATATCCTTATTTCTGTAAATAAGGTTCAAAAAGGGGGGTTCGAATTATACATTCTTCATTTCGATGGGAATATAACCCTTATTAATGATATCAATAGTATTCCGTTACTTTGCGATAGCCCAATTCTTAATTTACTATATACTAAAAAGCAATGTTCTGATTTCGAGGTAAAAAGGGCCCGGAATAGGCATTGACTTGTCTTCGGATTGCTCTCCTACATAACAATACTTCGATCCACTTGAACATATCAGTGGAGTTGTGAAGAAGCAAAAACAAACGACGACAATCGCCGAAACAAGTATATCAACCGCTACCCTGTAGTAGAGAGCAACAGTAGCGACGATGAGGAAAGGCGGTCAAGAGGCCTGCTTTTCTGGGGCGCAGCCGGGTGTCGAGTGCGCGTCAGAACGGGGCCGAGAGCTCGAGCAAGGGCATCGCGATTTGCGAATCGCCAAGCCGGAACACGGCTCCTGTATTCTCTTCTTCTCTCTCCCTCTCTCTATCTCTCCCTTTTCCTCTCCCTCTGCAATGGCGCATATCTGCCAGTGCATCTTGTCCCCGGACTTGGACCACGCGGGGATAAAGTTATCACAAAGGCATCTGCTGCGTCTTGCCGTCTAAGCCGATTATAATGCTGGGGATAATCTTCTTGCGCGACGTGGAGAGGATTTTTCTTTAGTCACGCCGCCTTTCTTCCCGTAATTACGCCCTTTTGGATTATGGCGTTTTACGTGAGCTTAAGTTTGTTGTTTTCCGAATTAACCAATCGACGACCTGCTCGTCATTCTTACGTATAATTCATTTACATTTGTTTCGCCCCTCAGAGAAATGAACTTTTATAGCCAAAGGAATATTTTCTGCTCAAAATTTATTTAATTCGAAAAAACTCATTTTGAATGTACAAAAGTAATATGCCATTCAAAAATCACATTTTTCGAACTAGACAATTTTTCCTGGCTTTGTAACCTGAGAAATCCAAGTATGGAAAAATAAATACACCACCATAACTCTGCTATTAAAATTAAAGTGCTAAACACTTTTATGTAAAAACTAAAAAATGCTGTATTTTTAACTCTTCCACATTGAGTACGGAAAGAGAAATCGTTGTTTATAATATAAAAGATAACGCAGTCCTTATCGCATTAGTTCAAATATATTTTTACAGCTTACGAGCCATTGGTATGTATAATTTACTTAAGTTTTCAACAGACTACTCGATTGACGGCACTAAAAATAGGTGTATTCTTGTATAAATATAATTATTATTATATGACTTATTTTAAATTTAGCTAAAATAAACGGCCATTCATCTTAAAATTATTAATTTTGTTCAAAAATGTTACATGTAGGTAGTTTCGTTTCTGAACACGTGGGAACAAACAAGATGTTCTTAACTATCTCTAACAAACTTGATGCGAGTAAGTTAACAATAGCGTCTAAACTTACTCAACGGGATTGCTTGAAAAAGCATATCTTGCACAGGACATAATAATTTGGTACAAAATATCATTTACGAAGTTTCAATTCTAATCCCTTCATCACAAAGTGTAATCTACAATCAATACGCTTTGTAAATTTTGCATAGCAAAATTACAGTTTACCTCTATTACGTAAGTGTTGAGTCCCCTTAAGGTCCCACCCTACAAATCTATGTCATACAAATATATACGTAGTAAACGGGGAAAATCGAGTCGACTTTTGCGCAGATGGTTTGTCTAAACGGAATAACGACAGGCCTTGAAAAAATTACCGTGTATAGATTTTATAATGCAGATTGCGATAAAGCGAGCTTACTTTCATACATGCTTTCGGTTATGTGTAAAAAATCGTGGAAAGTGGGTAGCTTTTTAAACTGTCATTTTCAATATATATATTTTGGTAAACAAATGATAAACATTATTCTCTGCTTATAACCCTAAAGAAATAAGTATCTATTTTTTACGATTTTTGACTGAAAACGGATGCACGTACGAGAGCTAGCTCGCTTTATCGCAAAGAGGATAATATAATATAAACGTAGTAATTTTTTCGAAGCCTGTCGTTACTTCGTTTGGGCAAACCATCTGCGCAAAGATGGGCTCGATTTTCCTCGTTTACTATATATATTTGTATGACATATAGATTTGTAGGGAGGGACCTTAATTACACATGTAGCAGTCGTTATCGCGGAACATATCCTCAAGCTGTTAATAAATGTTTATTTACAGGCTACAAATTTTCGGTGTACAACTATAGCAAATGCTTAATACTTCGTTTCTCTACTAAAATTAGATTTGCTCGTGAAGGAAACGCCACTCTCTCGGCTTCCTAATCGATAAAGAGAATTTTGATTTTCTCAACGGGACTGTTAGGAGACATAGTCTATTCTCTTTGTTGCCCAATACGAGGTATATACTTATGATATTGCGCTGCATGGCGCTCACGATTCTTTCGAAATCACACCGTGACGTTGCTTCTGGATTGCAACCTCTTGGAATCGAGGTTCCTGCTGTATGTACACCAGATTAAGTATATGAAAGTTGAGAGAACTTTAATTGCCGAGGGAATAGTATAATGAATGTGGCCACTCGATTGGACTTTGATGTCAAAGTAAAAATTATTTCTTATTGGTAGTGGAATTCTTCTTAAAGATACTAATCCACTTGGTATTTAATGATTGTTCTATCATTAGGAAGGGTATTAAAATTAAAGGGAATCTATTTAATATTAAATAGATTTTTGTCTTGATGTATATTTGAAAAGAATTCTGCAACCAGAAAAAGATTATTTTTGTAATAACTCGTCTACTTCTTACGTAGCTTTTCAATTATAATGTATTATCAATTATAAGAAATTCCGCTCAAACAACCCCAATTGACTTTTACACCACAAAATAGCAGATAAAATACAAATCAATAATTAGTAAAGTAGTTATTTCATAGTGTATATTATACTGTGGTGCAAAATTCGAGAGTTTAATTTTAATTGACTTTGAGTCCCTGCGGATAATAGAAAATACAATTACCAAGGAAGAGTTTCGATAGAGATTAAAAAATTGTGTTCCTATTTATAAAATGCATCGTTCTTTAGTGGGACTTATGTGTTATTAATATAAATTTACTTTTAATAGAAATTGAATGCGCACAAATGGATTGATCTCTTAAAAATGAAATACCCTGTTCGTCGGTAAAAAGTTGCACGAACGGAATTTGGAAAAATATTATTTGACGGATGGATAAATATGTCGTGATGGGCTTCGGTTGAAAATAACATGCACTTACGCAGAAACAGATATTTATAAAAAGTATGTTTGGCTTGTTTTAAATAGAAAATATTCTTCAAGATTTTTGTTTTACATATTAGAAAACTTGCTTATTAATTATCTAATGAATACGACTAGACATTTACTTATCTTTAGAATAATTTATTTGAAATTTAATTACTTAACTACATTACAGTTTTAGTTCTATTCAATTGAATATTTACATTTCATAGGTATACGTAAGATAATAACAAATAAAATATGGATTTGCATTTCATTTTAGTGTCTCTTATCAAATGAATTATTGCATTTGCGTCAAGTATTTATTTATCTGAAGTATTGTGATCGCGAATGTTGTATAATGACAACGTTCTAATCTAAGTTGAGTCTCGAGATCAAAAGACTCGTTTATATGCAGTGCAGTCTTCATCTGTGTATGCGCGCAATAAAACTTCCAGCATCAAGAAGGGAAAAGCCGCTTTCCAACTAGCCTAATGTTTTTACTACAAGCATATACTCAGCCGCTATGAGCTTTGACTGGAGTTGCCTTTAAACTCTTCAAATACAATATTCATGCCTTGAAAAATTCAAAAGCGCGAAATTCGTGGAAAAAGGACCTCTTTATTCATCAGCCTGCTCTTTGCCTACTTGTACGTCCCTTACTCGTCTGTATCGAGCTTCAGAGCATAGAAGACGAGCATTATTTCTTTGGATGCGATGCCGCGTCAGCTTATATTAATTGGCAGCTTAATTAGCAAAGTTCGCCGGACCAAATTATTTGCTCTTTCCCGAGTGGTATTTTACTTCTTCTGGAAATATTCTGCGCTACTGCTGTATTGCGTTAGCTTGCCAACGACCGAAATATGTGAAGGCGAGTAGCTGGAAAAACACGAGGGACGTGTTAAAGTTTGTGGAAGATGCGATACTGCTCGAGTTCTTGCTAACGAGTAAGTAAGAACGATCAGAAAATTAGCACGACTTTTGGTCGACAGATCTTTTTCCCCGTCTCATTTATCATTTTTAGCATCCAAAGAGTTTAGAAGCGTACTTCATACTATGCTATCTTGAAAATGAAGCAGTTTAATTTTTCGGTCCAAAATCAATGTTGTCAACGTGATCACACTTTAATTTTCTTATTGCAATGTATCATTAAAAATTCAATTCATTGTTCATAATTGTGAAGGTATCACCAAAAATGTTAGTTTAGGTATAATATTCAAATCGATCATCGTAACTTTGACCTCGAAATATCTATAAATAGATGTCACATATGATCAATTGTTATTGTCTATGCAATCCGTATATTCGTATAAAAGAATATCCAATTTGTATCTTATCTTTAATAGATATCGTAAACGTTTCTATCAAGGTAGTATCGAAAATCAGCGAAACGTGGTTGCAATTCATCAAACATATATAAGCTATCACACTTTCTATTATATCTAGAGTGATAATGAGTCTCTTATGGTACATTGCGAGAAGAGTAGAATGGCCCTAATTGCTGTTCGTTGGATTGAATTATTTCAGCGAACTGGCGTACCGCACACGATGACTAGCTAATGCTCCACACTATTCGCGCGAATTAATTAATTAATTAATTCATTAGTTGCGACTGCTCCGTCGTTTCGTTGAAATGTAAGAGAAGCTGCTGTAGAGAAGCTGCTGTACGCGAATTCTGCAGTGTTTTGCGACAGATGTATTCCATCATCAACTCGGTGGAAAAATCGACCAGAGGGTAGTACTTTAAGTCAGTGACATTGTACAAATTGTATATTGGCTAGTAAATAACTCGTATTAGTCTTTCAACTGGTGAACGGTAATAATTTTTCTTTATACTATATATAATAAGTTACTTGTTTCAATTTCCTAATGAAAATCAATCTATGTTAATAATGACGCTATTGCTCGATGACAATGTTTAAGAAATTATGTTAGACATCTCTTCGAGCTATACTTTGCTTTATTTTAGCCTACGTTTCGAGCCCTACTATAGGCTCCTCATTAGGGCTAATAAAATTTAACATACTTTTCGGCATTGCATTACGAAAATGCCCCCTACCACGGGATCTCAATCAAGGACTAAAGCTAATTCAATTTTATTAGCCCTGATGAGAAGCCTACAGTAAGGCTCGAAACGTAGGCTAAAATAAAGCAAAGTATAGCTCGAAGAAATGTCTAACATCATTTCTTAAACATTGTCATCGAGCAATAGCGTCATTATTAACATAGATTGATTTTCATTAGGAAATTGAGATTAATTTCATGTTAGCGTTTATAATAGTATACATTATATGTATGTAATTGCAAAATACTAGAGATGAATAAGTTCGACTTTATAGAAAAAATGGAATTAGGGGAGTGAATTTAATAATTTTATGAACTCCTAAAATTCTTAGCATTGTTTCAAAAAAGAATGTAGAAGAATTTGTTGAAAAGTAACAGGTGTCGAACGCTTTTACCACTTAGCACAAACTACTACTCGCTGTTAGTGTGAATTTAATTTAGAGCTACGGTTTCTAACTTTCCTTCTTGAATTATATTCAACAAACTTGTTCCATCAAAATTCAGTGATTTTTACTCGACCAAATTTCATTTGTAATTTATAATTTCTATTCATATTTCAAGTGCATCCATTACGTTTGATATGTATACGAGTGATTGCAATTCATAATAAAATACGTCTGCATGAAGTCTCACAGAATTGAAATAAATGTAAATGCAGAATCGGACTTCATGCGCGCATGGAAAATGGACGAACCATCAAAATTCGCGCAAAATCTTTATCAATTAATCGTACAAGATGTAAGTGATTGTTTCATATTTGATTCAGTTTTCACTGGCTAATCGGTTCGTCGCGCAGTTACCGTTACTCTCAGCACTCTCGATCGCAGCTAATTCAATCGAACTAGCTGGACACACGTACACTAGTTACTCCTGCGGGCTAATCGGTGATAGAGTAATTATTGAGCCATCTGCGTTAATGCGGGGTGCGTCGTTATTGAATTTCTGTAAATGGATTAGACTCCGCGGTTAATGTGGCTCTGGCTTTTTCCAATTGATCGACTCCGGTAGTAATACGCTCGGTAATACGTACGTATCAATGCAGCTTCCCACGAGCACGTGTAAGCCGATAAATTGTCGATTCGGCGAGTGTGTGCTATTCCAGATCGTTTAGCATTATATCGACTTACAAGACCAATTACCATGACCATCATCTTCCATCAGCGTTCTCTATAGTAGCTGATGCTCGTCTACTTCAACCGCTACGAAATCTTCGTCACAGAGCGACTCGACGATTCACAGAAAGTAGTTGTACGCTTTTACTCGTCAATGCGTTACAATATTGTAATTGCAAAATTAGATACGAGTTTTTAATGAAAAATATCTTTGACGAGTATATCTTTAATGGTACAAGGATAAAATTTGCTTGTAATCATATTAAATTCATGAAATAGACTGAATTTATTCAAATAAATGTTCATTTCATTTCCATTACAATTATCGTAGTTTTGCTCTGAAGATTTAAAAAAACATTGTGTCCATATAGATAACTTATTTCTAATTGATTTTCTGATTTGGACATCTATTAATATTTCTCTGCAAACATTTAGTCATTGCCATAAAATTTTCAAACTACGCATCAATATTTGTCATATTATTCTTTGTATCATTCATTTTGTTTTATGTATGTAACTTTAATTTCTATTCAGTTAGATGTTTCCTTACATTTAGAGCGAGTATCCATATTTGTGAGTTAGAGTAGAGAATGGGCAATCGATGCAAAGAAATGACAAATATGTATGAAGCGATAGCCATTTTCGAGTAAAGAAAAAAAAGCAAGTTGCAGTGAAATGCATCAGCTGGAGCATACCAATCAATCTTTTTCTTGTGGTGTATTGACTGGAGATGACGAGCAATGGCACATTCTCAGTAAACTAGTAAAACTTGCCGGATGGGGGGGGGGGGGGGGTCACAAATCATTGAACATCGCGATACTTGAACTCTTTCCGGAGCAGCGAGAAATTTAAAGGCTCGGCTTTTATTGCGCCGTATTCCGCGGGGGTGGCATAACGGTATAATTTGCATGTATAGGCGTTGCTTTTTATACTGAAAAATAGCGTGAAGCTCGATAACGATATTGCACGGCTCGGACCCTTCCTATCTCAAGTTATATCTTCGCCATAAGCTCGCGCGTCAATGTGACTGTATAGCCTATGCATATGGACACTCGGAGAAAGAGAACGTTACTTTGCACTGTATCTGCGACGGTTTACGACACGTCTATAAGAATACCATTTTTTTTTATTATTCTTAAGCTCGTTTTACAAGGTCGGAGGAAAGGACAAAGAAATAAGGGAGAAAACGTTGGCAAAACAAGTTTATTATTTTAATTTCTGGACATCTTCGACATTTTTCGGTTCATCTTCGACAGTTTATTATTTTAATTTCTGGTGTAACTTCTTTTATTTCCAAAAAATGAGATATTTACGTATTAGGTTTGTTAAAAATTTTGTGAAATATTTTTTGTATGGTGTCCGTTTTGAAATCTTGGCTAAGGTAGGAGCTTCTGAGATTGGACATTTTCGATAAGACCTTGTTCAAGCGACTTCTGAGTTGGGTTTACAAAAATTTGTCGACGTTTCGTTTTCGTTTAAAGTTTAGCGTGAGCGTTGAAAGTGAGCATTATTGCAGAGCTTGCAATGAAAAATTAATTTTTTAACTGAAGTAGGACGATAGTTATTCTTTTTAATACAGCAATGATTGCTAAAGTGTTATTCATATAAAGTATAATTTATAATATTGTTATATATGAAACGAAAAATTCTGTCAAATGCGTAGGAGAGTAATTTGGGGGGTTGTGCAAAGCTTAACGATGAATATATTTTCTTCATATTTTTAATAGATTGTCCATACTTTTTGATACTGTGTCAGTTAGTCGTAGTATTTAATTTCGATACAGAATAACTCATGTGACGTAAAATTTTTATCTCGTTAAAATGTGATTTGTCGGTTTTGTTGGACCTTGCAGTATTTAGTTGTTCGATATACGACAAGACAAGAGTTGATTGATGATATATAACTGATGTATCGCATTGTGAAAACGGGCCTAGAACGCCTATAATATTATTACGGCTAATTGCACTAGTTGCAGTTGACGGGGCATTCCGTCTCAGCCCGCAGTCTCGTCTATTTAAGCACGATACAATTTCTCGTGGGCCGGCGAGCTCTTCCTCCTTCGGCCACATTTTTCCGTTTGCCTGCATTAGCGCGCAGGGTAAAGATAATTTAAGCCGCGGCGCACGTCACGCGGGGGGCTGACCTCGTGCATAAGAATTCTTTCGCCCATCTGTGCGCCTTCCACGTCTAACGCAATTTCTCCCCGGGACGAGTAGCAGCACAACGAAAAGAACACTTGGAATTCCCTTGGCTCGCGGCCGCGCGAAATTGAATTCACCGGCGAGCCGGAATTTTTTCGGCTAAAACAGCGAGGACGCCCGCGTGTGATGTCTGCGAGTTATTCTCGCGGCGCAGATATCCGCGCGCGCGCGAGCGTCGATCCGAGTAGACGTTATTATATGTGAGGGCTGGTGGGCGGGGGGAGGGCTCCCAGTCTGGGCCGTAAAAGCGAGTCGCCCGTAAAACTCGAAGCTGCAAAAAGAGAATAAAATGCGTGGTTATGCCATTATACGCGAGGCTCGCGCGCGGTCGAGCCGCGTTAGACAGTAAAAGCAGGGTGGAGATTGTTATTCCGTTATTGCCGCGTTATACTTGAGCGCTTCGAGCAGCTGTAAAAAGATAAGACGCCCGAGCGCGAGAAGTTTGGGAATCGAGCTGTGACGCTGGATTGATTATTTTTTGGATTACGCCGGGGTCTTGTGTCGGATTATGCGAGGCGCCGTTATGGAGAATAATAAGCTTTTCGGCTGATAAATTTCAGTATTTCATTTTGACGAGTTCAAAATTTGGCCGCTACTTTATTGCAGCCGAGATGTCGTGTTGGTGGAAATATTTTTTTGAAAAATTCGACTGTTTGCAGTTGTTTCATTTTCTGGGCTTGAACTTTTTCAAAGAAATGCTGTACGCAATAAAGTTTTGAATTCATTTTTCAAAATACTGGTTTTGAAATGTTTGAGCTCGTTTAAAAATAGCTTCAGAACGATAAAAACCCATACACCTATGTATTTTCCAAGAAACCAGGAAGATAAATTGAGCGCTTATGCGTGCTTTGGAAAATTGATTTAATGAAAGACATGAAAAGCAGTGCGCAGCAGGGCTGCAAAAGGTTACGACTGACATCCGTTGCACGTATTCGTGCGTTTGCTTGAAGCTGCAACGAGAATAAAAACGTGTTTTTATGTAGTTCGAAGTGAACGGTCAACGATGCTCTACAAATTAAAATTCATGTTTTTTCTTTAACGGAATTGACTTTTCCATCCAGGCGGCGCGACTTAGCAAAAAAATTGTCAGTATTCGCATGAGGTTCGGAGAGCCGCGCGCACTGTATCATTGGTTAAACAAGGCGTGTCAGCAGCGGCTCGTGTCGCGCAGAGATGCAGGGAAACCACGGGCGCGGTACAGGAGGCCAGCCACAGCCGAGAGAGCAACTTCGGGGACTTGGAGCATCCGAGTCCGAAGCCGAAGCCGCAGAGCGCAGCGGCCGAGCCCAGAACGATCATCCTGTGAAATAGTTGAGCCGATTTACCGGCCGCTAGTAATTGAGTGCCCCATCGATGGATGTTTTGGGTTTCCAAGCTCTCCGCGGCTCTGCCAATTCGAGTAACGAACTACGATCCCACCCGATCCTGCGCGTATAATCCGCGTCAAATTCGAATAAACACTTGGGCTCGGGCTCGACATCGCTCCACACTTTCGCGCAAATTGATATTCAGAACAAATTACAAGTTTACGCAAGATCCTTAATCGAGCTGCACATCTCGCTGTGTATAAGCCGCGAAGTAATTGAACTTGCGCGAGAGCTGCGCCAGCAGAGCGCGGGCAGTTTTGATGCGATGAAAATCGATCGGCGCACATCCCGCGAGTGTTTGTGAACGTAGCGACAATGTATACTACTACTACTAAAAACAACTCTTTTTTTCCTTTATTTTTTTAGCACGTACACTCTCCGTCTTTACGTACATGTTTGCTTTTGCGATTAGACGCTAATGAATGTGAAAACTTTCAATTTTTCCCTGAAAATACGTAGTTCGATTTTTCTATATTTCTTCAAAATTTGATGATTATAGTAATTTCCTTTGTACTTTAAAGAACTACAACTTTCTCATTTATAAAAGTACATCTTTACACAGATTGGTAAATCGTCAAGAAAGCGATTAAAGAGTTCACTATAAAAACAGAACTGGATTTAAGAACTGGATTTTTCCGTACCGCGCTCGCTTTCACAGGAGAAAATGAAAATTCGTTATTTCAAATACCGCCCAGCCAGAAAAGCGAATCTAAAAGCGTCGAACGAAGTTGATCTTCTTCCTTGTATTTTCGTATTACGCGACTAGGACGCAGAGCTGCCGAAAGAAGAAGCATCATTTCCAGTGCGTTGCGCCCAGTCCCGTCGATCGGTCCGCTGCTGCTGCTGCTGCTGTTGCTGCTGCGCTCGCAAACAAATCCATAATTACACCCGCGGCGCATCGGCACGAGCAGCTCCTCCCTCGCGCGGCGTTCGAGAAGCAAATATTTATTCTGCGCTGCATAGACGTGTACGGCGAGCTCGCGGCAAAGTGAGCGAGAGTATACACACACACATACACATACATATGTATATATACAGACGCTGTTCTGACACACGTACACGTCGCAGGGCGATTGTGACACATCGCGCCGACTCCACGGACAGCACCTGTACATACGCGCGCGCGGATCGGCTAAGGGCCCTTGAGTATAATTAGATGTCCCAGTTTGGCCGCTCGCTCTCTTGCCGGCATCTCATTATGAGATATCTCGCGAGCGACCACAAAAGCGCACACAATAATGCATTGGTATATGCGCGGAATAAGCTATGTGGCTATACGCGTATGGCTTTGTCTAGGTGTATGTGTGTGTGTGTGTGTGTGTGTGTGTGTGTGTGTGTGTGTCATGTATAGAGGAGGCGAATCCGGGAAATGTTCGATGTACTATTTGAGAGCGAGATGCACAGCCGCGCCGATGGCTAAATTGAGGATTCGTCGCTGTGCCGGGAGGTAGGTATACAGGTTTCTAATTGAATCTGCAGAAGATAGTGGAACTATGTGACGCGCGACGCACGTCTGCGTTTCAAAAGCTGTCACACAATGTTGTGTGTAGAAGGGACAATTGATGTTGGTTCTCTAATTATGCGCTGATTGTCAACTGTGATGTAAAAAAGATAAACGATTCTGCATACGAAAGTCTTCGTACAATCTGCATATAAACAACTGACTATACGTAAAAGAATAATTGTTTACGATGTAGAGTCTGCGTGGAAACTGTAACGAAAATTGACAGATTCATTTTGAAGCCTCCTCAAGAGCGATCTGATTGGTTGTCGCTCGAATCATCGCGTGATCTGCGTCTGATTGGCTATTGACAATTACAGCTATTGCAGGCGCGCACTGCAGCTAAAAGAATTTTCATTTTAAAACAATCAATTATCGAATCTAACACATTGAACTCATTTTGTAGATGCGATAAGAAGCCGATTTTTCCTTTTTTTATCCAATTCCTTACAGCTGTTTGTTATTTTAAAGAGACTGCAATTGCGAGATTGTTTAAAACAACGCGTTCAAGAGTTTCTCATGCACTGTATATAAAAATATTATTGCATAAAATTTTCTCAAAGATCTTACCGCAGCAATAATTCTGTACGGCGTATACAGTGCACTCGTTAAGTTATCAAGTTGTGCAGGCAAACTCTTAAATTCTTCTTGAAAATGTTTCCATCGCAATTCTACCTGCGCAGTATAGTAGGCATTGTACATCAGAGAGCGGTATAGATAGAGACTTTTTGTATATAGGATAACGTGCTCTGCACCCGCGGACTGGGAAAATGTTTTTTCGCATGAGCCGGCAAATTTAGAGCGCAGACAGAAGCGTTCGAGTGTGTGTGTGTGTGTGTGTGTGTGTGTATATAGGCTGCAGGCAATACCGATATACGCAGATAGAGTTTAATGCTTCCATTGCGATAAATCGCGTCGCAGCTCTACATCATCCCCGTTATTTACTGCCTAACTCCAAGCTCAATACGGCTCCAAGAGCCAGACTGCTGTACGTATACGCGTAGGTACGTAACCACTCGCTCGGCACTTTGCCTCTCCGAAATATCAAGCGTTACTATATCCTGCGTATACACTGCATGCAGACTGCACCCGCTGTCCCGAATTCAAGCGAAAAGAGAGATCCTCCCGGTGCTATTGACGCTGTCGCGAATAATATACCCGGAAACGCCGCCCGTCGCCCGCCACCACCGTCTACTGCAGCATATAACTATACGCGCAGCCACACGAACTCCAGCGAAAGAGTAGCGAAGGAAGAGAGATGAATATGCGCTATCGGATGCATTCGATCCTCTCGCTGTGCGCTCTGTATTTCCCTACAGGCGAGCCGTATACTCGCGCGCGCTCAGATTGTTTCCGTCGAGCTATATACCTGTAGCAGGAGGGGGAGAAAAAGTGACGTACGTGTGCGCGACGTAAAGAGCTTCCGGGAGAAAAAGAGCAAGGGGTGTATGGATTTTATACGTAAGCTCATCGACTTGCAGTGTATTACCCGGGCTTTTTTACGAGCGGCAGATGAGCGGCTGGCATACGGTATATATGGCTGATTTGCAGAAAAGTGGCATATGGCACGCCGCCACCCCCTACACTGCCGTATTCAAACTTTATTGAATTCGTAATTACACAAAAATCTTCTATTAAATTTACTTAGGAAGTGAGGATTAGGTGCGCATTAATGGTCTTAGTAAATGTAGCTAAAATGTCACCTCCGTAGAATGTCGCCAAATACAACGTTGTTAATCACTGCAATACTGCAGGGCTTTAGATATAACCATTAGTAAAAATGTCACTTCCGAAGCCAATCCAGAAATTTCCCTATGTTGATCTTACGGACAAAATTTTAATAATAGTCGTAGTTGTTTCCGAAGAAACTATGTTTTGTTATACCTTAAGTGATAAAAAAACCACTATCAGTTGTTCCCTAAACGAAACCTTTTTTTTCTTCGATTTAGACGGCGAAATGTGTTTGTTTATTCTTTTGCCATCAGTCCTCGTCTATATAGCGATTGAAAAAAGTCGTTGCGAACTTTAACGAACGCTATGTACATTTCCCGAACATTTGAAATTGCAACAACAAAACGGCCTCTCTTTACAGTCGAATGAACTTCAATCTGGAAATTACGCTGTAAAATTTCTATCAGCCATCTCTGCGCGTCTCTCGGCGTAGAGGTCGTGAAAATTCACTGCGGCATATACGGCGTGTTCGGTTCAGCGTAGTTAAAAGAAGTCAATAAAATACTTAATTTTAACCCAGATCGTGCTCCTAGTTCTCCTCTTCAACTCGTCACTCAACTGTCAGTAAGTTCGTGCAGTAAGACTCTGGCTGCGAAGATCCTGTTTATAGAAAGGAAACGAATGCAATTAATAATAACGTGATAAAATATATAGTATGAAAGTGAGTACTAGGATTTTCATAAGAACTGCTTATTATTCAAATTCAGAGACATCGGCAATTTTTAAACTTATTGCTAAGATGAAAGCAGATCAATATGTTTGTTTAAAGTAATGTTGTATTTCATATTATCCACGAGCACATTTTTTTAAAGAATTAACAACTAATTATTAATTTTTACTTACACAAAGCACATAGTGCATTTCTAAAGTTGTTTTTATTTTTTGTTTATTTACTCAAAAATAATACGCGCTCCATTTATAAAGCCAAAAACAATCAAGGTGAAACTCGTACTTTCCATTGTCTGACGAGAAATCCTTCTAATTCAGTTACACCGCACAGTGTATGTAGGTTTTCTCCGCACACTGCGCCGAAAGTACCACTTTCGCTCCCGGGCGCCAGGAGCGAAATTGGTAATTTCGGCGCTAGTGTGAAGAAAAATAGTATACGCACCACGGGAGTAAATTCGGACAGCCCATGTCTCGTGTTTGCCACCCTCGCCTTCGGCTCGGGTATCAATATACACGAGCTATGGACTCTCCAAGTTTTTTCCTCCCTAGGCACGTAATATACTATTTTACATATACTGTATCGCGCGTCTGAATTCACAATGCATTAGATTACCCTTCGTATCAATTTATATTTCAATGCATGTGAAGGGCCCCCAGTCTACAAAATAACGAACAAATAAATAAAATACACAGCACACATACAGGGGGGAGGCGAAGGTTCAAGCCGCGTGATATGTCGGTGCTCGTAAATAATTTCATTATTCATGCAGCCTGTGTGTAAGAGAACGGCATCCTCGGAGCGCGGGGTATTTTCTTCGATCTGGACAACTCCGCGGCTTTCAAATTCTCGCGCGAAATGTAGCAGTAAAAAGTCCAACTTTCGGAAGGGGTGGATCTCTTTTATTTCACACCCAAGATAGAGTCCGCATATTATACACGTGCGAGTGTTCTACGGGCCAATTTGTATGAGGATGAAATGCTGCGGAATTCCGCCGCCAGTTCGACTTGAAATATTTTTCGAAGCCGAAATCCCGGGAACTAAGCGCGCGCGCGCGCGCGCTGCACAATGCGAAGGAATTTTCCTGAGCGTTGACTACCGCGCGCGCGCTTTATCTCTCAATTCGTTCCGGATGCGGACTATATGCGCGTCATTATGCATTCCATAAATTTGCGCGCCGCCTCGCTGAATTTTTCCCGGGGGTCGAATTATTCAAAATATTCACGGGGCCCTCGATACATCACGGGATCTCTCGATTAATCATAAAGGGGTAGGGGAAGGGGGCACGAAGAGTGAAATTCTTGGACGTGAAAACGACTTGGACGCACGTCAAAACAGGCCCATTTCCCGGATGCGCTCCAATGGCGCGGCCTCACGCACGCAGGCTGAAAACGAGCTCGAACTTTAATTACGGACAAAATGAAACATTCTCCGGGCGCTGCGCGTACCTGCTTTCCTTTTTTTTTCAAACGACAGCGGCCCGCAGAGTAGGTCGTTAGAATTTTGCTATGTGTTCATTTCCTTCTTTGCGCGCGTTGACGAAATGAGCTTTTTTGCAGTGGAAATCAACTCGCACTTATATAGTTTATTCAAAAGTTGATTTTAAAAAAACTTCCCTCTGAGAGGACGGTATAAAAAATTGTGCATAAAAGAATTATACGATGTATACACATGATTTGTGAAACCTTTTATAAAGTGTATTTTATTTAACAAATAAAATAGTAGACATTAACTGCGGATAAAATCCTGCAGGAAAAGCCTTAAAAAAGTGCATTTATTAACACAGACAATGCAGCTTTAAATGAACCTCTTTCAAGCAAAGTAAACAAAAAATATTGTTTATGTCTTTGTGATCAACGAAGGAAGTGACGTGCAGATATGATATCACCAAAAATAGGTCAATTATTTTTACGCTATTTCTTTAATTTACAGATCGAATGGACATAGACTTATTTAATGCACATTTTAATTAACGTTTTTCTATAAGAAACAATTCAGGATTGTAACTAATAGAAAAAAGAATGTAATGATTTCCAGACACTTGGTAGAGCAAAGTTCTCGACAGCGATTGGCGTAAAACGCCGCGAAATGACTTTTCCTGAAATTCGAAAAGTGAAACATACGAGTCCATGGTACACGTGTACGAGCAGCAGCCCATAATTCTCACGAGCTGCACAACTATCGTGCAAGTGACATCCTCAGGCCCTCGTAACCGCAGCTGCAGTTACACGACGGAGTATATAGCGTAGACACATTCCAGACGCACTACAGGCTCTTCTCTCCCTATATATATATATATACATATACATACATATACATATAGGCCTCGCTCTCTCTCTCTCTCGACTCGCGGCACTCGACTCTCGCACTTGCGGTCCTCTCCAGAGCGCGGCAGTCTCATCTCATCTCTGGCTCGATGCGTCGACCTAATTGATGTTAATCCCGGTTGGCATGCACTTCGCCACCTTCCCTCTCTCTCTCTCTCTCTCTCTCTCTCTCTTCGCGATTCAATCAGTTAAATCGCCGAGCGGGTAATTGGATTAGAGATTGCAGTATATTGAGAGAGATAGTTCGAGATTGTTTTTTTTGCGTCTTCGATCGCCGGAACGAGCAGACGCCATTGGATCTGGCGCCCAACCGAGAGCGACGAGCGACGACTATTTGGCTGCAGCGCGCGAATTTACGAGATCGCGGTATAAGCGTAAGCCAGGCGGAGGATAGCGTTGGCTTGCTTCATTGGGTGTTTCAGAGTCCAACGGATTGATGGTAATCGTAGGGGGAGGGCTGTTAGGGAGGAACGGGGTTACGGATCGCTCGGCTGATACAGCCTGAAAGTTTGCGCTGCTTTTTACTGGATTGCTGCCTCGGGCTTATTTAATCTCGGTTTTCGAACGTGCCCAAACTTTTTCGATACACACACACACACAGCGGATCTTCTTATACAATGGACTGTTGTACGTATTTTTGCGACCAAAATATTTTAAAACTGCTCGGCAGTTACATCGCTAAACGTCGAATTAATTTTAATGCACACATTTCAACTACACTTCATATCAGGATGCGCGCTCAGTAAAGTACATTTGCTGGGAGTTCCATAGAATTTTTATAAAATAACTGTGGTTTAATATGATTTATGAAAAACTGACTTCCACTTCATTCAGGCGAAGATTCAGCGGAATTATTAATAATTGGATTTAACGTTTCAAATGCAATTTTCTGTTACATCGTACTCAATTGTAACGGATCAGATTATTAAAATTAAATGGCAATGAACATGAGTGTAAATGAACATTAATTTTAAATCTTAATAGATGTACCGACACGAATCATCGTTCACACGCATAATGAAAATTAATATGTAGCAATATACATGACAATCAAGTGCGATAGCATTTGAGCAGACTATAGTGTAAAATAAAGTCTGTATCATCTGATAAGGCCACATCTTCTTTATATTTACATAATATTCCTTTAAGTTTTTTGTCATTTATAAACAACAAACAGTGTATGAAAAAATTCATTCATTCCCGAGTAACAGATTAAGTATTCCAAATTGTTTTTGCCACAGAAAATGCAAGAATGAAACTTGAGCGTTGGTAATAGTCGAGGGCACCATATTATGTTCTTTTAACTATTGAACAATTGAATTGGTGCGACACTATATTAAATCTAATATAACATCCATTTAAATCATAAGAAGTATTCAACTTGAAAATTCGAGATCATTTTCTTCCGGTTCAAATGGTCATCTTGAGCTGAATATATACATGGCTTGAGCAATTATCTTAATTGTGGTATACAATAGTCGCGATAGACGCTCGATTAGACTCTGTAAGCATTCACTGTGATTGAGAAACGTCCTCGACTCTTTAGTAGTTTGGTGGCGCGACGCCAATAGAATTATTCCTCTGCGTTGCAGTGTCATTGACCTCTGCAAAGACTAGCATATATGCTTAATTATACACCGTCGAAAGGGAGGAAATTCTGCGAGCATCGGATTGTAATGAAATTACGCGAGCGATATTCCATGCGCTTTTTACAGAAATACGGTATATAGAGACAAAATTTATGTATATACAATTTCGTATCCAGAATATTATATTACATATTATGTACCAAAGGTGTAAAATCTTCTTTTTCAGATAATTCTACAGTAATTCTTAGTTTAAATATGTCAATGAACAAATAGATTTACTTTTTGAAGCGCATTTTCGTGCATACTAAATTCGCGAGAAAATAATTGTTTTTAAAATACATTTGCGGTTGAAATTAGCTTTACCAGACATAATCCCGATCAAACAATATTTTTAAGATACTTTTGTGGTCAAAAATATACTTTCTGGGTCAACAGGATCTTTTTAAGATACTTTCGTGGTGGAAAATATTGTTTTAAGATACTCATACAGTTATAGAAAATAATTAACAAGCATCTATCGGTTGGAAATAAAAACTTGTAAATACACTTTAGTGTCTTTGAAAAATGGATTTGAAACGGTAAAAGTTTAATCTTAAAGCGAACATTTTTGATCACGAGGAATAAGTTGTTAGTGATTATAATCATGTATATTACGTAACTCTTGATCTTGTGTAATTATATCTCATATCTACTGATGATAAATTTAATTAAATAGTAATATTAATTAAATGGTAAATTCGGCACTAGATGAAGCGATGTCCAAATCAACAATCAGTAAGGACTTTCCATTTCAAACACAATAATTTAGTATATTAATTTTGTTAATAATTGAATTTCAACAACTCTACACTAAGTGCACTAGTCTGGACAATAGCAAACAATCGTTGCCAGGGTTTCCAATGATACGAAGTTTCAAGCGAACAGTAGAAAATATGGCTCGGGATAAGGTTACAATTAGTCACTTATGGCTATGGCCTCTCCTCAATGAAATTGTTTTACTGCTGGTGAAAAATAGCCATTTTAGTCTCTATTAAAGAAGGTTTTCATCTATGGTAACTATAAAAACTCGTTGCTACGAGTGACAAAAAATATTTCGCCAATGTCAGACTATTAAACGCTTACTGCTATACAGCAGGGTCACAATAAAAATAGACACACGCGCGTCCTGCTTCGCGCTTGCTCTGAAATCTGGCGTGAATCCAGAGACACAAAAAAAAGTCATTTTTGTCTTTGTAATAATGGCACGCAGCGATGTGAGGGAGATGGAATAGTTGGCGCTTAAATGGGAGGTATACGTCCCAAATGTATGACTCTGCTGATGGTGCCAAAGTCGTTTCTGATTTTTCTAAGCGAGTCATTCATCACAAAATTTTGATAGAAGAAGATAAAAGAAAGACCCTGTCATTGTAGACTTAAAAAATACATTACATATCGGTGATTTGCAGAAAAGTGGCATATGGCATGTCGCCACTCCCTAAACTGCCGCATTTATTCTTTATTGAATCGGCAAGTACGCAAAAACCTTCTACTAAATGTACTCAATAAATGAGGATACACACTGTAGTCGTTTTATTAAGTGTGCATCTAATGGTTGCAGTAAATATAGCTAAAATATCACCTCCGTAACATGTCGCCAGAAAGAACGTTGATAATCAAAATCTTTTTAAGAGGGATATAATTTAAAATTCCCTTGAGAAATATTTTTTATACATATGAATTTTCTCCTAATCTGAGTCCTACTACGTTCAAAATTGAATTTTCGTATTTTCAATTTTTCGCCTATTTTCAGCCAGTATTGCCAAACTGGTTGCTATAATATAACCAGAGTTAATGATTTTAAATCCTTTTATGTTCTTTGTTGACTTTATCGATCTCTCCGAGGCAGTGGTTCAGAAAAGGTTTAAGAAATCAAAATTCCTTTCTTTATAAAAACCTCATCAGGAAAATACAATACAAATACATAACAAAGAATATAATTAAACCAACTACCGCGGGATAAAATTAAATTGGGTAGTGTATACACACTCATCGAAATACATTTAAATCTTCTTTTTTGCAAATTTTTTCATGCGAGTTGAATTTTGCAGTATTGTTATAATGGTTGTTTTTGCAACAATTTGATGTGGTAAAGAAAAAATGTCACCTCCGTAACAACTCGCGAAATTTCCCTATGTTAATCTTATGGAAAAAAATGTTAATAACATAAACTATGTTTTATGATACCTCAAATGATAGAAAACCACTATCAGTTGTCCCTGTAACTTGCCTTTTATTTTCTTCGATTTTGATGGTGAAATATGCCATTTTTCTGCAAATCACCCATAGATGGTGCAGTTCCAAAAAAAGTCACTTCAAGATTGAGTTTAGTTTCAAATTTATACTGTTAAAATTTTGTTTGTCTTTTATCAACTGATGATGATGATGCACAATCAAATTCAATAAAGCATTTTTAAAATTACATTATCAAACTTTTAGTGTATTCTAATAATTATCATTTTTTTTAGGTTTCAAGCTCTGATGAACTTTTAATGATTAATTGTAATGCTGTAGTAAATTAACAAAACGCATTGTTTAATTTGTCGTAATCAACTGTTGCATTTACAATATTTTTTATTTTGTATCAAAATCAGACTGCCTTTTGATAACCTATTCAAGATTAAAAAGGATATTCTTTACTTGAAATGAAATGGATATTTCACTCCAATGGAATGAATATAATTGAAAATTGCAGCGCTAGAATTGAAATCTTTTAATGAACTTTGTTTTCGTCTAAGCAAATATGAAAAAGACAGAGGAATATTATACATTAAAGTAATGAAAGTATGACAATCATAATCTAGCTAGGCATACGTCACAGATCCATTTGAAATTGTGAGAAGACAATAGCGTAGCGCATCAGAAACTTAAGTTACCATCTGCGAATTCGTAATTCCTCTGTACAAGTTTTTGCATCAACATAATAGCCCAAGTGAGTATATATAGGCCTATATATACACGTTACCCTAATACATTCCGCAAGTTTCCGTGCAGGCTGATCCTTGCGGCGCGGAGCTGCTGCAGCTGGGGATTAAGAAAATCGGTTGGTTAGCAAAGCGAGCAGAGAAAGTAAGGAAAGCAAGAAAATCTTGAGCTACGCGGGCTTTAATCCTCTCCGGCTCTCTTTGTCTCGGGCTGCACCCTATAGCAACTGGATTTTCCCCCCGTCCGCCACCACTGCTCTACTGCTTTTAATGAGTTCCGATTTACCTCGACTGCTCGCTTCGAGTTTTGCAGCCTTGATTTTCGATGCTTCACGAGCGCCGAGAGGAATCCACCCAAATAAATCTCTTTGCGCGGAGACGGAGATTTGGCGTCGATCCTGTTGATCCACTCTGTCGTCGTATGCTTTCTGCGCGAGGTTCTTTTAATAAAGACTGAATTCGTGCTGTACGCCGCTGTTAAAAATGTCTCCTTGAATTTTCGTATAAATTGCTGGGCGTTTATTTTTCTTATTCGTATATGAAATGACATTAATACTGATGCATTGTAATTATACATTAATATTTATTGAAGTTAGGCATGGAAGTCCACGCGAATGTATTTTATTTTGAAATCAGCTCAATTTAGCGTTTAACTTTTGAATGAATGTACTTCAATGAATACGTTAAGAAAGAATTGATTATTCCGTCTTCACGAATTAATAAAATTAATAAATTCAATAATTACAGCAGTGCAATTTATCAATATGCCAAATTGAATCTACAGGGTACAAAAAAGTTAGTACATCTATTGATTGCTTTGATGGAAGCACTTGTATAACAGCTCTATTAAAAGAAAATTACTTTTTCTTATTGTTAACTTAGGCTCAGCTGTTTAATAAAATAACGGTTGACTTCAGTTGAGACGCATAACGATTAACCAGGTTAGGGGTTGAAATAAAGTTTAAATTTAACTTTATAATGCAATATTCGATGCAAATTATGCTTATGGACAGATGAGTGTTTATTTGAGTTGATAAATATGAATAAATTGTCAGAGATTGACTAAGGCAAGTATAAAAAAGAAATCGATTTGGTTAAATGGTTTACAAGTTTGTAGGTATATTTGAGTACTTAGACGGGTCATATCGTGCATCTGAATAGAATGAGTATCTCGACCATCTAATAACAAAGTAATTGAGCAATCTTAATACTGCTGAGGAGGTGTTTGCCTGCTAAATGCCGCAGTAATAATAGTTGTTGTAACTCTCGCATTGCTGGTACCGTGGCGGTTGGAGAGTTTTGATGTTGCAGTTCCATATTTGATGATCCCATGTGATAAATATGTGTGATAAATCTCCTTGTACATTTTGTCTACACCATCTTGATGTTAGAATGGTCAAATTAAACTATCATATTTTTGAATTTTATTCATGAATGTTTCGGTTAAATTTGCTTGAAATTTCTCAAACGATTTTCCAAAATTTTCCACATTTCATATACCTACCTTTGCGAGGCTATGCTTTCAATGTCCTTCGATAATTTAAAGTGCTCCTTCGATCATTTATAATTTTTAGAAGATTATCACTCTTATTTCCAGTATCCTAAATTGAATAGACATTTTTTGAGCACATTTTCCAATCACTGTTGAGCGACTTGATCGACGTACTGGACCCATTGTAATTTACGATACAAAAGTCCAGAGCTACAGGTCACTTCTATGGCAGCCTACCGGAAATAGCGCTCGAAAAATAAGAGAAAATGTAAAGAGTCAACCGCGAAAAAAATCACTCAGCCATAAAAAGCTCACTCTCCGTTCCGCTCGACTTGAAAAAATACTTCTCCTCGGTGCGGCCTTAGCGCTTTTCCAGTCTAAATCTACTGAGCATACAGAGATAAAGCCGTTCGTGTATGTGCGCCAGTGAGACTAGAATATCGGGAGGACCGATGAGCGAAACGAAAGAGACATTTGATAGGCATTGTAGGGGAGGAGCGACAGAGAGCGGATTTCCGTCGTGCTAGATTGATAAATGAAATTTCGCATTGTTACCGTCACTTCTTCCCTCTCGTCTCGCGCGTATACACAGCGCGACAAGTGCCGCCGTCCTCTTTATCCTCGCGTTTTATCGACACGCGCGCGTTCTTCCTCGCGACAATGCTAGCGTTTACGGTACCATACATAAAATTTAGGCGGTATTGTCGACGGCGAACTCCCTCTGCCAACAATTCGTTTATACACATCTCCCGATGTCGTAAAATAAATTCGTAAACAGAAACGAACAGAGAGAGAGAGAAAGAGAGAGAGAGAGAGAGAGAGAGAGAGAGAGAGAGAAACGACGCGACATAACGCGCGCGAGGACAGTTAAGCATAGGCCAATAAAACAATTTCAAAGAACACGAGGAGCCGCGATTGAATCGGTGCATCCACTCGAGCGACCGCAAACCCCAAAGCCCTTCCACGCAGACGGGTCTCTCTCTCTCTCTCTCTCTCTCTCTCTGTATAAAGCGCCAGCTGCTCGCAGGCAAATAAAGCTGAGGAATAGCATCCGTCAACGGCATGCGCACGCGGTGGACGCGTAAATTCGAATTTTCACGCGGCTCGCTCGACCGCAATCAGACCAGATGGATAACGACGATAGCGCGGGGATGTGCACTTGTCGGATGCGCCCTTCCTGTTCTCTTTTTTTTCCTTCAGGAATTATTGCTATGTTTACTGCGCGGTTGCTGAATTTAATCTCTATCTCTCAGCCTCGGCGTAATCTAGCGTGCGTTGAATTGCTTGAGGTGAGAAATGCGCTTTCACGTCCGGCTGTCGATCAAGGTGGGGGTTATACTAAAAATTCTCTGTTTTGATCCTCTTTTGCTTGAGCGAAATCTGTCGGGAAAATGTGGTGTTTTTCTTCACTCTGTTACATTCTTGAGTTTTTTTAGATATACCAATCTTTTACCATTCTTTTTTCAGAATTTATCAAATAATTTAAAAACAAGTATGCATTTTGTGTGTGTTTTTTACTCTTATTTAACTAATGATAAATACGAAACTGAATGTAAAATGGAGCTTTCAGAAAATTGACAAAACTCATTAAAATCCAGCTTCGGTATCTCGATTAATTAGACTCTCCGAAAGTGAAAGTGGCCGGGGAAGAAAGGACTGATCGATCCTTGCCATCAATCAAGCTTGTAACGGATTGCGCCTGGAAATAAGTTTGTAAGCCTGCAGGAAAAGTCGGTAATCGCACAGTGGTTTGGCGAACAAAGCTGTGTCGCAGAGAGCCAAACGCGCAATGTTAAAAGCTCGACCGATCTTGGTAGCGTATTTTGTTCGTCTAGGATGACACACACGAGAGGGACTTCTGGCTCAAGTACGCTGCCTAATTACTATGTATAAGCTTCGTTGTTTCCTCCACAGAACGGCGTCGTCGTCGTCGCTACGGTAGACACGTAGAAGCTTGCTGCGGCCGACCGTTCTCCTCATATCGGAGCAAGTTTTTTTTCTTCGTCGACTCATTTTCATTAGATTGAGGATTAGAGAAGCTTGTTCTTAAGTGCTAATCTTTTGTTTATTAAAATACATTTTCTTCGTTCGAGGAATTCGTTTAATCAATTTTTAAAAATACAATACTTGTTTAATACTTCGAGGGAAATAAAAATGTTTGCTACACTATATTTATTATCTTTATTGCTGATTGATATTTGTAAAGAGATTTGAAGTTTACAAAAAATGTTTGTGTAAATAAGTATCTTAGATCAAGGTGTTCACTCATATGTTCATGAGTCACGAAAATATTTTGAAAAAAAATTAATTTTATCTCTGCGAAAATGAACTTCCTCCCCTTCCCACCTGCAGCAGTCTTTTCACTTTCGTGAAATAATGGTGGCTTCTCTACAGCAGTTCATTTTTCACCTTTCGATTTATTCGCGTCGGCCCAGTGTGTCTGTCAGGCGAAAAAAATCTGTCTATAGTAGCGTCAGTCTGTGGTGATGTCGCACGCACAACAGACAGATTGAGAGATAAAATTCGTTTGCGTTTCGTGACTTCTCAGTTAATCAAACCTCGCCTATATACACATCGAGTCAATCGACGTCTGTTTACATGCATACTAAAAAAGAATGACACGACGGATTTAACGTCATTCCGGTGTTGTTCATCTCCGCGCATTACAGAAGAGATTCTCAGAAAAAGTGTGTGCGACTCAGGACACGCGAGATGCTCGTGCAATGATAAAAACATAATGAGCCTTTGTTAAATCCATTGGAAGCTAATGCGTGAGATAGTCTCCTGAAATTCAGTTTTATTTTTACGAAAAATTCAATCGACGCGACTACCCGGGCGATTCGAATTGAGAGCAATTGTTCAGTGGTCGAGCTGTGGCTTAGGTCAGACGCGAAAGCAGAAGCGAGTCTTGAATTATCGAGGAAATTTACGATGAGCCGGACGTTTATTATGCTGATGGACAGTAGAGTGGTACGGATTTCCGCGCGGTACGTCACAGCTGCCTCACGGCCGTTGCGACTAACAATAAGTGCAAAAGTGAGACGTTGCAGGACCGCGAAGGTCAAATGCGACTGAACCTTGCTCTGGTTTATTCTTTTTCCTCTGTTCTGTCTTACGAGATCTGCTTGCGCAATGCATCCGCTTAGCTCTCTCCAAGTATAGAGATTTGCCCTATCGGCGAAGGTTATCGCGCGATTGATCGGGAGTCGCTGCTTTCATCGAATTTTTCGTCGAGTCTGCAAAGCTTCTTTACTTTATGTACGTTATATCGTCCAGCATTCGCAGCGTCGAGGATCTTGAGGTCGCTCCAGATTTTCGAAGGAAAAACAAGATGTTAAGGGGGGAGAGAAAGACGTACGATGGCTTATTTTTTTAAAACCGTTTGTCCCCACAGAATTGTCAAGCGCCCTCGGGACACATGTGATTTATGAGCTCGACTTTCCTTCGGTCTCCCTCATTATTCCCACCGCCTTTTTCTGCGCTTAGCTCTGCCACTGACAGGATGTCGATGCACGTTTCTCGCCGGCCCAATTGTTTTCGGGCTCCATTAAAACAATTGACGTTAAAGGGCTCGTTCGCGCGCTCGTAAAATTCGAGCGCTTTTCCTCTATGTAGGGTTGGTTAAATAATAATCAGCTATGCTGATGGGGATGTAACGATAGTTGAGCGTATTTTCGAAATTCCAAAATTCCGCAGAAATATGTTTCGACAGCTACAAACTCAGCAATATTTATCAGTTTTTTAGGAAGCTATAGATTTCTGCATTGTTTTGTGGGGCATAACGTGGTTGACACAAGTGTTATACGTGTAAGATATTCCTAAAAACAACTGTGCAGATTTCTACGAAACTTTCAAAGCTTACTTTCGATGATTGATAAGTATATAATACTGCTATGATTCGGTCCGAACAGCGAGATTCGAACGGGAATCGCGCGGAAAATTCCGCGGCAATTAGCGCCTATTATTACTATTTTAGTTATTGATGCAGCTTTCATCGAAATATCTTTCATGCGTTTTCTAATAAAGACGAGTTCGACATCCCTTCTATACAAACGAGTCTTCTATATCTGATTCATCTTTTCCCGAGTGCAACAATACATACTTCAAACTATTGGTTTTCGAATATTATTTTGTATCTGATTGAGATCCCATCATTTTTCCTTTTTTGGGTCAGAATTAATTATAATTTTTAAAAATGTGGGTTAATCAATATTTTAAAATAAAGTTTGTATGCGCATGAGTCTGATTCAATGCATAAATAATTATTTTGTAAAATATTACATATTTATTCTGCCACAATACAATTATAATACATCATACTAGATTCAACATGAAATTAAAATTTTTTAAATTTAATATAGATGTGACAACATTACAAAAAGTAGCCCTAAATTTATTGCATTTTCTTTATATATGGAAAGCTTATCTACTTTCATTGGTTTTCTAACTTGGTTTTAACATAAATAATAAGTATTAAATTGCTTTGCTAAATGATATTTGATTAATTTCATATGCAAAGATGTAAGATAATATTAATAATATACGTAGTTTTCAGCGAATGATCAGCAATAATCGATACATTACATTCAAATTTTTTTCATCTTTCATTCATTCTTCAAGATTTCTCAAACACAAATCAATTTTATAAAATACACTATATTTTGATGCTGCAACAGAGTAAAATAATAAATAAATTTTGAAGAAAGCTTCTCTTTTTGCAAAATTTTTTTCACTTTCTCGAAATTAATAAATGATTTCGCTTCTTTAGATATGAAGAGCAGCAGACTAGGGAAATGCGTGACGTCTAGCTTCATAATTCTTCTCGCTTTCTACCAGTTCGACGAGTAAATTAACAAATTCTATCCTATAATAAATACGAATCGAGAACAATACCTATACGGTCAGCAGATCCGAAAAATGTAGCCTGAAACACGATCTGTTCTCAAAAGATTTTTTCGCAGCTGTGATAGTGAAAAAGAGTTCTCTGGCTCACGCTCCTATTTTCGTTTCGACAATCGAGGCCAGACACTCCAGTCCGTTCCACATGTACACTGATACAGGCACATACACGTACACACACACACACACACACACATCCACACGCACACACACACACCCAACCAGCCAGCCCAAGTAGTCGATAAGAACTCTGGATAATATCGCTCCGCTATACTACGAGCATCGACTCCCGAAGGTCTCGGTCCTCGGCGCCAACGTTGCCTAATTTTAAACCGAATCATATAAGCCCGCGCACGTGTATTTCCTATATAGTATATACATGAACGATCGACACGCAAAAGTGATAAAACGCAGACCCCCTCTTTTTGGCCTTCGCGTTCATCACTTGTTGTTATTTATCATTCGAGAACTTTTAATGAATATCTCGGCTTTTTTTTAGAGCGACGAAGCAATTTAGTTTTTCGTTCGGAGTTATACAGGGTTCCGCGTTTGCTATACACTCTGTATTTGCTACAATCTTTTAATTTTTAATTGCCGATCTTTGCGAGACTATAAATAGGGGATGTGATTTATCAATTTTTAATTTCATACGAAGTTACAAGAATTTATAAAATTTTTGATGCTCCAATTGCAGATGATATAATATTTCTAATTTTTCTTGTTTGAAACTAGTTATTAGATACGATTATTAATAATAAAATGAATGTTCATCCTTCATTCTTACACATCCGGTTGAAAATATCTTGTGATAAATATGCTGGTTGGCCGGGTCAAGCGTCCATTACGACAGTATTCACTGTGAAAATTAAATCAATTGTGGAAAAAAAATCTCATATGCCCTTACCAAAAATTAAAATTTCTGACGCAACTGCAACGATCACCATTTTAACAATTAAATTTATTTGATTTCTTTTAAAACAAACCACGAAATACTTACTTTTAGTTATGTAATAATCTATCACAGTACAGCATTATCAAGTTTTTATGTTAGTGTAATATCTGAAAAAAATTTAAAGGATGTGATTTCTACATGTTACTCATTTTTTTCATTTCCGTTTATATTTTAATGTCCTACAGAAAAAAATTTTCAGTAACACACGTAAATTTTATACATCATTGAACTTTTTTTCCATTTGAGTTGACATGAAACGATGGATTATTACATAACGAAGGGTAAGCCTGCCATGGTTTAAAGTAATTTGATTTTCATAATTGAAAAGTAAATTAATTACTTTTTCGTCGGTTATATTCTGACGCGAAATTTGAAATTTAAATTAACTTTATTTACACCCTTTTAAAATTTTTGTTTACATACGGAAGGAATAAAAAAATGCATATACAATTAATTTGTTTCTGTTATTCAGATTTTCTTTGTGTAGCATACACACACACACACACACACACACACACACACACACACACACACTTTTAGAAAGTCCTGAATTTCGCGATCGATTCTCTTTGTGATTATGCAAATGCACGAGAATGTATACATACAAGGATACAGGTAATTTCGGTTAAACAAGGTACATGGGTACACACAGAGATTAATTGAAATTCCATATACAATCGATATTCGCTTCTAAATTATCCGCACCACGTATTTACGTTCACGGAACTAACCCTGGTAAAAACGAAACCCATTTATTGGCTAGTTTTTTAGTTGTTAATGTTAGAAGTGCATTTTTTTCTTGACATTTCTTACGATGAACCCATTTCATTGCAAGTTATTGAACTCACTATTGCTACCTTGTTTTTGAACATGCATTGTACAGAGTAATCGATCAGATGTAACGACACGCTGGTTAGAGATCATAATTGAATTCTGTTTATTTTTAAATAAGTATTACATAATATTGATTTTTAATCGACATCAGATATGAATTAACAATTTCAGGTTATATGCGAACTGTATGACACGCTAATTGTTTGTCTCTATTATTTAGAGATCATATCTGTAAAATGAACTAAGATTTTTGAGAAATTTTAAATGATTCAAAGGTAAAGAATTCTACTTTAAAATATAAGTAAAAGAGATTTTAGAAAAAAACAATTCGCAGAGTAATACTACTTCTTGCACGATGAAGCTACATAATTTTAGCTATTTTTTATTACATTTTAAAAGTCATATTTTGATATAACGATTCATAATTAATTATAAAGTATTTGTAGCCAGTATATGGTGACACTGACTATTACCTCTTCGTTTTCGTTATTTATAAAAAATGCGGTTTGTAACAAAAATAATTACCTTAAGAATCGTTTAGCAAAGAACTCATATTCACAGTAGTTTAAGTATTCAATGTTTGCTACAATTTTTTTACATTTTGAACGTCAAATAACGATTATCATATACATTTTCTGCGATTTTTCGTTATCCTCACTCAGCATCATTCTTTTTGTTGTTTATTTTACTGTTACACAAAATGTTTTGTTAATTATTAAAAGTGATGTGTTCGTTTTGAGATTAAGAGTGTTTCACCGAGCGACCATCGTACCTCCTACCTTAGAAAACGCTTTCGTTAATTGTAATTAATTGACAAACTTTATCTTTCCAAAATCAAGTTTCACCCCTTATATTAAATGTTCAAACATTTTTTTAACAAAAATTGTGTGCATTAAAATTAATAAAGAGGTATTTTGCCACACTAAATCAAAATATAATTACAGGAGTGTTCATAGGC